>CM070096.1:1192500-1200000 GCA_036178185.1 Liparis tanakae | reverse complement strand
GACGAATCGAGAACAAAACGAAAGACACGAGCGTCACCCCCCCGAGCGTCACCCCGAGCGTCACCCCCCCGAGCATCACCCCCCCGGGGGGCGGCGGGTCTTCACTTCACCGAGGTAACCGACGTGTCGCACGGCGCTCTGGCGGCGCGCCTCCACGCCACGGAGGCCGCCATTGTTCCTCCTTCTCATAGATGGATGGCGGTCGTAAACGACCTCATGGAGAACGTTTTCTTTCGGGAAACTTTACAAAACTTTTCCCGTTGCGTGTGTCACACCTTTAACGTGAACTCCTCCATAAAACAACGTTCTTTAGCAACACTTATTATATAAAATCCCGGTTAAAGCCAGCGGACACTTTTCTTCAGCCGGCTTCCAGGACCCGCTTTAGACACGCCCCCTTTCTTAAAGAGACAGCGCTCTTTTGAGCACGTTCCCCCTTCACAGCTAACGCATGAAATACCGTAAACACAAATTATAAGAAGTGGACATCGTTGAATCATAAGACATATGAAATTACTTTTCAGGGAGCTACACATAACTTTCCTGAATATTCTCCTCATTCTGTTGAATAAAAAACATCCACATGGCGTCATAAGGGTGACGTATAATGCACATGTTGCGACTTGATTTGCGTCTATAAAATGTTTTTATTCAATTATGCACGAGCGTGCTCCTGGTTCCACTCTGCTCCGGCTCCCCGGGAGAAGTTTAAACAAAATATATAACTTTTATTAATATATTTTAACCTGGATCACGACGGCCGCTCTGATTGGCTCACGGTGAGTGTCACTTTAAATCTGAAACAAAGGAAACGAGAGAAGACGTGTGTTGGGATCCTTTTATTTGAAGTATTCTGGAGATGATACTTTGAGTTTGCGTTTGGCCGGTGATGAGATCAGGGGTGAAATGTGAAAACGCTTTCTCTCTGCTTTCTTTACACACATTATATCCTGCAAATTTAGAGATGGAGGGGGATAACAAATAGAGAGATAGTCAGAAAATGAGCGATGGTATCATATTCACGATTCAGAGAATGAAAACAAACTGAGTGAAGAACCGTCAGAACGTTACCAAAATAACCTGCAAACGTGTTTTAAGTCTGTCGTAAAGCGTGAAATATAAAAAAAAAACATTGGAAAAAGCTTTGATGATAGAAAATGTGTTTGAAAACTGAAACGTGAAATAAAATGCAGAGCAGAGTTGAAACATGAAGCAACAGGACATGATGAGCCCCGAAGCTCGAAGGCTTTTCAGGACTTAAAGAAGTAGAAGTTCAACCAGGACTTTAAACCACGTCTCCAGAGCTTCATTACCCTAATAGTTTGATTTAAAGAATACATATGTATATGAATGTGTTTCTCTTGATCAAACGGTGTAAATAAACATGACTCTTCCAAAACTTTTGGACATTTTCAGGCCTGGAAAATCACAATTTTTTTATTTCACGACGAACCCCGTTCAACGAGAAGTTTATTCACTTAAAAAAAGCATTAATATTTCAGTAGAAGTAGAAAAAGTTAAATACAGCGGTTCATGACGAGTCTTTTCCCGTGAATGTTCTCTGCAGCCGAAGTTACGGATCAACAAAGTGCTCAGAACAACAATCAGGGGAAAGATGCCGAATCAGCAAAAAAGTGCCTTCCAGTCGGAATGAAGGACGCTCCGTCATGAGGGCGATGCCTCCAGAGGATGAATCAGCATTATTAATGATTAATAACGCCAACCCATGAGAACCTGTTCAGGATGTTGACGTGTGTCTTTGGCGTCTTGTATTAATACATTCTGAGTGGTTGAAGTGTTTATGATAGTTACATTAATGTGTCTAAGCACTGAAAGTAAGTAGCACCAAAAAGAATAAACATATAAAAACATCCATCTGTACTCGGTGGGATAAAGTCTAAACTATACGTCTAACGACTTGTGGAGAGACGGGATCAATACATTTAAATGAAATACAAAAACGTTTATTTTATTACAGTAAAAACAAATAGAAAGGCACATGCAGTGATTTGTTTGAGCGGGGTGAGCGTTCCTCTTCCTCTTCCTCTTCGTCTCCTCTTCATTTGTTCTTGGCAGCCAGCGGCTTGCGGCTGATCTTCTTCGTCTTGTCGTTGCTCTTCTTCGGAGGCTCCGGGTTGGCCTGCATGTGTCTGCCATAGAGACTGGAGGAGGAGGAGGAGGAGGAGGAGGAGGAGGAGGAGGAGGAGGAGGGGGAGGAGAGAGAGAGAGAAAGAGGGAGAAGAAAGCGTGAGAGGAGGTTTTAGACGATCTTTGGCAGATAAACAAAGTAAAGAAGCATGTTGTGTTGTTATTGACGTACATTAGAGATTAGAAAAAATAACTTTGACTTGATATATTTCTATATATATAAATACATTAATTTCTATAAATATATATATATATATTTCTATATATATATATTTCTATACATATAAATACATATTATTTATATGTATATAAAGATATATATATATATATACATATATATCTAAATAAATGTATGAATAAATATATATTTGTATATTTATTTATTTTAGTACATATATATCTGAATAAATATATAAATATGTATATTTACATATACACATATATCTATTTATATCTATTTTTTAATTATATATATATATATATATGGTCATCAACAATGGGCCCACAGAAGTGGGATTGAGTCGGTGAGTTGTGGCTGTCGACCCTCACCACTGAGGGTCACGTATAAGTGTCCATTAATGCTGAATGGTGGACAAGTGGACATGTCTCCCCCGTCTGTCACTTCTTCTCCCCTGTGGGTGTCTCTAGTTCAGCAGAAAGAGAGCTCATTGGACTGGAAAACACTTCCCTTCAGCTCCTTCCCTTCAGCTCCTTCCCTTCAGCTCCTTTCCTCCTCCAGCCTGTTAATAATTGTGTCTCGGGGTTTTTCCTCTCACTGTATTCACGCTCGGCTGCAGTTCAAGTTTACTTAAAACTGGGAAATGTCGGAACACGTCCGTGACGATGTGGCTTTCTACACACTAGTATTTTTATTTTTTTATTTATTATTTCATTTTTTTTCTACACACACACTAGTATTTTATTATTTATTTATTATTTCATTTTTTTTCTACACACTAGTATTTTATTTTTTTTATTTTTTATTTTTTTTTCTACACTCAAATATTTTATTATTTATTTATTATTTCATTTTCTTTCTACACACTAGTATTTTATTATTTATTATTTCATTTTTTCTACACACACTAGTATTTTATTATTAATTTATTATTTCATTTTTTTTCTACACACTAGTATTTTATTATTGTATTATTTTATTTTGTTCTACACACTAGTATTTTTATTTTTTTATTTATTATTTCATTTTTTTTCTACACACACACTAGTATTTTATTATTTATTTATTATTTCATTTTTTTTCTACACACTAGTATTTTATTATTTATTTATTAATTTTTTTTCTACACTCAAATATTTTATTATTTATTTATTATTTCATTTTCTTTCTACACACTAGTATTTTATTATTTATTATTTCATTTTTTCTACACACACTAGTATTTTATTATTAATTTATTATTTCATTTTTTTTCTACACACTAGTATTTTATTATTGTATTATTTTATTTTGTTCTACACACTAGTATTTTATTATTCTTTTCTACACACAAGTATTTTATTGTATTTTTTTAACATACTAGTATTTTATTATTTATTTATTATTTCATTGTTTCCGATGTCCAGGGAGGAGACGCTTCCCGTTCCCGCTTCACAAGCGTTCCGAGGCTCGTGGCTTTTTAAGGAAAGCGATGTTATTCATCGAGTCGTCGAGCGGCCGTCGCAACGAGCTGCTGCCGCCGGCGTTATTGTGCTTCAGCGTTGATGGATGATGTCAGTGGAGGAGAGGAATGACGGAGTGTCATAAAGGAGAAGAATATATCAACCAATGAGAAGAGAGGAGAAAAAAATATCAACCAATGAGAAGAGAGGAGGAGGACGCAGCTCGGTGATGAGGGAGCGCCACGAGGAGAAGTTTACTCGTGTTCCTCCATCAGGCTCCATCGGTGTGCGTCTGGTGTGTGTCCAGTGTGTGTGTCGGGTGTGTGTAGTTGTGTGTGTGTGTCGGGTGTGTGTGTCAGGGCCACGGACAGAACCACCGGGATGATAAGACAATAATAACAACAACGGGTTTTGTTTGTTCTCATCCAAGAGTGTCAACGTCAAACCATGACTCAGCACTTTGTGTTGAGGCTGGTTTTAATCGTCTTGTTGTCGGTTCTCTCTGGTCATGTGACTCTGGTCATGTGACCCTCAGCCTCTCCTTTTGCTGCCAATATTGAATTAATAGAAGATAATGGATGTGAATTCATCTGCTTTTCATTCACAAATCATTAGGAATATGTTTTTTTTTTTTAAACAAACACAAAAAGTCATGTCGATACAAAAATGTTGATGCGTCAGGATGAAGAAGAATTTAATAATGGAGGCCGCCGCCCCACACCAGAGCCCCGCCCACATCCCCCCCACACACAGACACACACAGAAACACAGACACACTGGGAGAGACACACACACAGAAAGAGAGGTACACACACACATTATGCTTTAAAAAAACTAAACTAAAAGTTCTAGCCAATAGATCAAAATAAAGATTTACCATTTCTTCTAGTGTGTGTGTGTGTGTGTGTGTGTGTGTGTGTCTGTGTCTCTGTGTGTCTCTGTGTGTGCGTGTGTGTGTGTGTGTCTCTGTGATGAACTGTTAGGGCCAATTAAAAGCGGAGTAGAGAGGAGAATGGATTCAGATCCCGATCATGTCTTCATGGAGCTCTATTCCTCACGGATTAATTAATCTCCCAGTGTGTGTCGGTGTGTAGAGAGATTGAAAGTTGGTCTTTTCTCTCCTGTGTGTGTGTGTGTGTGTGTGTGTGTGTGCAACTAAAGTGGAACAGAGATGTACATGTGAGTGTGCACGTGTGATAAATGCGAAGGGAGGCCAAAGGTTATTGATCCGGCTCCTCACTCGGTCACCAGAGCTGCTTCCACAGCCAGAACCACGAAGAGGAGGAGGAGGAAGAGAGAGGAGGAAGAGGAGCACAAGAGAGGAGAGGGAAGGAGGAGAGGAGAAGGAAAGATCCTAATTAAGATTCATGACCAAAAGCGCAGTCTTTTAGCCAATAGCGGCTCTGCTCTCATCATTAGTTCGTTACACTTCCTGCTGACTGGCCAGTTCTCTGAGGGACGTGTGGGCCGAGATATGAGAGCATTATTTACATAGATAATCTATAAATATATATATATATATATATATATATATATATATATATATATATATTCATTATAATATATATGTATTATATAATATATCTAAATAAATACATACATACATTTACATATGGATACATATATATATATATATACACACATATATAAATAAAGATATATTTATATATATTATAGAATATATCTTAATAAATACATTTACAAATGTGTATATATATATTATAGAATATATCTTAATAAATACATTTATATATATATATATATTATTCACGTGTATATTCACACACTATACACACACACACACACACAACACACTGTACACACACTGGTCACCTCCAATAACAAAGCCCTGCTTATTGAAGTCGGAATTGTACTTTTATTTTGGTATCTCCATTTATTCATTTTTAAATCGTCTCCATAACGTCGGCTCCAGGCTCGCGGCCGGCTGCGTGTCTTCTTCTGCTTATTGGAGCGTGTAAAACAAACCGGCTGACACACTACCGCCACCAAGTGGTGGGAGGCTGTACCGTCAGAGCGTCTCATGTCTAACGTTCATATCTCTGGGGTCACCAGACGATAACTTTATGCGGTCTCGCGGCCCGCGGGTGCAAAAACAGAAATTTGCTCGCGAGCCACTAGGGGGCGTTCACACACTAATTGAACACTGTACTAACACAGGTTAAAGCCACGAGGATGAGTAGAACATGGCAGACTTTAGACTCTCAGGCGGTAACATCAGCAACAACAACGCATTTGAATCCATCCAGAACCAGGAGAGAACGTTCTGGTGGTTCGGCTCCGACACGTTTCCATCTCGGGCAACGAGGCAGGTATGGACGTGACGATCAATCGGCCACGGGTCGTTATGTGCTGGCGTTTGAAATATGTCCTCGGTGATTGATAATGACGCTCGCCTTAGTGTCTGGATACGGTCGGCTCGGGACTTCGGACCAGCGCGTTTGCATTATTGCGACGTATTAAAGAATAATATTGCAAATCAGCAACGCTTAGAAACTTTGTTTTGACGACTTCCACGACGGCAGCACCCAAAATACAGCACAAGTAAAGTACTGCTCATGGGAACACAGGTTTTCTTTGTCTCAAGTGGTCCTGGCTGAAACGACCTGGAGGGTCAGCGGGAGACATTTGTTGGGTAAATTGTCCTCAAATGTGACTTTTAAAAGAAATCTGTAATCAATTACTCATTAAAAAAACTTCTGTTACTCAACCAGCTCTTTAACCATCCAACCATCTATCCATCTATCCATCCATATATGCTTCCATTGATCCATCCAACCATCTATCTATCCATCTATCCATCTATTCATGCATCCATCTATCCATCCATCTATCCATCCAACCATCTATCTAACCATCCATCTATCCATCTATCCATTGAAATATTTGAACTTGAGACGAATATTTGGAACAGCCAATTCGCGTCATTCACGCCGCCGGGCGAAGAAATCTCGTCTATCGCAACCGCTTGCGTCTGTACGTTGACTTTACTCGTGGGATCTACTCACGCAAAGAATTCTCAACCCTTTTTGGTGAACGCAGCGTAAACCTCATGTTGTATGACGAGGGCTGTGACTTCTACTGCGTTGGATCTCGTTCCCTGAGAAGCTGCGTCAGAACTTTCCTCCGGCAAGGAATAAAACCGATGAAGGCGACTTCGATTCGGAGACTTCGTTCCTCCTTTTCCCAGATCGACAGAGGGAATCTTCCTCTGCAGCTCCCAAACAAACGCCTCATTCGCTGGTTTTTAGGGTCTTAAAATCCCGGGTGTTTAATAACCGAGCCCGGCTCCTCGGCAGATGTTCCAGAGCCGAGCCGAGACCGGCGGGAGGAGAGGACCTCCTCGCCCTGGAGCCAACGGGCGTTAAGGCGTGAAGATAATGAGACAGTAACCGGGGCCGAGGATGACGGCGAGCCGAGGCGGCTGTGCCGGTGTGAGGATGATGCAACCCAAGGAAAGGTCGTCCAGTGGAGACGCCGTGGGAGACGTCTCGGTAGACCGGCCGTCGCTGGAGCCGCTGGGAAGGATCCGGTAATGCGGGGATAGGATTTCTCCTAAACTCTTCGCTATAATAGTCCTAAGATTACTTTTGCCGTCTAAAAGCTTTATGATCGGGAAAAGTTGGATCGTCATCCGAGAAAAAAAACTCTTTTACCACGTAGGTCATTCATTCCAATCAAACTAGACTCAAGTTACACTAGACTCAAGTTAAT
>CM070096.1:1165000-1185000 GCA_036178185.1 Liparis tanakae | reverse complement strand
CAAAATAGTCAAAGTGACTGTTGTTAGTCTCCCTCTCTGTGTTGTGATGCTCTGCAGACGCTCAGCAGACGCCCTGCAGGTCAAAGCCTTTTGTTCCCGATAGCTCAGCTGTGAGAGACTTTTAATAAAACAGTCGCCACGTTAAAATCGCCTCTCATTATCCTGCTGGGCCTCAGCGACCAGCTCGCAGCTGATTGGCTCAGCTCTCAGCTCGCAGCTGATTGGCTCTCGTTACGCTCGCGTTGACTTGTTCAAGCTCTGCAGAGTGAAAATATATCTGAGGTCAAGTCTCACGCCGTCACGACGTGTTCCAAAGTTATCTTGTATAAGTACGTTTATCGCACCTTTTTTTTGGTATTCCGACCACTCAACGCTCTTTAACACTCCGTGTCGTCGTTCAGCCGTTCACACCTGGTGGGAGGAGCCTCCACCTCCCATCAGGGCACCTAACACTCATTACAGAGCAGACACACACACCTGACACACACACACCTGACACCTGGTCATACAGCTGAGACACTGCCACATTCAGATTAAATAGATGTATATAAAAAGATATATATAAAAAGAAAGGATCCGTTGAACTCCCGAGCTCGATTATTGAAACAACATTAAAAAAGGACTGAAAATAAAAAGATAATAAGTCTGTATAATAACTTTAAAGCCCTTTTCATGAAAAAAGCCCCGACTTTAACCCGTTGGTTGACTCCACTGGTCCAGACCTGCCTGGATGTGATCTCATCTGCTCTGTTTCTATTGATATTAATGTTTTATAACAACATTACAGTCTGCAGCTACTCTTTACGTAACACCTATGCTGCCAACCAGTTTCCATAGAAAATAAATACATTATATTATATGTGAGAATAGCCTTGTATGCAGTCAAAACAAGCAAAGCAACCAAAAACAATGGCATGGTAACCTTAATTTGCAGTAATTCACACAATAATCTGACGCTTTGGGCTCTATATTCTCATTGAATCCGGACTGTAATGCCTTTTGGATGGAAACCACTATAACATCGATAATAAAGGAAGTCGTCTTCAAACCGGTTGTGATTATGAAGCGTGCTGACTTTGTTAATTGCTCCGTATTCTGAGTGGTTATATATTGTACCTGTGAGAGCTGCTTACCTGTGAGCTTGTTGTGGCTGAGGACCAGCTGAGTGATGTTGGACAGCGTGACTGAAACACATGGAGCATCAAGTCAACACAGCGACCAACACAACAGCTGGTTTACGCCTGAAATATCTGAATTAAGGCTGCGATGCATAATATTCTGGCAGTAAAGTTTGATCTATTGTTTTATTTAACAAAGCCACGTGTGTGAGCAGGTTGGTTTTCAAAAGACACAAAGAAAAGGGACAATTTGAGTTGGAAACAAACTTTTCTT
This sequence comes from Liparis tanakae, assembly GCA_036178185.1. NCBI lineage: Eukaryota > Metazoa > Chordata > Actinopteri > Perciformes > Liparidae > Liparis > Liparis tanakae. The sequence continues at coordinate 1,183,608 of CM070096.1, read as the reverse complement.
CATGTTGAATTTGATGATGAATGTGTGTAGAAGTCAGAATAATTATAAACATAACATCATGCACTTACTGTGGTTTAAATGTGTTTAATATGTGACTGTTTTGGGACAAATATGTTAAATATGGCACACTAGTATCCAGGTATGATTGGGTGGACAGAAGAACATTTATTTGCATATTTATAATATATATATATATATATATATTATCAAATAAGTCATAATATAAAGGTGAGCACACTAATTCATTAGTATGTTTCATTACAATCATGGATTGTTATCGTCAGGCAACCTGAAGCCTAAACTAAATTAAGCTAGCCTAAGGCGGGTGTTACGGTTTAACAGGCGACCCTGTTAACTGGAGACTTTTCTCCTATAGCTGTCGTCGTGAATGCCGGTCGTTTGAATTTGGCAATAAAGTATCAACCCCTCTAATATACATACTAATACATACTATACATATTACACAACGCGGCATTCAAGAAGGGCTAATCTTCCCATTTTCAACAACTTTCCGTAAATACTACACCAACGGTCGCGTTGGTTCGAAGTCCCCAGTTAACACGGTCGCTTTTTACACCGTTACACTTATTACGGTTTTAACAGCAGACCCCGTTAATTGGCGAGTTTTCTCGTATAGCTGTCCTCGTGAATGCCGCTTTGTATATATTTTGTAATGAAGTATCAACCCCTGTCATATAATTCATAATATATGTATTATTACACATTATACACATTTTACAACGCGGCTTTCAGAAGGGCAGCTAGTTACGTGTTCTCTCCCATGTTCAACAGCTGTCTGTAACTACGACACCAACGGACGCGTCCGGCTGAACGTCACCAGTCAACACGGTCGCGTTTTAAACCGTAACCCCGGTACGTTGTCACCCTTCAGACAGTTCGGCGTTGTAACGGAGCCCGTTCTCTTACACAGCCCGGGGACGTCCAGCATGTTGGAGATGCCCCGGTCGCACATCTCCACCTCCGGGATGTTTTTCTCCCGACTCTCCTCCACTATCTTCTTCAAAGACTTCGACATGTTTGTTGTGAAAACGCCTAAGAAAAGCAGATAGTTATCGGTTAGTTGTCGCCATTCTTCGGATCCATTGTAACATTTTGATAGCGACGGTCCTAAACCCTGGAAAACACTGAGAGGTCTTACCGGTTGTAAAAAGAGGAGGAAAATCCTTATATTAGTTATTTAATTCCAGATAGAGACTTCACTTCGAGCAGCCGCCCTTACCGGAAGTTTATGTTAGAGCCTCCATGCCTTAATAGGATACTTCCGGTTCGGTTCGGCCGTTCGGCCACACCCCCGAACAAAACAAGAGTCCCAAAAACTATTACTTCGGGGCATTCTTTTGCTAGATGATTAATAACAACAACACAAATGTATTATTATTTTAATAGCTTTTTTTGTGCAAAACATTCCCAATAAAGGCTTTTCTAATAATCAAAAATAAAAGCCCCAAATAAGAGAGAAGCTTTAAAACTGAAAGAGCCTCCATCTTAAAGACTGTCAGGAAACCACTTCCAAACCACACAGATACGGAGATATAGTGTGTAGTGCGTGTGTATTGTGGTACACTGACATGTGTTTCTATTAGTGGTAACCACAAACTATTATGCAACTTCAATCATCACCTATAATTTCACTCACAACACAATTAACATTATAATCCTTATAATCTTGAAAGTATATAACTGCAGGGCTGATAGATTAGACTTAATTTGTTTTTGTTCGGTGGATAATTGGGTGCATAATCCATAGTCCCAATTGAGATGTCATTTTTCAGGAGATTTAGGAAGGCCAAATTCCAGCAAAAAAAAAAAAGATCTACTTTTACAGAGGAGCACTATAAATCCACTTACAAACAATACACACTGGAATGGATGCACGTCCTAGTAGTGTTTTTCTTTTTCTTTCCCGTGTAGAAAATTGGGACTACAGTGGCTTGTAATCCCGTAACCTACCACTTGGGGCGGTAATGCACCATCTCGTTGTGTGACCAGCTCCGTAACACGTCACGAAGAAGGACCGCTGTTGTGAAGCATGGAGCCTCTGCGGGTGCTGGAGCTCTACAGCGGGATAGGAGGCATGCACTACGCGTTAAAGGGTCGGTACACCGGGACCGGAGCACGACGGCGTTATTTAACTACGAGAATCAGTTGAGGATAGAGACAAAGTTCCGCCACGTGTTTTTTGGCCAAATCTGCAAGACATCAGAGTCGGAGCCGCTACCGGGCTGTGTGCTCTCCGGTAGGAGAGTCAGACCGGAAGTCGTAGAAGATTACCCATAATCCACAGCGGCATATCGTTAAACATGTATTTAGTGTCTGAAGTGAGGATGCCTCTAATTAAAACTAGGGGATGGACTGAGGAGGCGAGGGTGCACCATGTGGTCACGCGTGTGGTCTGTGGTCACGCGTGTGGTCTGTGGTCACGAGTGGGTTCTGTGGTCACGCGTGGGTTCTGTGGTCACGCGTGGGGTCTGTGGTCACGCGTGTGGTCTGTGGTCACGCGTGTGGTCTGTGGTCACACGTGTGGTCTGTGGTCACGCGTGGGGTCTGTGGTCACGCGTGGGTTCTGTGGTCACGCGTGTGGTCTGTGGTCACGCGTGGGTTCTGTGGTCACGCGTGGGTTCTGTGGTCACGCGTGGGGTCTGTGGTCACAGGTCTTTAATTTGCCGTTTTCCTCCAGGAAGTGGGATTCCTGCCACGGTGGTGGCGGCCGTGGACATCAACACGACGACCAATCAGATCTACAAGCACAACTTCCCCGACACGCCCCTCTGGAACAAGACCATTGAGGTGGGTGGCAGGGGGCGGGGCCTGAGGGGCGGGGCCTGAGGGGTCAGGGCCGACGACGGTGCTCTGACCTTCAACATCTGCTCTGTCTTGTTTTTATTTTTAGGGCATATCGCTGGACGCCTTCGATAAGTTGCCGTTCGACATGATCCTGATGAGCCCGCCCTGCCAGCCGTTCACCAGGTGGACACTCTCAATGTGAAGGGATCAGGGCTGCACTGTAAACTCATTTAATTAAATTCCTCATTTAAAGATTATTATCCATTTCTATATCGAATCATTTCTGATTCTGGTTAATAATTCAATATTTTATTCAACCATAACATCTGAAAACATTCAAATGTAACAAGTTATTATAAAATATCTTATCAGAACAATACTAGCCCTCTAATTCTAAAGGATTGTTAGATATAAAGAAGTAATAGTTAATCAGAATCTCTCTATTTAATGTCTTTTTATCAATTAATCATTTTTGTGTTTGTTTTTCCTCGTGCAGGATCGGCCTTCAGGGCGACGTCTCTGACCCCAGAACCAAGAGCTTCCTCTACATCCTCGACCTCCTGCCGAGGTGCTCATCTCCACCATCAGCCTTTAGTTCTCTGAAATCAAGAAAAGTGCCATAACTAATGTTTAACGTGTATTTCTTGGTGTCCACCTTTATGTTCAGGCTGAGCCGGCCGCCTCGCTTCATCCTGCTGGAGAACGTGAAGGGCTTCGAGAGCTCGTCGGCCAGGTAACACGTCGCAGGCATCGGGAGGGGGAGGAGTTGAGCACCATGCTGATCTCTGTCTGTATGATATTAGTGGGGCAATATAGTACTACAGGCTCTCTAGTGGGGCAATATGGTACTACAGGCTCTCTAGTGGGGCAATATGGTACTACAGGCTCTCTAGTGGGGCAATATGGTACTACAGGCTCTCTAGTGGGGCAATATGGTACTACAAGCTCTCTAGTGGGGCAATATGGTACTACAGGCTCTCTAGTGGGGCAATATGATACTACAAGCTCCTTAAGATATGATGGAGCATCACCAATCAAGGGTGTAAAATTACTTCAGTTTTGTCAGTTTAACATCAGGAAGTTTAAGATCATCATGTTTTATGTCTTTAAGACATGAATGACGTTTACTGGTTTGTCTCCTCTGGTTTGATCTATAGATATAGTTGAGTATCATCTGCATAACAATGAAAGTTTCTGGAGTGTTTCCTGATGATGTTGCTCAAAGGAAGCATGAATAAGGTAAATGAAAGTAGTCCAAGCACAGAGCCTTGTGGAACTCCTTAACTAACGTTGGTGGTCATCGAGGCTTCATCGGTCAGCCTCCTTCCCATGTCCCTCCCGTGTTGTTCAGGTAATCTCATATCACACACCTCTGTTCTCCAGGGACTGCTTGGTGAAGACGCTCACGCAGTGCGGCTACACGTTCCAGGAGGTCATGGTCTCGCCCACAAGCGTAAGAAAGACTAGTTTCTACATGACATACATCTGATCCTATGCTCTGTACTTATTTCACCGTTCAATTCTCACACCCAGGTCGGGATCCCAAATTCCAGGCTGCGTTATTTCCTGATCGCGAAGCTTTCAGCAGAAACCCAAAGCACCCAGAGGTCAAAGGTGAGGCTCGCTGACCAGCATCCGGACGTCAAATGTGTCAAATAAACCTGTGTTTGTGCTACCTCTGGTAATATTGCATATTTTGGCCAGAACAACATTACAAGTGAATCAGATATAGCCATCGGCAAGTGGCGCCCTCTCCAGGTTGTAAATATACAACAGTCGGATTGTTAATGCAAAATCTATAGAATTATGTAAAAATTAAACGCAAAAGAATGTCAGCAGTCCTTTGGATAATAAACAGATACTCAGGCCTCTATGAACTATGAGCAGGACACGTGTCATGTTGGATTGTATTTGTAATTTGAGTGAAGTGAATCAAGTTTATTGGGTATTTGCTGATGTTAGGATCTCACAATACTGCAGGTTTTATTGCACAAGGTAAATCTCTAACGTGTGGTCGTAGACGCCGGACGCCTTCACACCTCCGGCTGAGAGAGCGTCTCCTGAGCAGCTCTCGGACTCCGGTCCTCTCCGCCCAGAAGAGGACGGGGAGGCGTCTCGGGTCCTCTACAAACAAGAGACCTCAAAGGATGCCCAGAGGAAGACGAGTCAGAACAACGACCTGTCCGTCAGGCGGATCAGAGACTTCCTGGAACCGGAAGTAGACGAGGAGCACTTCCTCCTCCCTCCCCGGACGCTGCTGCGCTACGCCCTTCTGCTGGACATCGTTCAGCCCTCATGCCGGAGGTCCGTGTGCTTCACCAAAGGGTGAGGACCCCCTCTAAAGGCCCTCTAGGGGTAGGTGAAGGCCCTCTAGTGGTAGGTGAAGGCCCTCTAGGGGTACGAGAAGGCCCTCTAGGGGTAGGTGAAGGCCCTCTAGGGGTACGAGAAGGCCCTCTAGGGGTAGGTGAAGGTCCTCTAGGGGTACGAGAAGGCCCTCTAGGGGTAGGTGAAGGTCCTCTAGGGGTAGGTGAAGGTCCTCTAGGGGTACGAGAGATTTAAAATATATATTTATTTATTTATTATGAGCATCCATTAAAGAAGCCTTTGAAAATAGTTATTTAATAAATATTCAAGTGTAAGTTCATAAGCTGAATTGTGTATATATAACCTGTAATACCACCTCTCACCACACGACTCTGTGGCGCTGTGTTCACGCGTTCTCTCCGCAGCTACGGCCGCTACGTGGAGGGAACCGGCTCGGTGCTGCAGAGCTGCGAGGGAACCGAGGTGGGTTCTAACTTCAGGACGACGTCCAGGTCCTCTGACCCCAGAGCCGTGACCTCGTGTTGACCTCTGCAGATGGAGGCCGTGTTCAGGGGTCTGGACTCGCTGTGCGAGGAGGAGAAACTCCAGAAGCTGTCGCAGCTCCGGCTTCGGTACTTCAGCCCCCGAGAGGTGGCCAACCTCATGGGCTTCCCCCAGAGCTTCTGTGAGTCCTCAGCCAACACATGGTCACATGATCAGTCACAGGGGTCACAGGGGTCACATGGGGCCTCATGTACGTGCCTACTGCTGCTCCGTGTATACCAATGTACACAACCTGTCGACAATTCACAGGGTTCGTACGGTCATGGAAAACCTAGAAAAGTCATGGAATTTTAAAATGGTCATTTCCAGGCCTGGAAAAGTCATGGGAAAAGAAATTATCATAAAGGTTTTGGAAAAGTCATGGAAATGTGTTATGAACACATGTTCATTTACACCGGGTTTGAAATAAAAATTTTTTTTTTTAAAGATAAACGCTCAAAATATAAGCCCGCGTACGCTCTCAATACGTAAAATGTTCAAAATGGTTCATGTTTTTACCGAGATTTCAATTTGGTTTAAAGTCATGGAAATCCATCGGTCAAAATGTGTAAGAACCCTGAATTCAGGTTACATTTGTTTTAGTTCAGTCAGTCATTTTGTGTGTGTGTGTGTGTGTGTGTGTGTGTGTGTGTGTGTGTGTGTGTGTGTGTGTGTGTGTGTGTGTGTGTGTGTGTGTGTGTGTGTGTGTGTGTGTGTGTGTGTGTGTGTGTGTGTGTGTGTGTGTGTGTGTGTGTGTGTGTGTGTGTGTGTGTGTGTGTGTGTGTGTGTGTGTGTGTGTGTGTGTGTGTGTGTGTGTGTGTGTGTGTGTGTGTGTGTGTGTGTGTGTGTGTGTGTGTGTGTGTGTGTGTGTGTGTGTGTGTGTGTCAGCCTTCCCGGCGCAGACGTCCACCAGGCAGCAGTTCAGAGCGCTGGGGAACAGCCTGAACGTGGAGGTGGTGGTCGGACTGCTGCACAGGCTGCTGTCCCTCTGACGGGAGACAGGGGGACAGCAGAGAGACAAGAGGAGACCAGATAGGAGGACATTTGGTATATTACCAAAAGCAAATCTGGACAAGTTCAATTTTAGCATTTTTTTTGATTTATTGCTTTTCCTTACAGAAAGAGAACATCAATGTGTTGCATAAAATCCAAATTCTGCTCCAAAAATATATTCGACCATCAGAGTAAACGTGACGGCTCACACAACCACCACACCGCTGGAGCCAGACACCAGACCTCCTCTGCAGGACTCTGCTGACCCGCGTTGGGGAACGGTCCGTGACGTCGGTGTCTTAGAGTCTTTAGAGTTTAACGTCTCGTTTAAAACATTCAAGAAGATGTGAAAACAATAAAGTATGAATGCATAGATTTAAAATCACTGAAGCACCGAAAGAGAAGAGAAACACGGAGGAGAGGAGCGACCCCAGAGCCCTGGAACACACAGGAGCACACACACACACACACACACACACAGACGCACACACAGAGACACACACACACAGAGAGACACACACATCCAAGTCTCAAGTGTTCAACTTTAAATACATTAAAAAGATATTTTATAATTCACGATTGTGTAAAATATATATGATTCAGTTCTATTTAAATTTGTGTATTTCAATACGAACGATTGTTTTTTTATCAAATAAAAGGAAATAAAAGTTGAGTCTTAAAACCGTTTAATCTCTTCTGTACTTATCACTGTACACGCTGGGTCTACTCAAAGGGGCGTGGCTTCATACCAACGGGGGCGTGGCTTCATACCGTGTGTTTTTGGTTATCGACGTGAGGTTCACAAGATGTAGTCCAACGGTCCCTTCAAAAGAACTACAACCATGGCTGCTCCAGGCTCAGTGTAGAACACGTCAAGCACACGCCTCACGTGACGCTGACGTCGTGTTTCCACGGTTACGTTCTCTCTTCGTCGGCCTACATTTATACAATGTAAACGCCCCCTAGTGGCTCGGATCGGGAGCGTGGCGCTCGCCAAAGAATCCTCACTTCTCATTGGCTGTGCAGACGCGGGTTTCCCGCTTCGCTTGTAGTGCATTTGAAAAATATAGAAATAAAAAGCGGCAGCGACATCAAAGGCAACGCGAGTCGCTCCTTAAAATGAGAGAAAAAAAACGGGAAGAGCGGCGCTCTTAGTGACGTGGCTCCGTCTGAGTCGACCTTCTGGGAACGAAGACGAGGAGAATAAATACAGATGAAGAGTTGGAGAAGCGGTCAGCTGACACGCGTCTTTAAGGTAAAAACAACAACAACAAATCCTCAAATCCACATAGTTAAATAATAAGTTACTCTCTTCCCTCAGTGCAAACAAACAAACAAACAAACAAACAACTCAGGGACTCGCGGGTCGTCTTCTTTTTAAGAATGTGGGGGGGGGGGGGGGGGGGGCTCCTCTTCGTCCTCTCTTCGTCTTCTTCAGTCGGCGTGGTCAAGTGCATTTGAAATGTGGGCGTCGGGTCGAGATGCATCCGGACACAAAAGTGGGAGAGCCAATCAGAGGACAGCCTGAAGGTCACCGGAGGTCACGTGACTCATTCAAGAGACGCTACGGCGTCCTCTGCTTCTCCCGGTTGCGGGCGCCGCCCCCCCCTCCCCCCCCGCCCGGCGCCGTGGCGTCGATGGAGGGCTGGTTGCAGTCCTGGGCGTAGTGGCCGCTCACGCCGCAGTTGTAGCACGACACGCTGCCGCTCTTCTTGTTGACTCCGCCCCCCCCCGGCAGCATGCCGAGCGGGTTGGGGTACACGTGTTGGTACACGCGCTGGCAGAACGACGCCGCCGGCGCCATCTGCTGCTGCAGGCTGTAGTTGGCGGCGGCGACGGCCGCCACCGCCGCCGCCGCCGCCTGCGTGCCCAGCATGTGCGCCGGCAGGTCGGCGTGGCCGTGCGCGTGCAGGGCGCCGTAGGGGGACGGGTGCGCCTGGGGGGGCGGGGCCGCGGGGAAGAACGGGGCGCCGTTGGACTGGTGCGGCGGCGTCTGCAGGAAGCCGTTGCTGCAGAGGCCGGTGAGCTGGAAGAGGGGCGGCGGCACGCTGAACACCTGCCGCGCCGCCGCCGCCGCCATCTGGTGGGAGAAGAACAGCGGCGCCTGGCAGCTGGGGGCGCTGCCGCCGCCGCTGGTACCGATGCCGCCGCCGCCGCCGCCGCTGCGCCCGCCGCAGTTGTTGTGACACCCACAGGCGCCACAGCCCATCGGCTGCTGCTGCTGCTGTTGCTGTTGTTGTTGTGGCGGTGGCGTTGACAACTGCTGCTGCTGGGTTTGCTGCAGCGCCACGACGGGGCCACTCCCACAGGCGGCCAGAGGACTGGGAGGCGGAGCCATGGCGGCGGCGGGCGGAGCGTAGGGCGGCGGCGGGCCGGACGGCGAGCCGGCGTGGGGCTTGGCGTGCGCCGGCTCTCCGTGAGGCAGCGAGGAGGCGGGGCTTACGGCGGTCGGGTCCTGAAGAGGCGAGGAGAAGGACGTCGGGCCGGGAGCTCTTAGCGGAGCGTGGTGGGACGCCGGCGGCAGGGGGGCGGGGCTAGAAGCGTCGTGGCTGTGAGACGAGGACGTCTTGAACCTCTGGACCGCGGCGGGACTTCCTGCCGGGAGGAGGCCGACGCCGAAGCTCGGGAGGACGTCCCTCGGGGGGAGCAGCACCAGCAGGGCGCCGGGCGGGGGGGGCGGCGGCTTCCCGTCGGGGGCGGGACCGTGGTGACCGGGAGGGGGCGGGGCCAGAAGGAGCGGAGAGTCCCCGTTGGGGAGCGCGGAGGGCAGAGGACGCGGGCCCAAGAAGAGGGGGAGGGGCTCCACGCCGCCCTCTGGCTCCCCCTGGTGGACAGACGGCGCCGCTGAGAAGAACACGGCGGGACGACTCCGCCCCCGACTGGAGTCATCAGAGTCTGAGTCTGAGAGGAAGAGAGGAGGACATCACACACAGGAGGAGGAGGGGGGGAATGTGTGTGTGTGTGTGTGTGTGTGTGTGTGTGTGTGTGTGTGTGTGTGTGTGTGTGTGTGTGTGTGTGTGTGTGTGTGTGTGTGTGTGTGTGTGTGTGTGTGTGTGTGTGTGTGTGTGTGTGGTACCTTTGTGGTCCTCCTCACTCTCCAGGCTCTCGGCTCCCGGGTGTTTGGGGCTCGACGGGGAGCTGCAGCTCTCGGAGGACGTTTCCCCAAAGGTGTCCAGACCAGAACCTCCACCTGCACGACAACACGCGTGTTACACCGCACACACACCCTTACACGTGTTGTGTTCAGGGACCCCGTAAAGCCAGAGGTTCTGCCTGTGGCCCGGTGATGAGTCGCTGATTGAGGAACTTTTGTGTGTGACGTCATTGTGCGTATGATGCCATTGTGTGTGATGTCATCGTGTGTTATGCCATTGTGTGTGATGTCATTGTGTGTGTGTTATCATTGTGTGTTATGTCATCGCGTGTGACGTCATCGCGTGTGACGTCATCGTGTGACGTCATCGTGTGTGACGTCATCGTGTGTGACGTAATCGTGTGTGACGTCATCGTGTGTGACGTCATCGTGTGTGATGTCATCGCGTGTGACGTAATCGTGTGTGACGTCATCGTGTGTGATGTCATCGTGTGTGACGTCATCATGTGTGATGTCATCGTGTGTGATGTCATCGTGTGTGATGTCATCGTGTGTGACGTCATCGTGTGTGTGTTATCATCGTGTGTGATGTCATCGTGTGTGACGTCATCGTGTGTGACGTCATCGTGAGGACTCACCGTGCCTCGGGGGCGACAGCGCCAGCACCAGCCGGCCGTTGGCCACGAAGGCCGCGCCCTTCTTCCCTTTGTCCCTAAGGAGAGACACAAGGAGACAGGAGACACGTCAACACTGCACTCGCTTCCTTGTTTCCTCGATACCTGCCGTGTCCTACCTGTCGGTGGTCAGACCTCTGCTCTTCACTTTGGAGCACGGGTGACTCCTCTTCTCTGAGTCCTGCTGCTGTGGAGGACAGAGGAGGAAAGGGAAAGAAAGAAGAGGAAAGGAAAGGAAGAAAGAGAAGGAAAGGGAAGAGAAGGACAGAGAAGGAAAGGGAAAGAAAGGAAAGGGAAGAGGAGGAAAGGGGAGAAAAGGAAAGGACAGACAAGGACAAATGAAGACGACAGTTAGGAGTATCTTAAGACTGAAGGCTCTCGTCTCTCGTCTCTGCCTCATGTTGTGAGGACCTGGTGATGAACTCAGAGACATGAATGTTTCATCGGAGGGAAACTGTCACAATGTAGCACATTTAGAGGTGCAGTGCATCATAGACATCTAAAACGGCCCCCTGTGACCTCCGTGACCTCCTGGCCCCGCAGGTGAGCCCTCACCTGTGGGGCCTCCGGGATCCTCTTCCGTCTCTCGGCGGGACCGTTGAGCTCTGCGGCGTGGCTCCCCCGACGACTCTCCCCCTGGGAGCCCCGGCTACTGCGGAGGAAGAGGAGGGTGAGCGAAGGTAAGCCTTCATCGGACTGCTGGCACTTCGACAGAAGGAGGAGGAGGAGGAGGAGGAGGAGGAGGAGGAGGAGGAGGAGGAGGAGGAGGAGGAGGAATGTTCCAGAACTCTGAAGGAACTGACCTCTGACTCGGAGGCTTGGTCCCGAGCTTCTTCTTGTGTCCCTGAACGTACGACTCCATATCTGAGAGGACCACACACACACACACACACACACACACACATTAGTGTAGTCCAAGCAGCCGTTTAAAAATTTTATTATTACTTTTAACTATGTATAAATGTGACTACTTGTTAAGAGATATCTGTTCAGATTAAGTCACACGTCTCTTTTTTCTTATTATTCCCAATAAGGAGACATAAAGACAGGAAAAGATAAATATATATATGAATAAAGAACACACACACACACACACCTTCCTCCTGGCTGGAGGCGTCAGAGCAGTCTCCCTGGTAGTCTTCACCCAGCTGGCAGTGGCCTGAGGAGGAAAAGCTCAATCAGACAACAGTAATCATTTAAAGTTATGATGTTAAAACTATGTCCTGGACTAGAGACTGAAACCTAAAGACTAACGACAAAAACCTAAAGACTAAAACCTAAAAACTACAGACTAAAGTCAAGAGACTAAACCTAAAGTCTAGAGACTAAATCTAAAGTTTAGAAAGACCCTAAAAAGCTCTGCGAGCTGCCCTCGGTGGGGCTGCTAATGGAAGGCGTGCGTGGCGATGCAGCCATCGTCACGACGACCCTCTCGGCCCCCGTGGCGAGCCGAGAGGAGCCGCGGCGTGGGGGCGGGCGCTCACATCGGTGGCAGCTCGCGCCGCTGGGGGGGGCGGAGTCCCGGGTGAAGAAGCTGCAGACCCTCCTGGTCTGCCGGAAGACGGGCGGCGCCGACAGGAACCTCTCCCTGAGGCAGAGAGGAGATATCGGTTATTGATCGTTAACACACACACACACACACACACGTAGCTCACATGATTATTATTGAGTGGTTCTGATTGGTTAACACCTCATTGGACCCACAGGGGGCACTGGAGAGCAGCAGAGGTGATGTGGGTGGATGGAAAGCTATGAGGGAGTCTCAGGTTTCACTTTCACTTTCCTAGAAATGAAACTCATGGGCACTGCTGTGTGTGTGTGTGTGTGTGTGTGTGTGTGTGTGTGTGTTCTTGAAGGCTTTGAGGAATCAGCCTCAACTGTCACAAACAAAGTGTGTGAAGGAGTGAAACTAAAGTCTAGAGCAGAGAGACATGAAGTGATTAAATCATGATAAAGAGATGTGAGGAGATTAAATCAGGATAAAGAGATATAAAGTGATTAAATAAAATGATTAAAATAAATGTACACAAGACATTCTGAATAACCCACGGCTGGGGGGGGGGGGGTCTACTACACGTCTCAATAATTAAGGATATTAATTATAGAGCGTGGTACCTGAGGTTCTTCTCCAGCTCCCGGCTCTCGGAGCGGCCGCCCGGGTTCAGGAGCCTCAGGATGCTCTTCTCAAAGGACTCGGCACACTTGTCCTTCGGGAGCTGGAGGCAGAAAACACATCTTCAGGATCTTTACTAAACTTTTGGGATCACATCTTTTCTTTTTCAGACATGGAAATAACCATTTTTAAATTCCATGACGTTTCCAGGTTTTCCATGACCGTACGAACCCTAAAGGAACTATTGAGCGACTTCCCATGGGGAATGTGTCCCAATCAGACAGTTGTTCTTGTACCAAATAATAAAGATGTATAGAAATATATAATGACATTAAAATCTATCGACGAAAGAATAAAGTATGCTATAATTTTAATAGAATGATTAAAATAAACTAATTTCTACCATTTTCTCATTATTTTTCCAACCCCACGTTGAATCGAGAGATTTATCACGCAGGAAAACCGTGTTATGGAAATTATTGACAGAAAAAAATCTCTTTATAAATCATATTTGATGCTGAATTTCAGTCAGAATAGTGTGACTGTTAGAGAAACCAGGAGAAGGAGAACACGGTGCGCTACCTTGAGGAGGAAGTTCTCCAGCTCCAGGTGGGTCTTGGTCACGCTGCTGGACGACGAGTCGGACCACTTCACCTGAAACGGGACGTTCTCCATCACCACTCACACCACAGCAGCTCACCATGTTGGTGACGCACAGCTACACTCATCGGGAGGCTAGTCTCATTATTACTATAGTACATATTGAGCCGTGTGTGTGTGTGTGTGTGTGTGTGTGTGTGTGTGTGTGTGTGTGTGTGTGTGTGTGTTGCCTACCTCAAAATGATACTCCTTGTCCACTCTGGTCCGAGAGATGCTCCTGAGCACGATGCCCTCTATGTGCACCGCTGCAACAACAGAGGGGCGGAGCGGTTATTAATATCAACTTCAAACACAACCAGACGATAATAAGTCAAGTTATTAGGAATCTGTTATTCTTCATGTCAAAAGCGTTTAACGTGTGAAAACATGACAATATGGAAGAAGGGGTCTTCTGTATGTGCTGCTGTGGGTAGACATGGAACTATATGACACTATTATATCATATAGAAATAATTAAGACATGAACAATATTATCCAGATAGTCATCAACATATGCTTAAAGAAGCTCTTAAAATGACAATTGAACATAATGGAAAAACTTGTTTTTAGTATTTAAAAAACAGATAATAGTGAAATAAGCTAATCATAAAATCATACATAAATGAATAATACATTAATGAAGAGTCTTTTCTTTCTTAGACGATTCCTGCATTTAAAAATAATAATAAATCACATATTGACTGTGTTTTTTTAGTCTACGATGAGACTTATTGACAGTAAATCAAGCTTAATGTGATTATTATTATTATCATCACCTTCTCGTTGTGCTGCCCAGCGACCGGAGCGCCGGCTCGGGCAGGGCGGGTGGGGCGCGGTGCATTCCCCCAGACCCCCGGGGGTGGGCAGGTAATCCGGCTTCAGACCCGTCGGCTCCTGGAGACCAGAAACACAAAGTTTGTGGCTTTAATTCAGATTATTATTCATGGGTGTCATATTCAGCTTGGAAACACATTATAATATGTTTTGTTGCAGGATCTTGGGCAGCAGTAACAAATATATCATGTTGACATGGACACCATCTAGTAACTTAAGTAGTAACCAGTCCTCTTCTTCTTCTTCTTCTTTAAGTGTTATTGGCGATTGCCAAACTACTGTTGTGTGCATTACTGCCAGCAATTGGTATGGAGTGTGGATGTTAGGATGTCTTAAACCTGCATTAATAATAATAATAATAATAATAATAATAATAATAATAATAATAATAATAATAATAATAATAAATAAGCCCTCAGACAGTTATATTGGCGGTTTTGTGCATAACGGCCACCTACTGGTCGGAGTGTGTATGTCAGGATGTCTTAAACTTCTAACTATTAATAAATAATTAAAAAAATGAATAAAAAGTTGTTTTAAATCATTTTAAACCACCAATATTATATAACTTAACCCTCAAGACGCCAGTGGCGCGTCACACGTGGTAAAATAGCGCGACGCAAGTGACGTCACACACTCGGATACAGCCGGGAAATGTAGTCCGGAGTCGCAGGCTGTTAGATAACCGACAGCACCGCCTCGCTCCCTCAGAGACGAGTACACGTGTTATACGTACCCAGCACACTTGGTCACTGATTATGTTTAGACAAGTAACTCCGTATAATTTGACTCCAAACGTGACGATGCTAAAAGTTACAGAACACGAACACGGGTTGAGGTGGAGCCGCTTTCCCCAGCTAGCCTAGCCTAGCATGTAACGGAACTCCCGTCGGTGCTCGTTACCGTTACCTGTCCGTTCACTCGGGGTCGGTCGAGCCGCCGCTTCTCCTGCTTGATAGCGAGCTCTATCTTGTCGAGCTGCCCGCGGACCATCTCCCGCTGGTGGAAGTGGAACGCCGGGTGCAGCGAGGCCATGGCGAACAGCAGCGCCAGCTGCTCCAGGGCTCCCGTCGCCGGCTCCTCGTCGGCGGAGAAGCCGCAGCGAGGCTCACGGGACGGGTGGTGCTGGTGGTGCCGAGGCGGAGGGACGGAGCGGTCGTAGTTCTTGTAGAACACGGCCGGGTCGACATGGCTCAGGATCCGAAAGAGTATCCCGGCGCATTCCCTGCTGTCGGAGCCGAGCAGGGAGAGGCAGACCAGCAGCTTGGACCTCACCACCGGGTCCACCAGGTCCGTCAACACCGCCAGGTCGCTCGGGCTATTCGCCCGGAACTCGAAGTCTCTCAAGACGTGGTAGTCTTTCCTCGCGAGGTCCTCCAGGTAGGACCCCAGAAAGCGGAGCTCCAGCGGCTGGCACATATGCAGCAGCCCGCACATGAACTCGATCCGCTTGGCGGGGTTGAGATGGAGGCCGTACCACTCGAACACCGTCTCCTTGTCCAGCTGGGGCGAACACCCGCCGGCGCCCGGCGACTCGCCCGGTCCGCCGGACCCCGGAGCGGGAGGTGCCGCCCTGGGAACATGTCGGCGCTCCGACCGATCCGAAGAGTTGTCCTCGTCGCCTCCGTCCTCGCCCGTTCTCATCGGTAGCTTCATTTTCAGCATTATCGGTTTATGCGAGAGAGGCTGTAAAGTACCCGCCGCCGCGCATCCCTGAGCGGAGAGGTGTCAGTTGGTCCCCGGTGCCGGTGCTGCTAGCGTAACGGTCCTCACCTGGCGCCGCGGCAGCGCTGCATGGGTGTTTACTGCGTTAGCATCGGGGGGTTAGCATTCCGTTCTCGTTTTTACTCATTTCCGGTAGTGGACCGCGGAAGACGCTCGCGCAGTGCTGCCATCGCGCGACCGTTGGCGGACCAAAAGAAACATCTGTAACTTTTCGTACGGTCATTAAAAAGTCATCACATTCTTAAATGGATAATTCCAGGCCTGGAAAAACCCTTTAAAAACGAATTAAGTCATTAACATTTCGTAATATTCGCATGTTCATTTACGCTGAGTTTGAAATAATAAATGTTTTTAAACTAAAGAGGCAATTTTCTTTTTTTTTCGCGCTGCGAGTGAACGCACCTTAACGGAAAAGTTCGCAACAATAGCTCAGGGATAATCCACTAGCACGTATACACCGAGATAAATATGGTTTAAAGTCATGGAAATCCTTTTGTTAAAAATGTGTATGAACCCTGATTTTCTCAAGATGCTTTCTGTAATAATAAAAAAAAGCAGTTTCCATTTTTGTTTTGATTATAAAATAAATTAAAATAAACTATTTTAAAGTGTTAGTTGTTATATAATGTTATATAATACCTAATGTATAGAATATCTTTTCCTGATAAGAAGGGTATCTGAGAACTGCCTTACTGTGTTGGTCCAGCAGGGGGCAATGACGGCTCACTTTATTATTTATCTTTATAAGTTTATTTCCTTTTTTTATTGTCTGTCGCTGTTTTATGTTGTATGTCTGAAACTTTGTTTAATGTGTATACTGCTTGTTTTGGCCAGGACACTCTAGTAAAGGGGATTTTAAATCTCAGTGAGAGAGGCTGTTCCTGGTTAAATTAATTTAAATAAAATAAATATAAATAAATGAATATAATTTATTTTTATATCAAACACAATTTATATAAATACATATATACATATATATGTGTATTTTTTAAATTAATTAATACATTTAACACATTTAATACATTTAATAAATAATAACATGGAGGGGTCTGAGAAATTATAAATGCATTAAAAGGAGGCAGAGATTTTTCATTAATGTATTCTATTCGCAACCATGACAATTTATTTAATCACTTTAATTTTAATCCCCAGAGGGTCTCACAGCGGTCCAGAGGGTCCGACAGATGTTACGGCATCTCTGGCCACAGAAAGCCTTCGACCTGTAATTTAATTAAACCGCTGGCTGGTGAAACCACATCGCTGCTCCTGTTGACCGTCTGACTACTATTCCTGTGCGGGAGGTTAAATACATGTTAACAGTGCTGAAGATGAAACACTTACACACACACACTGACGCATCATGTATGTATATATATATATATATATATATATATGCATGTGTGTGTGCGTGTGTAAATCCACCTTAGGCCCACTTTGACTGTCACATCCTGTGGCTACCCACGATGTATGAAGGCTGTGCCTGACACTCCCACCACGCCCTCCTCCGCCAACCAGAGAGAGGACGCTCACATCCCCGAGTCAGGACTTCAGCCGCTCCACGTTCTCAAGTGGCATTCATCATTTCTTGCTGGAAGCTGGAGGATAAAGGTAAGGCCGCCGCCATTGCTTCTTCACTGCGTGGGCTGTTGTGAAGAGAAACCCTTCGGAGGGCACGGAAACCACAACTCTGTGATATTAAGGACTCTGTACATTAAGTACATCCACATCACAAGATCTCAGTCATACAGTATTGACTCTCTGGTCGGAGGTTGTTTGTTACTTTGGTTTTATTTAATTTACAGCTTATCCTGCAGCTGTATATATATTTATTTATATTTATATTATCCATGCATGTGTTTTAGTCGCTTTTCTGAACTTTTCGCTAACGGCCCATTGGTTGGCAACAAGTGACCAACAAGTGACCGGCCATCAGGACCCAGAGGAGACTAAATATACATCGGCCTCTGTGATTATGGGGAGCAGTCGTCTGCCTGAGCACACGGCCGCTGCCTCTCTGTGTGTGTTTTGGCATTTTAAAGGTATGCTGTGTATTTCAGTCGGTCATCTGAAATCACGTTTCTATGTCACTGGTCACTTTATTTACTGTAACGGTCAACAAGTGAACGAGATGGAAAGGATGGAGGAGATGAGCAGGGACGGTGTTCAGGGTAGATGGAGGAGGTTTTTAAGGTTTTTCCTGGTTGAATACATTTAAATAAATCAAATAAGGCAGTCGGTGGAGCGGCTGTTGGTTCAGTTTCGTCGTTATAAGATCCTGAAAAGTTCAAAAGTGATCCGACCTCCTGCTTTGAGTTCTAGTACTCAAAGCCGACTCGGCTGGTTTTGGGATGAGGTCTCAAAAACAGAACATTTCAGAGGGTGAAAATAGACAGAAAGTATGAATATGTCAAATAATCCCCCAACCCGGACTCGATTTGCACCATACCGCTATATTTGTAAATATGTTTCAAGTTTCAAGTTTTTTATTTGTCCCAGAGGGACAATGTACATTGAGGAACACTTTAAATAAAAATGACAGGCTGAGTGTCCCAGGGGAAAAGGTCATGCAGAATGCAGAAGTAATAAACTACAATCCATTATAGTCCACAGCTGACGATACACAACAGGTCGGGAATTAAAAGTTCACAATGGATAAAAAAAGAATCGCAGATATAAAAGAAGCAAGAGAACAAATCACAGTGTAAGCAAGATATTTCATCATATTCACTTAAGGGCGATAATGAATTTGCACATTTAAGTTTTCATTCATTCATACAACATTAAAACGTTAATGCATCACATATCCATGACAGTCTGGCCCAACGACACATCGACTTACATACATACTTAGTCCAATGTTGAACATGCAGAAAGTCAAAAATAC
>CM070096.1:1100000-1160000 GCA_036178185.1 Liparis tanakae | reverse complement strand
AATAAATAACCTTTCACATTACAAACTGGACATTGCATCTGTTTGTTGCACGAAACTAAACCTCCAAGCAACCATAGGACCTTTTTTTGATAGGCAACGTGGTCACTACGGGCATGCCACTGGCTTTTTGGGGAAAGCTGTTGGCTCTACTATTGTGAATTGTATTTCTATCACACTGTTCTTCCCTCTGTCAAGGGTCCCTTCGTCCTTTTCACCACCGCCTATGTTTCTCTAGGTGGATGCCAGTATGGAGGCACGAGCTCAGGGCATTACCGTGTTTGCCGTTGGAGTCGGCAGTGAGATCACCACCTCGGAGCTGGTTTCCATCGCCAATAGACCATCATCGGCATATGTGCTATACGCCGAAAACTACACGACCATCGAACGTATTCAAGGGTCCATGGAGCAAAAGCTGTGTGAAGGTTGGGCTACAGTTCATCTATCTACTCGACACGTTCTCAATTCCCCTAGTTGTGATGGTGTATTCTCTCTACTCTGTTGAAACAATAACCTCAATGTGACTTCATATAGAAATAAAGGATTCTCACGGATAATGTCAATCAAAAAGGTTTCTGCTCCGGCAATGAGTTTCATTATGGATTGTGAAAGGGACTTTTTTTGGAGCCAAGTGCACCTGATAGCTCCTCCCACTTCTCATTACTCTTTGTTAGATTTTGTATGACTGTAGACTGACATTAACTAGATATAATTGAGTATCATCTGCATAACAATGAAAGGTTATGGAGTTTTTCCTGATAATGTTTCTCAAAGGAAGCATGTATGAAGGTAAATAAAAGTGGTCCGAGCACAGAACCTTGTGGAACTCCGTAACTAATGTTGGTGGTCATCGAGGCTTCATCGTTTATAAATACTAATTGAGATTGTTCAGATAAACAAAACATTCAGTGGTTCATTTTAAATTACTTTCAATCGTCACGTCCACAAAAATATATAAGTCAATATCCAACAAATAACGCAGTTGACCCACACATTTTACACATTATTGTTTGCATATTTATTATGGGTTTGCTTTCTTTCTAGAGTCCGTGTGTCCGACACGAATCCCGGTGGCGTCTCGTGATGAGCGAGGCTTCGAGCTGCTGCTGGGCATGAACATCCACAAGAAGGCCAAGAAGACCCTTGGCTCTCTGGTTTCTGAGGCCGCTTACTCTCTGACGGCCTCTACAGACATTACTGAGAATACCAGGTAGAAGATTAAAAGGAAATCGAGGAATGAAGAATAAGTACATTGTCATTTCATTTAATCAACTATTGTTTCTATTGAGTAGCTTGACTTCTTCCTTGTTCTAGGGACATCTTCCCAGAGGGCCTCCCTCCGTCCTATGTGTTCGTAGCCACGCTGCGGCTGAAGGGGTCTTCGAGCAAGCTGACCTTTGACCTTTGGAGGGTGCTGTCTAAGGATAAGGAGATCCAGGCTGCAGTGACCCTGAGTGGGAAGGACAAAACAATCACCTTCACCACCACCAGCATGACGGAGCAGGAGCAGAGAGCCACCTTCAAAGCCGGCTTTCAGGTCGGTGTTGGGCTTCAGCTCCATGTCCGTGCACACCAACACGGCTTTGATCTACAAGTATTGACACATGCTCTTTGTCCAATATGAAGTGAAGTGTGAAACTGCTTGATATCTTTCTCAGTCAAATTTAAATTAGAAAAAAACACTCTACCTTGGCCTGTTGAGTGACTCCCATTTCAATACAATCATCATTGAAAGCAGTTTACTTTACAAATGAGGGATGATGTCATCTTGCCTCTTTTCACAATGACAATGTTTGTTGCAGGTCATTTTAATTTATTTTAATTTACCAATTTGATTTGACGTCATTCTTAATTTGTTTACATCTGTTAATTAAGACAAACATGGCAGAGTGGCTTTTGCTGGTGTAGACCGGAGCGGCTGCTATCACTTACAGTCCTGAGACGGGAATACAACCAGACCTAATTAACGTGATACTGCATCTGCATATTAAACAGAAGCTTACACCTAAATCATATTACATCTTAATCATCATAAATAAGCCAAAACATCTTCAGTTGCAGTTAGTAACAGAGATTCTTCTTCTGGCTAAGTACAATCAGGACAGACGCATTCTGGAGTCATTTTCATACGACCTCAGCTTTATATTAAATGCTCCAAAAAAAAAGAAAACATGCTGGTGTATAGATAATTAAAACATTTTATGTGTTTAAGTTTTGTCTCAAAATACTGTAATATGAGGACATTTATTGGAATATTAAATCAATATTTATTCCGAATTCTGTGATTTTACAGTACATAGTAAAATAAATGCAGATTCATTAAATGCAGATTCTTTAAATTACTCAAATTGGTTGTATTTAAATTTATTTCCTTCTTTTTGGTGTATACACATAATTTTGGATCTAGCATCTATGACTTTGAAGCTAGATATCCCAACAATAAGCACATTATATCAGAAACAAAGACAGAATAACAAGACTTAAAGTAGTGATTTTAGCACCATAAATAATAGCACCTCAAATTGGATAATAACGTAAAAAATATGAGAAAAACTGTCATATTTTCCTGCCTCTGAAAGAGGTATTGTGTTATTAGAGTGTACTCTAATATTTTCCTGCCCCCGAAAGAGCTACTGTGTTATAGCGTGTGCTCTGTTCCTTCCAACCTGTCAGTGAAGCAGCCATGTTCTGCTGCGTTCAATACAAAGCTGAACCAGTGACGATGTGACAGGAGCCAGTGGGAGGCCCAAAGAGAACATTTCCTCCTCCGAACCACAGCATCCCCCCAGTGGAAACACGCTGGTGGACGTGTGGTTCTTGGACATGTCCCACCAGCCCTCATCCTAACACAACTAGACGTTAGCGTAGCGTATTCACCACGTTTGCATTTATGTTATTACATTTGATTTGATGTGGCGCGAGCTTGTGAAATGATGACTGTGGATCACTCCCAATGAAACAACTGCTGCTCTGTTTCTCTCCCTCTGGATAGAAAGGATTGTGAAGGGAAAAATAAATGAGTCTTTTAATACCTTGCTGTTTATAACTATTTGTGGTAGCATTTAGGGTCTTACTGGCACGCACACATAAAACAACCCACAAAAGTGGAAGGATGTTTGAAACGAGGTTTGACACGTTAATGATTGTTTTTCTTATGCAACTTTGAATGAAATGTTTCAGTGTTATTCATGTACAGTCTCCCAGTAAGTGTTTTTTTCGTATTTGAGAAAAACATAGGTATTTATGAACTATCTGTGCCTTCTCTCAGACGCTGTATGATGGAAAGTGGCATCAGTTCAAAGTCCTGGTGAGACCACGTCACGTGACCGGTTTCCTTGACGATGAATTGATCCAGGAAATAAGGCTGAAACCCGTTGAGCCCATCTACATCAATGGGGAGACACAGGTTGCTAAGAGACGAGGAACAGACATCACTGTGCCCGTGAGTAGTAACTAACCCCTGTGTTTGGCTCGTGAGGCAAAAAAAATGAGTTAATTGGAGAAACAGATGGAAATGAGAAGTTAATGCTGCCACAAATCTCGCTAAAATTCGCAAAAAATCTTAAAGTTTAAGACATGCTCGAAGTTTAGCGAGCTGGTTGGTTTCTTCTGGTTTCATCGATAGATATAATTGAGTATCATCTGCATAACAAAGAAGGTTTATGGAGTTTTTCCTGATAATATTGCCCAAAGGAAGCATATATTATGTAAATAAAAGTGGTCCAAGCACAGAACCTTGTGGAACTCCGTGACTAACGTTGGTGGTCATCGAGGCTTCATTCTTTACAAAGTTATGAAGGTTTATGAAAAGTGTCCTATTAATATTGCCCAAAGAAGGCATATATTATAAAAGTGGTCCAAGCACAGAACCTTGTGAAACTCTGTTGGTGGTCATCGAGGCTTCATCGTTTACAAATACAAACTGAGATCGATCTGATAAATAGGATTAAACCAACTTAATGCAGTAGATGAAATGCCAATCGACTGCTCCAGTCTCTGTAATAGGATGTCATGGTCAATTGTATCCAACGCAGTTCTACGGTCTTCATTAATATTCTCTTGCATTTGACCTTTTCCTTCAGTTGGAGATTCAGAAGCTGCGTCTTTACTGCGATCCTCATCAGAGCGAGAGAGAAACAGCATGTGAGATCTACTCTGTGGTAAGAGCTCCCCTGGCTGCTGTATCTACCTCACAGTCTGGCTCCCAACTCATTAAAAACCAACGTATGGCCGTCTGCATCTGATGCAGATGCACAGAGGCATCTTTCAGCATCTGCGTGCAACCCACTGGGCTTTCAACCAACTCCAATATCAACCTCCTCGCATCATTATTAGCCGGTCGAGCATAAAGAGCAAGGCGGTCCACAGGAGTGGGGGGGAGTGATAACATGTGCTCAAGCTAACAGTCAGTCAATGTTTTTAGTAACTGGACTTTGCCTTTACCTAACTTCCTGAGAAGACAGGTGTTGATTCTGAAAATGAGTATTGAATGTGAATGAGAATGTGTATCTACTGTATTCTCCACTCAACATGTCACATGCTGTATATACTAAGAGGCCACAATAATGACAATGAACCATTGTGTTTTTCTCCTGTCCTGTTTCTCTCTCATGCGACACAGGATGATGAAAGGGTGAGTAGTTTCTGAACATTTTTTACTGATATGGTGCAAATTAGTGACATTGTATGTAATATCACACCTGCCTGACTAAATTGAAAACGACTGAACTACGAACATGTCTCATCTATGTTTGTACGTATGTTTCCTTAGTGTCCTCTGAATCGAACAGCCACGCTGGAGGAAGAAGTCTGCAACTGTGTCGTTGGACCACCAGGGCAGCATGGCCTTCAAGGACCCACGGTAACACACACTCTTAATAAGAATATTTCTTTTCTGGAACGAAATGTTGGGGAGACAAACAGGTCATCATTGCAATGCATACATCAAAGCCTTTTTTAATTTCTGTCTTCTCAGGGTGTCAGAGGGCAGAAAGGGAGGGATGGACTAACGGGACCTGACGGTAAGCCCGTAAGTGCTTATCACTTTTCTTTTCATCACTTTTATCATCTCGTCATAATGCTGTCAACAGTCTTTAGGATACAAGTTGTAGATACAAGTTTGAATCAGCTTGTGTTTGTCATTCTCACCAGGGTATTGATGGGAAGCCTGGGGAATCCGGCCCACCTGGAATACCAGGGATGAAGGTAAAAAGAAAAAAACAGGTTGCATTACAACAGCTTCAAATGGAACTTGAATTTTACTACCTTTTTTTGTGCTGATTTGATCCGTTACAAACTATGAGTTAATATATATCCGTGGGTTGCTAATCCCAAATATCTCTCAGGTCCTTACAGCATCTCCAGGTTTTGTCCTATTCAAAGTTCACTGCTTGTGGTCATCGAACTTTCCTTGACCTTTGGCAATGGAGTGGTTATAGATTATATCATTTTAACATGTTTGATAGGGTTTATTAATTGTATTGATTTAGTTCCAGACTTTAATTGCATACTCTCTAACCGACTAGGGGGAAGATGGTTTGGCAGGACTAAGAGGGGAGCCTGGTCTGCAGGGCATCAAGGTGAGTCTTTGAAGAAGCATCGTGGTGCACGTTCCTACTGCTGCCGGTTCTGATACATTACCTGGTTCTGCCCAGGGAGACCACGGGGAACCAGGAATATCAGGACAACCAGGAACCGCGGTGAGACTCCTTTCATAGAATAATGCTTCAAATGGAAACTGAGAAATATGAACACATTGCTAACCAGAGTAATACATCAACACTCTTTTACTGTAGCGTTATAGTTTTTAACTCGAGACAGCAGAGTTTGAGGGAGCAGACGTCTCTGGCCAGACCCAGTTGGCTACCTACCTTTTTTAATGTTTCCATAAAGTTGTGTACATTCTTTCATTAGTTAAGTTAGTTTTTATACATCCCAACTGTTGGCTCCTTTTGTGTATACGCAACCGTAAAAAAATAATTAAAATACTAAAAAAGCAATATGAATGACTAGATATAAATATGTGCATATCAGTACCAAATACTAGATTTATTTTCATTCAGGGTCCACCTGGCGAGAGAAGTGAGCCAGGGTCTCCAGGAGAAGCCGGACCAATGGTGAGACCCATCTCTATTTAAAAGGAGATGTAATTTACATTCTTCAAATGAATTAAGCTGGAAACAACGTTTTGCTGTGTAAAGAAATCGTGTAGTAATGTCCCCCTCAGCAGATAATGCATTTGCTCTTCTAAGTGTGTTTGTGTGTTGTTATCTTTGCTTTCTTCACATAGATATGAATAGTAATAGTGTTAAATAGTAATAGTGTTACATTTGTCTGCTGTGTGTTTGTCGTCCAACCAGGGGGAGCCAGGACTACCAGGCACTGCTGGACCGGTTGGGCCACCAGGACCAAAGGTCAGATCCGACTGTTCCTATACTGTACATGTGGAAATACAGTGTCGTTGAACCTTCACATCCCAAACCAGAGGGATTAACACTAAATGCTGCCGCAGACTCTTGGGGAAAAGCTTCTGCCAGACATTGGTATTGGCACCTGGCTGCAGGGGTTCACTCCCATCAGAGTCAAGAGCTTTGGGGAGGTCTCTCAAAGGTCAGAAGCTCACTTCGTCTAAAATGTGCCTTCAGACGGAGGTGGAAGTCACGCAATGCTTCCCACTGTTTAAGAACTTTATATTCAGTGAGTGAAATAACTCGACGGATGGATTAAAAAAAAACTACCAAAAAGGTGAGAACCCTTCAAGAGAGCAACAGCGGAGGATCTGTCTCCAGGACGGACAGATAACAGACGTCAGAACCTCGTAATGCATCCCATCGTGTACCCCCGCGTCCATCAAACCTACAACAAGCCTTCCTATCTCCTTCAGCACTAATGACGTTCAGCACAGACACGTTGCCATGAGGAAACATGGTGTCCTCGTCATGTAAAGGAAAGCATGACAGTGTCTTCTCAAACCTCTGTTATTGTCTTGTATTTATCTTTTCTACCTAGATAAATAAGCCCGTTCCCGCCCAGCCTGTAGTTTGACTCTTGGCTCATCGGTGAGCCCGGAGCGCTCCTGGTTCACTGGTGTTCGTCGAGTCGGTAGCTGGCTCACAGCTGGAAGTGTTTATCTACTTTAGACCACAGACCTTCTGTGTCTCCTTTGCTGTTTCCAGAGCGTTCTGGATCACGCTCAGCACTTAAAACGTGGAAATCTAAATTGAGAGTGTGGAGCCTCTGGACTGACGAACATCTGTCGAGTCAGATTGGACAAAAGCCTTTTAGGACACCTCCAAATGGTGTGTGGAGGAAGCAGAGTTAGTAATGTGAGATGGAGAGATGTACATTGATCCATAAGGAGAGAGAGAAGAGGAGAGAGGAGCTCAGTGTATCCTAAGCGTCCATAAGGAGAGAGGAGAGGAGAGAGGTGCTCAGTGTATCCTAAACATCCCTAAGGAGAGAGGAGAGGAGAGAGGAGCTCAGTGTATCCTAAGCGTCCATAAGGAGAGAGGAGAGGAGAGAGGAGAGAGGAGCTCAGTGTATCCTAAACATCCATAAGGAGAGAGGAGAGAGGAGAGAGGAGCTCAGTGTATCCTAAACATCCATAAGGAGAGAGGAGAGGAGAGAGGAGCTCAGTGTATCCTAAACATCCATAAGGAGAGAGGAGAGGAGAGAGGAGCTCAGTGTATCCTAAACATCCATAAGGAGAGAGGAGAGAGGAGAGAGGAGCTCAGTGTATCCTAAACATCCATAAGGAGAGAGGAGAGAGGAGCTCAGTGTATCCTAAAGTGTGTGTATGTGGGTGTGTGGTGGATAGGTCATGGGCCACCAGAGGGCCTCTACATTGCCCACATGAGCAGATCCCGTCCGTCTAGAGACACCTTCATGACCCTTTGGCCCTGTGAGCGCCCGGGGGGGGGGGCGTCGGTATGTGCGTGTCGATTTGCGTCTTCGTGGTTCGTCGGCTCATTAGCGGCTAAACGCTCCGCCGTGTTCACCGGCCTCTCCAAGGTTATCGGCCGGCTACCCGCTGGTCGTTGTTCAGAGTCAGAGTTTATCTCCACAGCAGCTGCTGCTGCTCGGGGCATCACGGCTGAGATGAGAGTCAACCCAAACAACCGAGTGGTTGAAGCTGAAACACACGAGATTCAATCTGTGGAGCTGAGGGTGAACTGTGGAGCCTGTGATCGTCTCTGAGGTCGTCTTCATGACCGACCCTGAACCCCAAGACGTCACATCCCCACAGAGCGAAGCTGCAGACGAGGCTCTCACAGATCACAGATACACGGGACGGACACATGCAGGAAAACACAGGGAGCAGAGGGTGATTTAATTAAATAAACATCGAAAACATGCACATTGACATGCCAGGTGAGTCCAAAGTGAATAACTGAAAATCCCAAACTAAAGAGGATCAGGTAACCAGGGCAACTGGAAGAGGCTGCAGGCAGGAACCAACAGCCAGCAGACACAGGAATACACATTTATACAGGAGTACAGTTCTTAAATTACGATATATTCGTCTTACACTAAACAATATAGCATGTGCCTTTCAGTATCCAACGTTTTTTTAGATAATTCCTGATATTGCTATCTTCCTTTATGAATGCAAGATTCCTTACACAAGGGTTCGAATGGCAGTCCAGTGGGACCCTAAAGGACAGACGGTTCTCACATTACTCGACAACCACAAGGTCTTAGAGCTGCGACACAGCCTTCCTACCACAGCAAGGATACAACAATGTCATTTATAACATGCATTTCAGTAAGGGGGTAGAATATTTGAATCGTTAAGCCTGTTGAAAAATCCGCCGTTATTGGAATGCCTAGTATTTACCCCTTACACGTTTTGGAAATGGTATCTCCCTTACGTTACACCTTCTTGGCGAGCTCTGACGGTATAGTGAACAGTCATTGGTCAACCCATCTCAGGGTTGCCAGATACACGATAATTACCCTCCAAATAATACAACCATGTTGAGCCTTTGGTACGATACTTCACCTCCAACCTGGCAACCTGTAGCACCTCGCCCACTCAGACAGGTCAGTCTGTGGGGAGGTGTTTCTGAAAAGTACAAAGGCTGTTTGATGATTCTTGTGGTATTTTGACCAAAATATGTTACAAATATTACATTAAGACCCCAAGGAACCAGATCAACTTGTGGAAAAATGTGTAATATGTCCCCTTTAAGTCAGGGCCTGGGGACGCCACGGTCACATCCTCACGATTGTTTCTGGGAGTTTAGAGATTGCAATGACCCGATGAGGAGTTTACATCCTACAACGACCACATCTTTACGCCGGATTCTTTCCAAACAGCCTCTCCGACCACCATGCAGCATTATGCCGGTTAGCGTGGAGCGGGCATGCAGAGATCACAGTAACGCAGCACAAGAGGAATCCAGATGCTATCTGCTCAGAACCCAAAGAGCTCACCTCGTGGTCTCCGCCTGAGGACTCCTCTCCTTCCACTGTAAATCATTCATGGCCACTCATTCATGGCGGCTCCATTGAGTGTTAATGAGGCCTGAGCTTAGATGTAGTGGATAGGCCTTAAGGCTGTCGGCTCGCTCTTTAATCACACACTCACACACTCACACACTCGTAAAGCTGCTCTCTTTCATCAACATCAACTTTCAATTCTCCCTGTTGGATTTGATGTTTCACACTCGAGTCAAACAGGTTAGAAAGTATCTGCTCTGTGCGAGGTAAAGGCCTCTACTCATCTCTGATTACTCTAAAGTATGGATTTTGACTTTATTCACCCGTGAGGTTTCTACATCACAGGGAGATACAAACACAGTACATCTCACATTCCTACCCTATAATTACTCCGTTTTCGTTCAAAAGGGAATGTTTTTACAAATCAGAGGTTTTATTTTTTAACTCCTGCGTGCTTGTAATTTAGTAGTAAGTTCAGAGACCTCCTAAATACATATGCAAGTTACAGCGTCTCCAGCCTACAGGCTCCTACGCCTCACAGGTCTAGATGACCTCACTGGGTCGTAGAAGTATTACTGTAACGGATCCCCGTATTTCATTTGGCGTGAGACTTACTGCTGGTGAACCTTTTTTTATTTTCTTTCTTTATAGTGTGAACATTAAGCAAAACTCTTAAACGAAAATTACCTTGTCACCACCTTTAGCCTCATACGGGACCATTAAAACTACTAAAACTTTAAATAAAAAGCGTATCCGTCCGTCACATTTAGCCGTACCATCAAGTTTTTAAATTAACATAAAATAAAGGTGCGCTTGCTTTTAACATTTCAAAACAAAAGTCAAATTTAAAGCGGAAGTAGAGTAAAATATATACAAAATCATTAAAGCAATACAATATAAAAAGGCATTCATCAAAACCAATAAAGCAGATACAAAATAAGTCAATTAACACAAAACAATAAACCTTTTAAGGGGTTATTTACAATTACTGACATGGTAAACACGAGCTAGCATACATTGAGAGATGAGATATGTTCAGGTAACACATATTTATTTGGTCAGCACAGAGCTAATGCGCTTTTTTAATGATATTAATTGGTATTTAGATAATTAAAATACATATTGACTAGAATAAAAACACCCAAAACATGACGGAGGAAAAGTGCACGGCTAACGTTACTTTGCAGGCAAGATGGACGATGAGCACTAACAACGTAGCCTAGCTTACTTTGTTAGTGGGTTGTAGAGTATGGCACGCTCACATGTTAGCATCATAGTTAGCTCACAGGTTAGCATCATAGTTACCTCACAGGTTAGCATCATAGTTAGCTCACAGGTTAGCATCATAGTCAGCTCACAGGTTAGCTTCATAGTCTGCTAACAGGTTAGCTTCATAGTCTGCTCACATAGCTTCATAGTCTGCTCACAGGTTATTATCATAGTCTGCTCACAGGTTAGCATCATAGTCAGCTCACAGGTTAGCATCATAGTTAGCTCCCAGGCTAGCCACTTGTCTAGTCCCTCTAGTCCTCCAGAAGTGTACATGTCATCTCCTCACGGGGCGGCGGCGTGTTGGGCGTCTCGGCCGTGTAATTACGAGGTTTGTTGCTCTTGTGGCTTCGTGTGCGTAGCGCGGCGAGACACTTCAAAAGAAAACAGACTCGCCGTGGAGCTAATTCAGTCGTTTCCTCCCTGCCAACATGCACTGAAAATATATACGTCGGTGGGGCCTCGTAACTGTCTGTCTGCAGCGGGGGAAACGAGAAGGAGACGTCCCTGAAGCTCACGCAGAACCTCAAGCAGAGAACAGAACCAGGAGCGAAGGAAGCTATTTGAAGTTGGCCGTGAAGGGAAAGCATGGCCTTCATAATCAACATCTGGGTCTCCTTCTGAAGCCAGATGTCAGTCCAGTGCCCTTCCAGTAATGTTGTGGTCATGCACCTGTAGCAGCAACACAAACAGATAGTCATAGATCATTGGTTGCCTGTTAGAGGACCAGACAATCAGGTACAGACTCATCACACTCACCTGTTTGCCTCTCAGTTTGAGATGTTCTTGATGATTTTTTTAAAGATATCTTTGACCTCTTTCTTTCACTGTTTATGTACCTGAAACTGTGGAAATGGAACAAGAGCCCCAGTTGAATAGAAGTGTGTGAATATGAGGGTTATACTGTATGTTTCTATTAAGGATGAGTCGGATGATATTCAATACTTTCCTTATATTCATGTGCAGTCAAACCAGCATGTCTCCTACTAACAAGCATTATGTGTATATCCAAAGTGTTATATATATAATTTTTTTTTAAAAGATATATATGTATATATATATGTATGTGGATATATATGTATGTGGATATATATATATATATATATATATATATATATATATATATATATAATTATTTATTTTTTTAAAGATATATATGTATATATATATGTATGTGGATATATATGTATGTGGATATATATGTATGTGGATATATATATATATATATATATATACATATATATATATATATATGTATATATATATTCTATTTCAGGAGGCTGCTATGAAGGCTCTCATTCATCCACCGTCTCGCTGCCACAGACATTCCCTGAAGCCCTAAATGAGTCGTAACCCACCATTGAAAATAGTCCCTATCAGATACACTTATTCCTCTTGCTCGGGAAATTATTAATCTTTTGTTTTTGTCTTTGTAAAAGTATATATTTGCGACCCATTTATAAAACACTGCCACAAATACAGCTGAACTGACGACACATGGTCGGTCCGGTCTTCTTCTCTGTGATCATCAGCTCCGGAGGGTTCGGAACGAAGCGATCAATACTTCAAATGATCTGACGAAGAAAAACAAGAAAGAAAGAAAGAGTTCACCACCCCGGGCCGAGTTTTTGGGTTGGATGGATGGACCTGTACTTTTCTAGCCTACCTCTAAAAGCTCTTTAACACCGCATGACATCATTCACCCATCCCCCCCCCGTGGGCTTAGGCTCCACCTGCACCTCAGGGCCACCTAGCATCCACACAGGACGGGATGAAGGAGCTGTTCGGGGTTGAAGCATTTCGCCCGAGGACACGTCAACACGCTCTCGTGGCTTTAATTAAGGGCCTGAAATATATCGCCTGCAAAACGAGTTTTTTATTCCCTTTTGTTTCTCACCCATGAAATCCAGAGAACATTTAAAGGGGACTTTGAGACCCGAGGACCTCACGGTTGATATGCTCAACAAATGAATGGCTCGCGGCCCCAGAATATATTTTACTGCTCGTTGCTCATGTTTATTGTCAGCGGCGGCGTGTTGTGTTCACGTTCGGTTTGGAGCCGCCACATTTAAACAGCTTAAAGACGTTTGAGGGGGAACCGAGCGGCGGTTTGGTGACTCCAGGATGGTTAAAACTTTATGTGCATGTTCTCTTGTAGCCCGGACTGTGTTTGTCGGCCGCTGTTCATTTTAGTTTTAACGAGATCTCCTCGCCACAGCCGTCGCCTGATAAACTCACGACACGCCAGACCCGCTGGTAACAATAGGAAGGACACGTTTATGAAGTTGTTTATCACAAAGACAATAGTCAGTTTATGAAGTTGTTTATCACAAAGACAATAGTCAGGACAACTTTATTAAGTTGTTTATACAAATGTGTGTCTGTCTTTGTTGAGCTTTAGAGAAAAGTTAGAAAGAGGAACTCAAGTGGATCAAGTAGTTTAATTCTATATATATATATATATATATATATATATATATATATATATATATATATATATATATATATAAATATATACCAATGTTTTTTATATATATATAGTTTCAATTTTGAATATTTTTCTATGTATATAGTTTCAATGTATGTATATATATATATATATATATATATATATATATATATATATATATATATATATATATATATACACATCTTTTTTTAATTGTATATTTAGACTTGAACACACATGGTTACAATTGAAACTAAATATACATATATATAGTTAAATTATATATATATAATTATATATATAGTTAAATTATATATATATATATATATATAAATCTATATACAAATTATATATATATATTGAAACTATATATTGAAACATTATATATATATATATATATATATATATATATATATATATATATATATATATATATATATATATAGTTTCAGTAAATATATATAACATCATTTTTGTAGTTCCTAGTTCCAAATAATGAATATTTTTTTTAAACACATCATCTGGGTTGAAGACAGGAGGTGACATGACGGCATCTTTTCTTCCTCAGGGCGCTGAAGGAGCTCCAGGTGAAGTCGGCCCCGAGGGACCTCAGGTGATGAAGCCTGACCTCACGATGACCTTGAGGTCTCCGTTGTCCTGAAGACGTTTCCATCAGTTGTTTAACTCTTGTTGTTGTTGTTGTTTAGGGAGAGGGAGGCTTACCTGGGCTACGAGGACTACCTGGAATCAATGGGACTCTGGTTGGTAGAACATCATCATCATCATCATCATCATCATCATCATCATCATCATCACTCTTTCACTTTTCTTCAACGCGTTGAAATGAGTCTGTTTTAGATAACTAGCTCGTTAGATAACGGGCGACTAACTATGTAGAGAGTGTCTTTACGATTAATTTAACGTTATCTTCATTGATAAAAACAGAGCTTTACTTTAAATAATAAATGTCCCCAAAACTTTTGAACGGTGTGTATCTATAGAACAGGTCTATTCAGCATTCATCACACATAGGTGGTTACCGTCCAGCGAGAGGGTGCACCTGTCCACATGTGTCCGTCTGGGCCCGGACTCATAATGAGGTCATTAATCCAGCCGCGAGACTCCATTTGGGTTTACTTAGCAATCCCATTAGCGTAGTGAAGTGGCTGTTAATTTAGAGCCAAAGTGTGTGTGTGTGTGTGTGTGTGTGTGTGTGTGTGTGTGTGTGTGTGGACTCAGGGCTGTACACACAGTCCCCCCGCCCCCCTTTCTGGCAAATAAGATCCCTTGGGGACAGACGCAGTCACAGCAGCGCTCCGCGTGTGTCGCTCTGCTGCCCTCTGGTGGTGAACGGGAGACATTACAGACGTCACAGTGGGTTTCTGACTCATCTGGAGGGAATGGGATGAGCCACCTCTTGTATCTAGGCAACCACATCCAATGACTGTACATAGAGGCCCAGCCATCACCAATGCAGCATGTATAATGTGCATATTCCTGGATTGGCCCCCCCGTCAACTTTAATATTGGATTGTGTTCAAATATGAAACAAATATAACACATTAATTAAACCCGTCAGCTTAGATAACCGTTGATCAACTGGAGACGGTTTCAGGATCATAATAATATCAATACAACGGGCTCCCACACATACATGCTCCCCAAAATTACCACGGAGGTCGACGTACACCCGATTCCCCCCAGCTGTGAAACCCTTACCACCCTCTGGTTGTATAGAAGTATATGCTTCATGTGTTAAAACGGCATTCTCTCTCCTGACCAGCAGGGGGCGACTCCTTTGGTTGTATAGAAGTATATGCTTCATGTGTTAAAGCTGCATTCTCTCCACTGACCACCAGGGGGCGATTGTATATATTTACTTGTGTCCCATTGTTGTGTTTGAGGCTCAAATCTCATGTTGTCTCCTCACAGTCGATCAGAATCCCAGACATATTTATTTATTCTGCACACGTGGATGTGCATGAGTGTGTGTGTCTTTGTGAGTGTGTGTGAGTGTGTGTCTTTGTGAGTGTGTGTGAGTGTGTGTCTTTGTGAGTGTGTGTGTCTTTGTGAGTGTGTGTGTGTGTGTGTGTGTGTACCCTCAGTGCCTCTTCCCTAAGTCGTCTCATTCAGCCCACAGCACCGTGTCCGTCTCTCTCATCTCATTCTCTCCATCCCTCTCACCCCCCCCCCTCTTCCTCCTCTTCCTCCTCTTCCTCCTCTTCCTCCACCTCTCTCTTCATCCAGGCGGTCCAGGGGCCCCGGGGTCCGCCCGGAGAGCCCGGCCCAGACGGTCCTGAGGTCCGTAGGTCGAACGTTATAAAGATTCACACACACACACACACACACACACACACACACACACACACACACACACACACACACACACACACACACATACACACATTTTATTGTATCTATTATTGTTATTATCATTACTTGTGATTATTAAAATCCTTTTCCTTTTTTTATATTTATATATATATAATATTTCCTTATATTTCACAGATGCATCTTCCACTATTTGCGGCGCATAAAAAAATACATTAAATCATAAAAACAAAAACAAAATGTGTGTACTAAAGAAATATTAATATACATATAAATATATATGCCGTGTGTTGTGTGTCCTTCAGGGTCGCCGTGGAGACCCGGGGCTCTCAGGTGCGGCCGGTCCACCGGGTCAGAAGGTCAGTCGTCTCTACGTGTTTTATATTTAACACACTTTGTCATCTTACACAAAGGTCCTCAAACCGTGGGGCGCGTCCCTCTAGTGGGGCGCAGTGGTACTACAGGTGGGGCGTGTCCCTCTAGTGGGGCGCAGTGGTACTACAGGTGGGGCGTGTCCCTCTAGTGGAGCCTAGTGGTACTACAGGTGGGGCGTGTCCCTCTAGTGGGGCCTAGTGGTACTACAGGTGGGGCGCGTCCCTCTAGTGGGGCCCAGTGGTACTACAGGTGGGGCGTGTCCCTCTAGTGGGGCGCAGTGGTACTACAGGTGTGGCGTGTCCCTCTAGTGGGGCGCAGTGGTACTACAGGTGGGGCGTGTCCCTCTAGTGGGGCCTAGTGGTACTACAGGTGGGGCGTGTCCCTCTAGTGGGGCCTAGTGGTACTACATATGTGATGTGCGTGTCTAATATATACATACACACCTTTATGCCCCCAGTCCCAGTTTGCCTCATGGCGGTGGGCTAAGTGAGGGCACT
The DNA here is from genome assembly GCA_036178185.1 of Liparis tanakae. NCBI lineage: Eukaryota > Metazoa > Chordata > Actinopteri > Perciformes > Liparidae > Liparis > Liparis tanakae. Next base: position 1,143,641 of record CM070096.1, on the reverse strand, counting down.
ACCCCCCCCCCCTCTCTCTTCTCTACCCGTCTGTTTCCTTGTTTCCTCGTCGGTTCTTCTTCCTCGTTGCTGATGAGCGACTGCTCGACCTTTCTGTGTTTGAGTGGCGGCTTCAGTCCACCAGGTGGTTCTAAATATGAATGTTATTTAATTACAGCTGACCGTGTTTGTTTTGAAGGTCCCTCGAAGCTGTTACTTCAAATGTTAGCCGAGCTTTTGGAAAATGAGTCATGAGTGAAAGAAAATGTTCACACAAACATCTTTATAAGAGACAGACAGACTGACAGACACACACACACACACACACACACACACACACACACACACACCTGGAAGCCTCTGCGTCTGAGTGTGAAATAAATGAAGGTTTAAGGAACACTACAGAATATGACGATGATGTATCTGTAATAACCTTTGACCTCCACAGGGCTCAGCGGGGGAGTCGGGCGGTCCCGGGCTACCGGGGGCCGCGGGGCTGCTGGGGTTCAAAGGTCACACGGTAAAAATCAACGCATGGACCCTTTCAAAATCATCATTATCACACATAATGTAGGAGATGGTAATAAGTTGTACATGTTGTCTCTTCAGGGAGAGAGAGGGGAGGCGGGATCTAAAGGAAGCCAGGTAGGACCCCCCCCTCCACACACACACACACACACACTCACACACACAAACACACACACACACACACACACACTCACACACACACACTCACCACAGGCCATGTAAACAGACTGACGGTCGTCACCTTTCTCTCTGCAGGGGGAGCGAGGCCAAGACGGCGACCCGGGGACCCCCGGCGTACCTGTGAGTGTAGCGCCGCGCCGCAGCCACCAGGGGGCAGCGGCGCCTGCTTCTGTTCTTCACCTTTAGAAAGACGTGTGGAGGAAACTCTGAGCACCAAACGTCCCGCACACCTTCATCCTCATCCTCACCCTCATCCCGTGGTTAATACCCGTCAGCATAAAGACTTTATGGACTTGATCATAAACCCGTTCACTCCTCTTGCACGCCACTTCACGGGTTAAAGTTAGGGAATTAAAACACATTTAAATACAAGAGCAACCAGAAACCACGACGAGAATAAAACAGCAAAACATTTCATCAAACGTTCAAAATATGAAATCGTTGATCCGGTGCTCCGCCTCCGCCGCGTGACCTCAGTGCAGCGCCGGTGACCTTCAGAGGGTCACCTGTTTGTGGTTTGTGGTTTTCACATTTGACTTCCTGTCTTTGACTTCTTGTTTTTCGGTAAACAAAAGCAGAAACAAGCTGTGAGTCACGCTTCACGTCTCCATCGTAACTCCATCGTGTAGAACTCAGATCCGAGATCAGATTACCGTCCTCGTCGATAACCGATGATAGAAGATCAAAGAGATCCACGGGGACGCTAAACGAGGAGAAATGAAGAATCCATGATGCCAGGATCGATTCCCGAGGCATCGAATGGCCATGCACCCAGTCAGAGGTGTGTGTGTGTGAGTGTGAGTGTGAGTGTGAGTGTGTGTGTGTGTGTGTGTGTGTGTGTGTGTGTGTGCTGTATTGCGTCGCACAGCGTGGAGCCTCCCCGTGACTCGGGGCTAAATGCATCACAGTGAGTCACGCGTCACATCTGGAATGACATGTTTATGACTTCCTGATAGTCACCGGGTCAAATAATACGAGGCAGGAGAGGAGGGACTCCTGGTCCCCAACGCGCAGGATAGGGGAGCCCAAATGGCCTCCAAGGCTGTGCTGTGTGCATTAGTTTAGATCCCGTTCAACGTATACTATATATATATATATATATATATATATATATATATATATATATATATATATATATATATATATATATATTGTTATTGTTATTGTTATATATATATTCTTTTAAATGTATATATATATATATTTATATATATATTTATATATATTATTTTAAATGTATATATATATTTATATATATATATATATATATATATATATATTTATATATACATATATATTTACTTTGAGCTAACCTCATTGGCTGTCGTTGACGAGAGCAGCCTCCCCCAGGTCCTAGTGCCCGTTATGTATGATGATGGGCTGTTGGATTGTAATTTGCACGGGGAGAAAACATACAAACCAGAACCCACGCAGGTATGTAGCCTGTTAGAGATAGAACTACTGTGTCCATGGGAACCAGCCGACTCCAGCTTGTGAGACCCCCCCCCCCCCCCATGACAAGTCCTCAAAGCTTATTTGTTTCCGACACAGAAACGCGTGGATGGAAAAGAGGAAGAGAGGAAGCGTTTTAAGGGAAGTGGAAAACGAGCCGGGGACCTTTTATAGAACGCATCCCAGTGACCTGCAGGACGCACGGCGAGCGTTCTGACGAAGACGAGCGAAGAGGACGCCGCCGCATTAGCGCCGCAGCTCCTCTGACACACTAACGCAGGTTTGAGATGTAAGCTAACTGTCTCTCTCTCTCTCTCTCTCTCTCTCCCTCTCTCTTTCTCTCTCTCTCTCTTTTCAGGGCGAGGCGGGCCCCTCGGGAAGGAAAGGAGAGGTTTGTCAAATTAGACTCCGCCGTATTACATATAATCCATTCTGTATTATTCTGAAGTGCTAGTGAGAAGCCCTGTCAAGCCTCCCAGAGCCAATACCTCCAGGCCTGGGGGAATACCCCCCCCCCCTAAAGACACACACACATCTGGAAACATCGAGAAGCGCGTCCCGACGTGTCCAGACGTTGTGTATGGTGTGTATGGAGATGTGTTCAGGTTATGGTGCTATTTGATGAGCGCTGTACTGTAGAGATTTTATTGGTATATAATCCACTACCCCCCCCCCCCCCCTAGTTACCGTTGCTACCCCTGTAAAGCTTTCCCTATCTCACACATCCGATCTGCCACTTGATATGTTTTTATAAAAAGATATACCGTATATTTTTTGAAATAATGGGCGCTCGTTTTCAGGAGGAAAGAGAAAAAAGTGTTTTTATCAAAAGACTCTCGGGAAGCGTCTTGAGTCAGCAGGTTAAAACAGTGAGGACACCTGGACACAGTGAGGACACACAGTGAGGACACACAGTGAGGACACACAGTGAGGACACACAGTGAGGACACACAGTGAGGACACCTGGACACAGTGAGGACACCTGGACACAGTGAGGACACACAGTGAGGACACACAGTGAGGACACCTGGACACGGTCCGTGGTCCAACGTTCAACCCCCGCTGAGTCGATGTGTCCTTGAGCAAGGCAGTTAACCCTGAGTTGTATGAATGTAACACCCAAATAGCAGGATAGGGAACCTCAATTGGCAGGATACGGAACCCCAAATGGTAGGATTGGGAGGCAGGATACGGAACCTCATATGGCAGAATAGGGAACTTCAAATGGAAGGATACAGAACCCCAATTGGCAGGATTGGGAACCCTAAATGGTAGGATACGGAACCCCAAATGGCAGGATACGGGATGCCAAATGACAGGATGCAGAACCCCAAATGACAGGATACGGGACGCCAAATGGCCTCCAATGCTATGCATAACACCTGGACACACCTACCTCCTCACTCATACTTGGGCTGGGGACCAGTTGGTCTTCACGTCTCCATTGAACCGTTTGGTGTCCCCTCTCTCTCTCCAGGCGGGCGTGGCGGGCGACTCGGGCCACAGGGGCCCTGAGGGGAGGAAAGGGGACCCGGGCCACACGGGGGCTGCTGGGCCCAGGGGGTCTACTGGTCTGGACGGGGCGGCGGGCCAACCGGGCCAACCGGGCTATCCTGGGAAACCTGTGAGTGGACGTCTAGTGACGGGGCCTCCTGCCTGTTGGGGCCGTTGGGGGCGTTGCATTCAGGGTGCGTGGGGAACGGGGGACTCGGCCCTCGGGGATCCAGAGGGATCACAGTGTGGTTGTGTGTTGCAGGGCAAGCCTCCCTCAGAGGAACACCTCCTGAAGCTCCTGGCCGATCTCCTCCGCAGTAAGCTCTGATCTGAACCTCCCACACACACAACACACACACACAGCACACACAGCACACACAACACACAACACACACAACACACACGGCTAGCAGCTGAGCTAGACGTCACATGACTCCTCTGATCCACTGGTTCCAAGGAAGGAGCTTTACCGGATGTCATTATTCTCTCTGTGAAGAGGAGCACAACGTTAGAGAACCTTTATTGACAAGAATGCAAATGTAAATAATTCGTCATTTATCCCACAGTCTTTATAGATTTTACCCTCATTACAAAGTAAACAAAACAAAACTCCATGGCTCTGACGTGTGCATTAGTTTAGATCCTGTTCAATGTATATTATATATATATATATATATATATATATATATATATATATATATATATATATATAATATACATATTACTAATTAAACATGTCATTTCGTTCAATTAGTAATATATATATATATATATATATATATATATAATATATTACTAATTAAACATGTCATTTCGTTCAATTAGTAATATATATATATATATTACTAATTAGAAATATAATTTTGTTCAATTAGTAATATATGGTAATATATATATAACTAATTGTAGTATATATATATATATTGTAACTAATATAACTTTTATTATAACTAAACAAAATGACTAATACTAAATGAAATACAAACAAATAATACAAATAAGATAAATCATGAACATAGCCGAGGGTGTTTTTCACATGGTGTATACCACATGACCAGTGATCCCCCTGTGGCCCTCAGACCAGCTGCCGGCCCTCCTCCAGAGCCTGGCCCCTCCCACTGTGTGTGAGCCCTGCCACGGGGTGAAGGGACCACCCGGAGAGCCAGGAGCACCGGGGACCAAAGGCTCCTCGGGGACCCCCGGGTACCCCGGCAGGAGGGGGACCCCCGGGTACCCGGGTCCTTCTGGACTACAGGGGCCTGCAGGCCTCAAAGGTGATGTGCATGGAGTCTATTCAACGGGTCAATCAAGGTGTTGGAGCTATGTAGTTATTTTATTTTAAAGTAATATTGTTTAATTATATTTTGATGTGTTAGAATGGCTTTGTCTTTTGATAGTTTTAGTTTAATTCATTGTTTAAACATATGTAGTCTTTTGATTGTTCACTAATTAGGTAACCGGTGGTTATCGGTAGTAGGCAGGTACAGGACCAGCATGCACCTGGGTAGGCCTGTGGTTTTTACTTTTTAACGTCAGTGTCAATTTGATTTGATTTATATGTTCCTGATGATTTATTGTCAGGAGGCCACGACAGAAGGTTTTATGTTGTCTGTATTCTCTACGTCTCTTCACTGGGATGAAAACAGGATCATAAATAACAACACAACTTCATAGAGCAAAGAGAGGACACATTGTTTACTGTCGCTTCCATCAACAATTAAAAATCAAAACAGTGTCAAGAACTAACAAATTGGATGTGTTGATGTTCACCGTACCCTGTAAAACAAGATCATTAAACAAGCCGAACATCAGCGGAAATCAGCCGAGCAGGAGACAGAAAAATACTGAAGGCTAACTCGTCTGCATGAGCCGCTGTGATGTATCACCACTTTGAGACTAATCGGGCGACGGGAAGCCAAACCCAACCGCCGTCTGAGGCCACGCCGTCTCACTCCCGGAGGCAGAGGAACCGGAGATCCTCAGGGTGTTGAGGGACCAAAAGTTGGACCTGGACAAGAGAGGTTGATCTGAAAGTCTGAGTCTCAAGTTGGAGTTTGAAAAACAAGGAGACTGAAGGTATCCTGGCCTCTCATGGGGGGATGTTACCCGTTATTAAACCCGTTATTAAAACTCTTGGGAGGTGGATAGAGAGATAATGGATATATGGATAGATAGACAGATAGATAGATAGATGGCTGGATAATGGATATATGGATGGATAGATCGATAGATAATGGATATATAGATATATGGATAGATAGATAGTAGATGGATAGAGATAGATATATCTATGAATAGATGGATAGATAGATGGATAGAGATAGATAGATGGATAGATAGATGGATAGAGATAGATAGATGGATAGCGATAGATAGATGGATAGAGATAGATAGATGGATAGATAGATGGATAGAGATAGATAGATGGATAGAGATAGATGGATAGATGGCTAGAAAGATGGATATATGGATCGATCGAAATTAAATGAGGTGATTCAGATAATTGGGTTAAATGAATTCCGTTCATAGCTGTATTTCCACATTATATTAAGGCCTGCAGCACCGGTCCTGAACGGCTCCTTTAGACGGAACAGAATTCATAAGTTCCGGCAACTCATGTTTAGAAACTCGACAATGCTGTTTGCTTCTTTTGTTGAAGTAGACCTGTTGTATCCCCAGGTGACGGGGGACTAAGAGGGCTCAAAGGCAGCAAAGGAGAAGGTTACCGCGGACCCCCAGGACCACCGGGACATCCAGGTACTCCAGAAAGTCCAATATGTCCTGAAATGTCTTCGCCCCATTCAGCGATCCTCAGCGACATGTCCACATCTCTACATGTTTAAATAAAAAGGCATCCCGGCTCTTTGTCGCGTTGCATGTTTCATAAACATGTGGCCGACCCGGGTCCTACTTCATCTTCAGAGTCCTTTTAGTGACGTCTTGGTAGGTTGGGTGAGGGAGGGGTGACAGCGCTGCATTCCTCTGGGAGCTCCACTAGCTTACTGATGCATGACTAGATGTGATTTACGATCCACCATGTGCTATTTATAGTTTGAGTGTAATTCAAATGTTACTTTCTTGCTTAAATGAGGCACAAATACCAGTAGCAGCTGTGTTTGACCTCATTTTTGTCTTCTTTTCGTATCACTCCAGGGATCCAGGGACCTCGTGGCTTCGATGGAATCGGCCATGCAGGAAACCAGGGTAGTCCTGGAGAACCCGGCCCATCGGGGGAACCCGGTGAAAGGGGCCACCCGGGGCTCCCGGGGGTCTGTGACGCGTCCATGTGTTATCAGAACTACAACCTCAGAGAACAGTACAGCAAAGGACCCAACGTCTGAGAGGAACGGCTGCAAGAGACTATGAACCATTTACTGTATCACTGACTAGCGGAGTGTGTGTGACTGTTGATTCTCCATGACGACGTGTGTGTGGGGAACAGCTACACTGGAGGCAGAGATAACCTTCGCGGGCTAGCCACCTAGCTTACTGAGGTACCAGGATAACAGCAAAAAACAGATATGCACCAAAATAGTGCAAACTGACATTAAAATGAGCTACCTCCTCTAATTCCTGAGTTACTTCAGGGTTCGTACGGTCACGGAAAACCTGGAAAAGTCACGGAATTTAAAAAAAGGTTATTTCCAAGCCTGGAGAAGTCCTTTAAAAAATAAAAGAAATCCCCAAAGTTTTGGAAAAGTCATAGACATTTTCTATATTCATATGTTTATTTACGCAGTTTGATTAAATATAATGTTTATTCTTTTAATCAAACTATTGTCTCTCATTCATTCGTGTCATTTAATGTTATACTTGTGTATTCACCCAGATTTGGTCATGGAAATTTAGTTTAAAGTCCTGGAAAGGTCATGGAAAGGTCATGGATATCATTGGTCCACATATGAATGACCCCTGTACTCTCCATCTTTAAGCTAATGTCGCTGCAGGCTTTGCTAACGAAGCGGGATGCTTCTTCAAACCAGCAGTCCCATCACATGTCAACGCAACATGCTTAATCAACTTAACCAAATTAAACATATTTAACTAAATGAACAATATACAATTAATGAAATAATATGAATGCATTTTAAACAACCTGATACGACTTCCCTATGTGAGAGAAATGGCACGGAATCTCTGATTGAGTGCGAGACTCAAGTGGACCGAGTCTCCTTTAATTCAGGGAAACGTTTCCTACTTGGAGTCCATATCTCATCAGAAGAGTGGACGTGGACGTGAGGACTCGGGCTGCGCTGGAGGAGCCCTCGGCTTCACAAATGAGGTTCTCATCACCCAGTGAGATTATTCAGTCTCCAGTGCAGACCTTTAGTGTGTCCACGAACACGTCCAGCAAACGATCCAGGACACAACGTCCACATGGTTATCGTATGAAAGGTTAGCTAACGGTTACTTTGGTCAAAGAGGACGTTCAAGACACACAATGTCCACATGGTTATCTTGTGAAAGGTTAGTTAAAGCTTAACTAATGGTTAGCTAACGGTCAGTTTTGTCAAAGAGGATGTTCAGAACACACAACGTCCTCATGATTGTCTTATGAAAGGTTAGCTAACAGTTAGCTAATGGTTAGCTAACGGTCAGTTTAGTAAAAGAGGATAATCAGAACACACAACGTCCTCATGATTGTCTTATGAAAGGTTAGCTAACGGTTAGCTAATGGTTAGCCCGGAGCACCTCGCCGCCTCCACTAGTTGTGTTGTTGTTTGTGCGGCGTGCCGTCTTTAGACCGCCGTCGCCATTCTCAATGAATTATGGGACATAAGTCGTTCCTTCACTCTTTAAATATTTATATTCATCCAATTATTTTTGGTCACATTAATGTTGCAGCTGGTTCCACGCCTGAAGCTCTTCATACAATGTTGAACTATGTTATGGTTGTGCAACTATACACCTGTAAGTGATGCAACTTTACACCTGTAAGTGATGCAACTTTACACCTGTAAGTGATGCAACGATACACCTGTAAGTGATGCAACGATACACCTGTAAGTGATGCAACTTTACACCTGTAAGTGATGCAACGATACACCTGTAAGTGATGCAACGATACACCTGTAAGTGATGCAACTTTACACCTGTAAGTGATGCAACTTTACACCTGTAAGTGATGCAACGATACACCTGTAAGTGATGCAACTTTACACCTGTAAGTGATGCAACGATAAACCTGTAAGTGATGCAACGATACACCTGTAAGTGATGCAACGATAAACCTGTAAGTGATGCAACGATAAACCTGTAAGTGATGCAACGATACACCTGTAAGTGATGATGAAGAATTTTGATGATTACAAAATGTGCAAAATCTCAATTTCCTGCTCTCTATTTGTTGTATAAGTTGTTTTTTTTATCACTCAGTCGCTCGTCTCTGCTGGCGTGTGATTGGTTGTATTTCCTTTAAAACTATTTAATTCCTATAATGTGTTTCATTCAGTTCAGCAGGTATATATTTTGACACTGTTTTACTTGTGAAGTTATTCGGTCGGCCCACGCTGTGACTGGGCAGATTTATATGAGCAATTATTCTATCCATGCTTTTATCTGAAAGATGAGCTTCCTGAGCGTCTCTTTTATGAGGCGGTATCGTTTTAGTGTCTCGGCTCCATTCCGTGGTCCGTCTAGAGTAAACATCAGCGATGAGGAGCAATGAGACGTCAGTCCAGAGAACCGGAGCCGAACCTCGGAGAAGGATGTGTTGTTAGCGAGGTACATCGCCATGGTAACTGATGCTGAACTCAACCTGCATTGAAGTACCACTCACTGACTCTACTTACTGTCGTGTATCCGTGTCTTATCGTCGGTTCTGTGGGCGGCCTCGTGCTGTTCCTTTCTGTTCCTTTCGGTTCCTTTTGTTTGCTCTGAGGATGATTATGAGATTCAAAAGATCTGAAGTCAGTCGTGTCAGATGCAGGTTTTACAACAATAAGATCCTCCAGGTGTTCCTCCACAATAATAAGCGGTGGAACAATGTATTAGCAGGGAGCAAGACGAGATGCGTCTCCGTTTTATTTTAACAAAGAATCCCATCATCATTTATAGAAAATATTGGTTCTTTTTACTGGTGAATTGCTCTCGACCCAGTTTCCCAACAAGAGAGAACCGACATTCTGCGTATGGTTCATGACTAATAAGAAAAACACGTTAAAACCATTTGTCCAAATGAAGCTCGGCATGTTTTCAAAGCATCGCTGCTGCAGGAGCAGTGAGCCGAATGTATGAAGTCATCCGATTCTTTAAAAAATATGAAGAATCCAGACGTGCGTTGAGATTCTAGAATGATTATGTTACTTTTTCTTATACTATTGTTGTTTGTCGCAGTGCATTTTCTTTACATTTTTTGATGGAAATATGATTTTAATCCATGAATATATCACACAACTTTGCGGTATGTTTGCCAATTTATGCATTTTGCAAATATTTCTTTCATTTCCTTCTTTTGCAGCCATTAAGGCATTTTTTATATAAAGTATTTTTACATATAATAAAAGTCTAAAAGCTGTAGCCAGCAGATTGTTTTGGATAACAACTATTACTAAAACTATTGATAATTGATGATTATGCTTTTCAGAAACATTTTCCCGTAGTTTCTAGTTTAAAATCCCTAGATACTATCAGTAAAGTCATAAAAGTGCCAAATAAATATCATTGCAATATCTACATTACATTGAAAGTTATCTTGAGTACAAAGTTGTATTTTTTAAATAATGTCACAGGTTCATCCTCAAAGAAACATCATTCCACCACAACCTCCCACTTATATTTTAGTCCGTTTATTTATGGAGATTTATGTGAACAGTGACCAAAATGGAAATGTCACGCATTTTTTAATTTGCACGTTCCCCCTGTGGCAGCGCGGGTTCCCCTCCGGGTTCTCCTCCGGGTTCTCCTTCGTGTTCTCCGGCGTCCTCCCGCAGTCCAAAGACACGCAGCTCAGGTTAATTGAAAACTCTCAATGTGCTGCAGGTGATTGGTCGTCTGTGGCTGTGTCAGTCGATAACAGTCAAGAGGATCCGCTCCGAGTCAGGATGCTTCTCTATTTATAATCTGTAAATTCACCAAAACTTTATCAAATGAAATAGTAAATTGCTGGAGAATCCCCAAACTGATTGTCTTACCGGAAATACTCGGCTAGCGGGGTAAAGCAGGACTGGTGGTCGGAGGCTACAGCATCACGTGTTGCAGACCCTTCTAGGTCTTATAGGTTATTCATATTTTATTCTTGGAGATAACAGTGGTTACACAAAGCCCCCTTCAAGAAAAGACACTTCTTTTGCATTCAACTGTTCATCTTCTTGCATTTGTAATATATTCACAAAGCAATGCCTAAATGTGTTTTAATCTTAACTTCATGTCTGGTATCCATAACTGTGGGGAAGATGCTTTTATTTGTATACATATGTTGTATTTTTCGCAGATACATTCATTATCTGGTTGTAAAATCCGTTTATGTTGAAATAAAACTTCTTATGTATCACATACTTACTCACTGATTACCTGATAGCCGTGCTCATGAATACATCAGTCCAGGTTTTGGAGCTTTCTTCAACAGAATCTGTCACACACACATATAACGGACACTTTAATAGGTACACCTTGCTAGTCGGACCCCTTTCTGCCTTCAGGACCGCCTTAATTCTTGGTAGCATGGATTCAACAAGGTGTTGGAAACATTCCTCAGAGGTTTGGGTCCATAGTGACTCGATGGCGTCGCTCAGAAGCTGCAGATCGGTCGGCTGCTCATCCATTGATGCAAATCTCTCACAGAAGTCCTAAATTATTGAGAGATTATGACATGATGACAACTGTAGAATCACATCAACCGTTTCCAATACGTTTCCCTTTCTCGCTTCATCCTGAATAAAGAAAGGCTGCTTATCCAATTACCTTCCCCCCAACATGTCTGTGCACGTACCATATATATATATATAAAAATATATATATATATATAAAATATGTGAGTATGAAAAGAACAACACATTTAAAAACCTCAAAGTTATCTACACTCATTTAGAATTAAAATAATGTGAATAATACACATGTCATACATATATAAAACCAGCCTTCCAGGACAAACGATAGAGTCTAGGAACGCTACCGAAGCCGGGAAGTCCGAGCACTCTGGGGTCGCCTGGTCGTGTGGACAGGCGTAACCCCACGTCGGCCTCTCAATTGGCTCTTAGCAGTCATGACTCGTCCTTCCCTGATTTGCCACGCCCCCTTTTTACGTGACCCTCTTCTGGACGATCGCAAACAACACCAGCTGTGATTTCCAATGGATCACCAGTGGATTAATGGACATTAACATGGATAACGGACAACAGGTGTTGTCTATGTTGCAGCTGTTAGCGATTAGCGAGAGGCGTATCCGGTGACGTCATCAGGCCGACGGAGTCACGGTTTAAGGGTTTGAGGACGGTGGACAGAACGTGGAGGACTTTTCCCTTTTCTTTAATACTTATTCGGTTCTGCATGACTATTGTGAAGCCCACAACAGCAACGAAGAGAAGCTGGGGGTGGTCGGGGGTCGGGGGTCCGGATCAGCCACAGATCCAAGATGCCGGGGCAATCGAAGCTGGAAGACATTCCAAACATCACAGGATGCCAGAGGAGCTTCGGGAAGGGTTCTGATGTCTTCCTGGGGGACTCTGCTGGGTTCCCACGGTAGGAGAACCTTGGCAGGGACCCGTAGGCCATGTCTTTGATAGGGTCGCCTTGGTCCGTCACGGCCTTGCCAAAAAACTCTCGGCACCGTTCCAGTACCCAGACGACGGCCCAGGAGTCTCTGTGGTTCGACACTTTAACATGTGACGGACACAGAGGCGTCTTCCCAGCTGCAGAGTCTCCCTGACCCTCCAGGGAGGAGAGGGATCTGGAGGGAGTGTTGATACAGAATGAAATACGTCCAGCAGACCCCTCCCCCCTCGTACACACTCACACACACAGCTGGGCGCTTGCTTCCCGTATCTGGCTGACTTATCCTGGAGTGACTCCAACTCTCCGTGAGTCAGACGGCTGCGGCGCCTCAGAGTCAAAGGACAAGCCGAGCCGTCTCCTCCGGCCGGGCGGTGAGTCCGCTCAGCTTGACCCTCGTTCCTTTTTAACGCTCCTCTTCACTGCTTCTCGTTATTTTCCAGCTCTGCTTATTTGCATGCCTTCCCATGCTGCGTGTAATAGCTCGTAGAAACCTTTTCTAAAGAATTCATCCTTTGTATCTTTTCATATTCCTCCTGCATTGCTCTGTGAATGTTTGAGACTGTGTTTTCTTTTTTTTATCCCTGACAGATTTTGATATGAAGATGGAACTTTCCACGTATGATTATGACTACAGTAACTACAGCGATGACCCGATGTCACCGGCCCCCCCGTGTAGTTTGGAGGGGGTCAACCACCTGGGGGCTCGGCTATCCATCCTCTTCTACTTCATGTTCCTCTTCAGCGTCTTCGGCAACGGGCTGGTGTTGGTCATCATCCATCGGTGAGTGGACGCGGGAGAACGTACTGCAGGAGAGGTATGCAAAGGAGTCCGTCACAAGTACACGGCAGTTAGGTTAGCTGGTTTATAGCGGTTAGCGGTAACAATCTGTACACTACGACACCTCTGACCTTTGACCTCACATCGAGTCAGGAGAAACTCCCAAAAGAACCAGAAAAACACCTTCAGGAGAGCAACAGAGGAACAGTGTTCACTATTGTTGGATCGAAAGTAGGAGAACTCGTGTTTGTCGTACCCGTGAGTCGATGGAACCAGCAACTTATAATTTGGTGTCAAAAAGCCTGAAAGCGACATAAAGTCCAACAAACTGCTCCAATGGAGCTCTCAGTTCTTTAAGGACACCTACTTTTCATAAAAGTCTTATCTCTCTCCCAATTCAGATTCATTTTGACAGTTTTTCTGATCCCTCAGATTTTTGTACGTATTTAATTATATTGAATGTTTTGTGCTATCTGGACCTTGAGTCTGAAATAAAAGTGTGATGCTCTGCTGCCTCTCATCCATAGTGCTGCATCACCATGGCAACGAGTGACACATAACTTACGCTGCGTTCACACCATGCGCGCTGCACGAGGACGAATAACGCAACTCTCACCAAAACATTCTCCTCAAGTTTAAATATTAAAATTTCCGCAAAAAATTCACCCAACGCCGAGTTGCGAGAGAGAATCAGCGTGAAGCATATATATATATATTTTTATATATATATATATATATATATATATATATATTTATTGATATATATATATATTTATATATGTATGTATATTTATATATATTTATATATATATATATATATATTTATCTTTATGTATATATATTTATATATATAAAAATATATATATTAATGTTATGAACCCAAACACGAGGGCGTTAGATGTTCAGATGTCCTCAACAAGTCTGAAGCAGAACTAGTGGTGAGTTCTTTATGGTGGATGAAGGAAATGATAACTGTTTCCACGGATCAAAGCCACTGAGATAAGCCCCGCCCCCTCTAAGCCTCACCCCCTCTCAGGCGTGAATGACCTTTCAGCTTGTATGTGACCTTTCACCTCACAGTCTTTCTCTCCACGCCGGCATGCCGGCCTCCTAGGTTTGAGAGGCTGACCACGGTGACCAACGTGCTGCTGCTCAACCTGGTGGCGTCCTCCCTGATCTTCATGAGCAGCCTCCCCTTCACTGGCGTCTACCTGCAGCTCTCCTACTGGATCTTCGGCGAGGCCGCGTGCAAGATCGTCGGCGCCGTCTACTACCTGGGCTTCTACAGCTCCGTCCTCTTCCTGACCCTTCTGACCTTCGACCGACACCTGGCGGTGGTGTACTCCCTGGGCGCGTCCCGGCTGAGGAGTCGAGGCTACGCCGCGGCCTCCTGTGCCGCGGTGTGGCTGCTCAGCGGCCTGGCGTGCATCAGGCCGATGATTCTCCACACCACGTTTCGATACATGGGGAACACGACGTACTGCCAGGAGTTTCCGGGCGAAACGCCGTCGATTAACGTGGAGCTGCTGAGGAACTTTGGCTTTTACCTGCAGCTCATCCTTTTCCTGATCTTCCCTCTGGTGGTCATCGCTTACTGCTACGCTCGGATCGCCGTCACCGTCATGTCGTCCAAGATAAACGCCAAGTTCAAGACGGTCCGGCTGATATTCGTCATCGTCGTTCTATTCTTCGCGTGCTGGACGCCGTTCAACGTGGCGATGCTAATGCACGACGAAGCCGCGACCTGCGAGGCGAAGCAGAGGACGGGCTACGCTCTGGAGGTCACTCGTGTCATGGCCTACGCCTACTTCTGCATCAGCCCCATTTTCTACACGTTCGTCGGGAAGAAGTTCCAGAACTATTTCCGACAGCTGCTGGTGAAACGTTTCCCGTGGTTGAAGAAGAATATTTCTGTCAGTCAACAGAGCAGAACCAATATGTCCACGAAAAGTACACGCAATGACCTCTAGGGGGCGGGGAGACATTTGTTTCTTCAGGCCGCCGTGTGGTCAACAAACCATTCGTTCAATACTACCTCTTTATTTGACTTCAGGATATATCCTCATACCACCAACACCTCGATAAATGCACCACTCATACAGAAAAATAACATCAACACATAACAGCTTTTACATAGGGATTAAATAGTGCAAACTTCAAGTGGAAAAGTGCTAATTAATGAAAAAGTGCTCCAAGCTAACGTTAAAAAAGGCCAAAAAGCAAGCCTCTAGAAATACCTACATTTAGACAACACCCACGAGATGACACCAACAAAAATAAACAAAAATACTTTCAAATTTGCTCTAATTGGATGACAAATGGAGCAGAGAAATATGTTCATCCATTTTAATGGTCAACTAAAAGGTGTTAAATTGCCTCACATAATTAATTTAGCTTCCTATCAGTGAAGGATGCTCCCCTTCCTCTCATCTCCTCTCCTTAGGAGACGACGTGTCTCTTCCTACCCGCTGCATATATTCACCCATCTGCTTTCAACAGAATAATAACTCAACGTCGGACAGCGGGCAGAGATGACGGAGCAACTCTTCAGTTCCACCGTTTAACTCTTCTCTTAACTCTAAAGACTCGGTCCATAGATGCATCGGTTGTATTTGCCCAGATGTTCAGATGTATGTATTAGTTTGTAGTTCTGAATTCAATAAAGCAAAGATATCTCCCATCAGCCTCAGCTGTTGTGTTTGGTCCTAATGAGAAAATGATTTCTATTGTTCCGCCAAAACCTTGTAGCCACGGAACTTGCAAAGAAATCGAAAGAAAAATACAATCTGAAACTTTTAATGAATTTGCTTTGATCGTCCTGGAGCTCAGAGTCTGTGCAGCCGGTAACTTCTAACAGGACCAGAACGTGTCCGTGTCCGTGTCTCACATCGGCTCTTTGTTCCAGGATTAGAGAACGGGTTTTAGACGTGGAGATAACACCCGGATCAAACAACGTTAGCTTATCGTTTTTTGGGTGTTAAAACCAGCGTGCGCCATTCATTTAGATCACTGGTACATCCCCTCAGACCCCCCCCCCCTTCAGTGCCTAGTTGTTCCTCTTCATTTCACCCTAAACAAGACGATTCATTCTGACCCAGCGGCTCAAATTTCTGCCATTAACTTGAAAAATAAATTTTAATATCTAAGGTCGGGTCAAACGCATAGAAATATTTCCCCACGGGAATCGATGAGGATTAACATTTCCTCCTTTTCTTATGTTGCTCTAGTCAGAGGAAGCATAGAGTCACTCTTCCATTTTTCCAGGCCTTACACAAAGAAAAGTGAGCATATATATATATATATATATATATATATATATATATATATATATATATATATATGATATTTGCTATTTGATATTAATGTTATGAACCAAAACACGAGGGTGGTAGATGTTCACACGTTTGTGTGATGTCCTCAACAAGTATGAATCAGAACTAGAGGTTAGTTCTACATGGCGGAAAGGATTCCACAGGGATAAGCCCCTCCCCCACTAAGCCCCGCCCCCTATTAGGCGCGAATGAAGCGAATGATGCAAAAACAACAAATATTCAAGCGGGTAAACTAGCGCGAGTCTATTTTGGTGTGACGGCAGTCGACTATGTTTCGTTTCTTTAAAGTCCTACACCATCTTCTCAACTCCAGGAGCTCAGGCACATCGGTAACAACCTCCAGGAGCATCAGATCAAAGCCACAGAGATAAGCCCCGCCCCCTCTAAGGCGCTCTTTTTCAGGTGCTAACACTTATATTTCATATGATTGTTTTGTCCTTTTAGATGTGGTGTAATAAGGAATAAATAATCCAGTGAATGCTTCTTTCAAGAAGAATCATGTTGATCCTGTGAGAGTTATGACCACATGACTGTGAGTGTTTGTTGGAGCTGTTGCATCGCGGCTTGTTATTCTTGTGAATCCCCCTGAGACGACGGTTGGCTGACTCGTCTCTGAAGATCGCGTCAGGGTTTAATTAATTCCCCGTCAAGACTC
This sequence comes from Liparis tanakae, assembly GCA_036178185.1. Taxonomy (NCBI): domain Eukaryota; kingdom Metazoa; phylum Chordata; class Actinopteri; order Perciformes; family Liparidae; genus Liparis; species Liparis tanakae. Next base: position 1,126,531 of record CM070096.1, on the reverse strand, counting down.
CTCAGCTCGGTGCAGCAGTGGCGCTCGCCTCTGAAACAGGCGATGCTTCAACCTCATGGATTCACGATGCGCGTGTAAATCATTCTTTGGAGAGAATGTATTGATGGGTCCATGAATTGTAAATACTTTAATTGTCATATTGTTGTGTTGTTTTGTATTTTATTCAGTCAATCAAATCAAATGCAATACAATATTATTCTATATAATAAACACAACAGAAAGACTGAAACGGTATAGGTAGAAGCAAAACATGCTGGTATATTTCTATTCTATATTTATACATATATATATTTTCTTTCTTTTATAGATATAGATTTATACATATAAATATATATATATATATATTCTTTTCTTTTATATATATATATTTATATATATATATACATTTATACATATATATATTTTTTCTTCTTTCTTTTAGATATATATATATAAAAAAAAAAAAAAAAATATATATATATATATATATATATATATATATATATATATATATATATATATATATATATATATACGTATTGACCAAAGGGGAACTTTGCAGCTCATCTTGACGTCATGAAGAGACAAGAACAGATCTCTCATTGTCTAGTCTCCCGCGTTTGGCTTTTCTCTCCATCTCTGTCACCTCTTCAGGGACGGAGACAAACCACATCCGTCAGGCAGACACCACCTGTCTGCAGGACGCCGGGAGGAAGAGGAAGAGGGGGATGAAACATTTCATCATATGACTGTATAAGACTATGTACCTAGAGTCCTAACACGTAGGACGTGAGCCAGAGCCTTCAGGTGTCAAGCTCCTCCTTTTTTATGGAACCAGTTCCTTCAGTCCTGGAGGAGACTCCGACCCCTCATGGAGACTGAAGACTTTCCTCTTGATGGTCTTAGGATACACTGAGCTCCTCTCTCCTCTCCTCTCTCTCCTTATGGACGACTTTACATCTCTCCATCACATATTATTACTTCCTCTCCGGAGTCTTTGTGACTTCCCGTCTCATCGGGTCCATCAGACCTGCTGGGTCAAAGGTCAGGGGCGTCTATGTGTACGGAGTGTAAAGCCAACTGAGGGGAGTTTGTGATTTGGGATTTTGAGCTACACAAAATTAATTGAATTTAATTAAATAACTGTAATAATGTAGACCATTAAAAACTCATTATTCTTCATTGTTTTCTGCCTCCCTAGATGTCAGTTTTTCCAATGAATCAAAAAAAAAGAAGCAAATGCCAAAGAATTATTATTATTATTTTCAATTATCTTGACGCTTATTGCACCTATTGAAGTCCAGGGCCAAACTCTTAACCTTTACGTTGTGTTGTTTATATGTTTCATTGTGAGTTGCATCAAAGTGCAGAACGCCGCTCGGCCTCCGGCGTTATTATCCCCCCGCATCTCGGGGGAACGGCGGGAGTGCGTTCTGGCAAACACACACTCGGTTATAACTGCAAGTAATTGGTAATTATTGAGCCTCGGCCCAACCGGACCTGCAGAGCTTCGATTGGCTCGCGGTCCGACGCCATTGGGTAACACGCTCCTCATTGGCCGTCTCATCGCCGTTGACAACCTCACCGCCTGAAGCCGGAGCACCCGTCGGAACGTAATCAAGAAATGTCCAACAAGACCCGACACGCCCAAACCTATGAAGACAAACACCGGACAAGAAAATACACCTTGACAAACAGATTGTATTCCCCCCACACACACACACACACACACACACTGCTGAATCAATATTTCATCTAGCATCCCTTGAAGGGGAAACAGAACACGTTCTGTTTTCCTTCAGCTCGGCAGCCCGTACCGTCCTGATTTTGTTTCTCAATATAATAAAAGTATCGAGGATCTGTAACTTTGGGATCGTCTGCTCGGGTTCGTTTGAGGATCAAAGGTAAGGCTGGAGGGCCGTCGGCCGGCCGCCTCCCGTCGTCTGCTGGGTCACTGCAGGACAGCGAGAGGCTCGCAGTCAGAGTGCTCTGGTCCACGGTCATGTTCACCACGACCATGAGTCGTCTCCATGGAGACGGACACCAACCACATCCTCTCTCCTCTCTCCTTAGGGACGTTTAGAATACACTAAGCTCCTCTCTCCTCTCCTCTCTCCTTATGGACGTTTAGGATACACTGAGCTCCTCTCTCCTCTCCTCTCTCCTTATAGACGTTTAGGATACACTGAGCTCCTATCTCCTCTCCTCTCTCCTTATGGACGTTTAGGAAACACTGAGCTCCTCTCTCCTCTCCTCTCTCCTTATGGACGTTTAGGAAACACTGAGCTCCTCTCTCCTCTCCTCTCTCCTTATAGACGTTTAGGATACACTGAGCTCCTATCTCCTCTCTCCTTATGGAAGTTTAGGAAACACTGAGCTCCTCTCTCCTCTCTCCTCTTCCCTCTCTCCTTATGGATGTTTTAGGATACAGTGAGCTCCTCTCTCTTCTTCTCTATCTCCTTTACATCCCTCCATCACACGTTACTCCCTCTACTTCCTCCGTGGTGTCTCGGTGACTTCCTGTCCCGTAGGGTCCATCGGACCCGGCTGGGTCCGGCGCCCCCTGCTGGTGAGCCGGCCGGCTCAACGAAAACATTCAAAATGAAATACACAAAAAACAAAGACGCATGAATGTGGGGAGGAACAAATTATTCAAAACACACAAAAAGCTACACAGGATGACACACACACACGCTCACTTCTTATGCGTCCCGGCCGTGGAGGCGAGCCTCTTGGCATGGTGATTTATTCATTTGCTTGGAGCAATAACTGAGGATATTGTTCGCGCCCCGCCCATAAATCTGTGTTATTTTGCCCGACACAGAGATTTGGAGAGCAGAGGCAGCCGGGGGAAATTGAGATGATGAAGCACGATCCTGACTTTTCTATGAGGAGAGCGCACAACAGTGAGCATGAGAGGGTGTTAGTGTGTGTGTGTGTGTGTGTGTGTGTGTGTGTGTGTGTGTGTGTGTGTGCGTGTGTGTGTGTGTGTGTGCGTGTGTTTTTATCTATTGGTGTGATGGCCAGACTAGAAAGTTAATTCCCTGATGGGGAGCCAACTGAAAATTACACACACACACACGCATGCACGGACACACACACACATACACACACTCTTGCTCGCACTCATTCACACACGACTACATACACTCACTCACACAAACACCACACACACACACCTACACTCACTCACACACACAAACACCACACACCTACACACACTCTCACACGCAACCATTCACGCAGAAACCCTCACTCACACAAACACACATACCTACACTCACACACACTCACTCACACACGCAGACACACACAACCCTACACACACTAACTCACACACACTCACTCACCCTCACTCTCATACACTCAGACATACACATGCACACACTAACTCACTCATCTACACACACTCTCACACACACTCTCACACACACACCGTCACACACACACACACCAACTCACACACACACACACTGTCACACATACACACACTGTCACACACACTAACTCACTCACACACACACACACACACTCTCTCTCTCTCTCTCACACACACACACACACACACACACACACACACACTCTCTCACCTACACACACACAGCCGGTGTAGTACAGTAATAGAGGATGAGGGATGGAGTGTAAATGTCACTCCTCCTCCAGCTGATAAAGGTTACGCTCCGCTCCTTTAAGAGTAACTCGTGCTGCCTTCAAGGACCTGGTGGAGTTGGTGATGACGCTCTTCATAATGAGGTGAATGATTGTGTTTTGATAAGTTTAATATATATTTAATGCCAGCTGCTTCCCTGCAGCCCACCGCTCCTTAATAACTCCGGATGGGTCAAAGGAACAGAAGACATTTCTTTCTTCTTTCTTCTGAGGAAGGAGGCGAGTTTCTCGTTTCAATGAAACGGTGCAGATTCGGCATACAATGTGGATGATCTGTACGCTGCAGTTGGATTTCTTTCTCTAAAACCCACTGGATGACATTTAGACAGAAGATGTATGCGAACAAAAGCAAATACAAATATTTCATTAATCCTGAATGACGTCAGGATGTCTGCTGCCTCAACATGTGCCAGGCAGAAGTAGTAGAGCGTAGCACACCAGGTGGGTCACACTCCTGGGACCAATCATGCTTTAGACACAGGTTCGGACCGCCCAGCTCATTTGCATACTAGGACACATAAATGTCACACATGAATAAATGAAGAAAGACGTGTGGACACATAAATAAAGATATAAACAAATGAAGAAACAGAGAAATGTAGAATAGATGTATTTAATGATGTCCTTTTTAGGTAAAACTTATATTCATTTATTCATGTATTTATACATTTATTTAAGAATGCATTTATTTATTATTGTATTTGTTTATATATACATTCATTTAAGCATTTATGTATGTATTCCTTTATTTATTTATACATCTATTTAATCATGTATTTATTACTTTATCTATTCATATATTTAAGCATTTATTTGTTATTGCATTTATTTATACATTTATTTAAGCATTTATTTATTCTTGTATTTATTTATGTATTCCTTTATTTATTCATGTAAACATTTATTTAAGAATTTATTTATTCTCATTTACTTATACTTATTTATTTATTCCTGTATTTATTTATGCTTAAGACATGTTAAGTCCTCCCTATGCTGCTCCTCAGTGACACTGCCAGATATCTGGAATACCTTCAACTACTCCTTTTTATTTACACAAAATGCATAAGTATGTTATGTTATATCTTCACTATATATAAAATATAACACATGACAGCTTCTAGCTAATTACATGTCTAGGAGTTATCTTATAGATTATAATTATAGGCTACAAATAAAATAGATGATCATTTAAAAAAATGCATGGCAGAGAGCACATTTTAATATCATGCTTCCATGGTATTACTACTTTATATTGACCTGCTGTAAGTTTCATATTTATTCTAAAAAAATATTATTAAGTTTAACTTGTGACTTTAATCTTATTTTCTTTTTTCTTCGTCAAACACGATGTACAAAATCAATAGACGGTCCTAGAAAGTTCAATATAGTTAAAAAACAACAACTCTCGCTTCACTGCGCCGCGAGGTCAGTTATACGAGTCAATATCATTTCAGTCCAATTAACTAAATAAAACCTTTAAAGATGAGATTGTTTGTGGTTCTTGCTCGTAAAAGATCAGCGAGCTGCACTAAAGGGTTGCCAGATAACCACAGAACCCCCTCTGGCCATGTTGTATTCATTATTCCACCGTTTTCACTACAAATAAACAAGTGTTGATGTCACATAAATAAAATCATGGATCAATTAAACTTGCTAATAACTCCCTCCGGGCGGCTGGAGTCTTCCTCCTAAACTGCCGGTAACCGGATAATTAAAACCCCTTTTAATTAACTATAATAAAAAGAAATGTGATGAACAACACGGTGGGATGGCTATCATAGAGGACTCCTCTCTGTACTGGTCTTGTTAGACCTCAGTCCTGATAGAGGACTCCTCTCTGTACTGGTCTTGTTAGACCTTAGTCCTGATAGAAGACTCCTCTCTGTACTGGTCTTGTTAGACCTTAGTCCTGATAGAGGACTCCTCTCTGTACTGGTCTTGTTAGACCTTAGTCCTGATAAAGGACTCATCTCTGTACTGGTCTTGTTCCACCTTAGTGCTGATAGAGGACTCATCTGTACTGGTCTTGTTAGACCTTAGTCCTGATAGAGGACTCATCTCTGTACTGGTCTTGTTAGACCTTAGTCCTGATAGAGGACTCCTCTCTGTACTGGTCTTGTTAGACCTTAGTCCTGATAGAGGACTCCTCTCTGTACTGGTCTTGTTCCACCTTAGTGCTGATAGGGGACTCATCTGTACTGGTCTTGTTAGACCTTAGTCCTGATAGAGGACTCATCTGTACTGGTCTTGTTAGACCTTAGTGCTGATAGAGGACTCCTCTCTGTACTGGTCTTGTTAGACCTTAGTGCTGATAGAGGACTCATCTGTACTGGTCTTGTTAGACCTTAGTAGCCTCGATGACAACCAACTTTAATCACGGAGTTCCACAAGGCTCTGTGCTTGGACCACTTATATTTACCTTATACATGCTTCCTTTGGGCAACATTATCAGGAAACTCTCCATAAACTTTCATTGTTATGCAGATGATACTCAACTATATCTATGGATCAAACCAGAGGAGCCCAACCAGCTCAATAAACTTCAACATGTCTTGAAGACATAAAAACACGGATGACCTGAAACTTCCTGACGATGAACTCAGACAAAACTAAAGTTATTTCCCCCAGAACACCTCACAGCCCGTGTCACTGTTCTTCTTATCGTTTTAACATATTATCTTTTGTCTTGGGTTGAAAATAGAAGAATAAAGTTTCTCTCCTCATGAGTAATGTTTGGTTATATTTCCGTTTGTTTGTCTCGTTTCAAGCGTTACGCTCCAGATTCCCGGTGTTTAGGGGACTCGGTGTTTACCTCCCGTTGTTCTGGCGAGCCGCCTGTTTCCCGCCTGTTTCCCGCCTGTTTTCTGTTGTTTGACTGCCTGCTGCTGGAAGGCTGCTGCGTCAATAAATCAATGAGCGCCGCCTGCAGCCTCCTCATCAGACATCTCTTTGGATTATGTGACTTGGGATCTGAAGCTGAAAAGACAAAACACACACAGGAAGATGTAATATGAAATAAACAGATTTGTCGGTCTCTAATTATATTTCTCATTACACTCTAATTTTGTTAATATGAAACATAACACATCATGTTCAGACCTCTATAAATAGGGTGTGTTCTTTGGTTTTAATAAGGTAGAACCAGATGCCGCAAAAGACCCGTCTTAGTTTTTAACGGAGATGACAATTTAATGTAATATTCTGATTTTAAAGCTACTTTTGTTCTTTTAGCACAACATGGTGAATGTTAACTTCAATACCATTGATGTTCTTCCTATGCTTTCTTTACATTAACCATGAATATAGGAATATTAAGAAATACTGAGCATTGAAATCCATGTCTCGGCATCAAAAGCTACAGAAAAAAGTTTTTTATAGCAGCCGGGGAGATAATTTGTGGAAACACCGGCGTTGATAACGCCATATAGTGGGAGACAGGGACCACCAATCGTATTCACTTTGGGGCTGTGTGTGCAATAAATGCTCCGAGATGGCTTTAGAACGTGACAGTGATCGAGCGGTGTTTAAAAATGATACACAGTGCACCTGTAAAACACTAAAACCGTCAATGCACACACACACACACACACACACACACACACACAAACACACACACACACACACACACACACATCATCTGTGTGTGATACACCACGCTTGCGGCATCTCTGTCGGCTGGTGCAGTGGATGAAGCTTCATGACTTTGAGGATGACCTGAATGATGTTCTACCGCCACACACATGTTGACGTGTTTAACTATCTGGCCCTGGTTGCTAGGAGACGTGTCTCTCCTCTGCATTAATGACCGATACGTCATGACCGTCTATATGATGTCATCATCTCTTCAATATGTTTATTGGTCCAGGATCACATTTTTTATCAATCGTTCAAACGCACTAAACAAACACGATGGTGACCACGGTAAACATCAAACCTGATCGGCATGTAGACAACATGGATGATGCTGATGTTAGCATTTAGCTCAAAGCGTAGCCAGGGTTAAGGAGCCACGTACATCTGCCTGCGCAATGCAAAGAAGTGAGCGTCTGGACGAGAGGCTCCAGGCGTTACACCCAGGGGTTGGATGGGCGATACATCGACTTTTTTCATCATCATTTTCTTATGGAAACGGCTGAAGCACAATATTATTACCTTTGCATTGAAAATGCAGAAGGTAATGTTTTCGCCGGCGTTTGTGAATATGTTTGTCCGTCCGTCAGTTATTCGTCTAAATCAGACAAAACTGAGCCGATTCTTATGAAACTTGGTGGGATGATTGGTCATGACCCAAGGAACAATCGATTAGTTTTTGGGAGTGATTGGGTCAAAGGTCAAGGTCAAAGTCACGAAAAGGTGAAAAACGTAAATTTGCGATATCTCGGTTAATTGGCATCCGATTTGCGTGAAACTAGTGCCAAATTGTTCATAATTCAATCTTGTGATATGCGAAGGTATGCGCTCTACCGAGTGCCCATTCTAGTTTCTTTATGTATTTAAACCTGGTATTTTTTCTCTGTTTCTTATCAATAAATGTGGCAGAACATTTCCTCTGGGTAAATATTTTTTGCTTTTTTTTCAGGACAAATGTATTTTTTGGGTAATAACACAAAAGTAAAGACTAGGATTTGAATTGATCAGATTTATCTTTCTAAAATATTTAAAAAGGAACTTGTTCCTTGTCCAAAATCCATTTGTCTGTTCCCAATTTTTTTTAACAAATCAAAAAACACAGTCGGCGTTTATCAATATGCATTCTTGTCTGCACTTCTCTGTACCTGTGTTCTATGTACTTGTGTACTTCTCTGTACTTGAATCCTCGTGACTCGTGTCTCGTCATCAGTCTCAGGTTCATGTTCACATTCAAAGTTCTCTTCTCCCAAAGCACGGTCAAAATACCCGGATGTGACTTGATCCTCCCACTTTACCCAGAATGCATGAGAGGAGACTTGTGTGTACTCTGGCCGGCCGATATCCCAGAATGCATTTCACCAGCAAGCGGAAACTGTAGCGGAGGAGAAAATAAACAACTGACGGATGACTTCTTCTAAACTTTACTGTTGTTGAGTCACGGATTTACAGCCGATGGGATGATGTCATCAAGTCAACTGCTCTTCCAATCGCAGAAAGACTGTCCTCTGTCCTCTGTCCTCCGTCCTCTGTCCTCTGTCCTCTGTCCTCTGTCCTCTGTCCTCCGTCCTCTGTCCTCTGTCCTCTGTCCTCTATCCTCCGTCCTCTGTCCTCTGTCCTCTGTCCTCTGTCCTCTGTCCTCTGTCCTCTATCCTCTGTCCTCTGTCCTCCGTCCTCTGTCCTCTGTCCTCTGTCCTCTATCCTCCGTCCTCCTGTCTTTTGAAATCTGGACTCCCAAGTCCGAACTCCAAAAGAACTCAAGTCTGTACCTGCCGATCCGACAACAACTAACCCCGAGTGGCCCGTCGCCCCCTAGTGGTGGGAGGTCCAACGACACCAAAACCAACAAAACGTCTCTTACTGACGTCTGCCGAACCGGACGCCGAAGAGGAGCGTCCAGCTCGATGCTTCGTGCCCACAAGTCGTGAGTGACGGACCACCTGGACAGGTGGGAGGTATCCCTGTTATGTAACTCTGTGGCTGTAAAAATAAAGTTGGCCCAAAACCCAAAGATATTTAATTTCCAAAGTCAAATCCACATTCTTTTGTCTCAGCTGCTAGAGGGAAGTTATTTACGATTCCAAATGTCATAAAGCTCCCACAATGCATTGCTTCCCCTTCCCACTCAAATGTCTATTTCTTGGCACGGACGCACCATCGATCCCCTTCCAACGACTCGGAGCGGCGTCTTGTTTAAGCTACGTCAAGGATTCGGATGGGTTGGTGTTCAAGGTGCAGAAGAAGTGAGAACTGCTCTCAACTAGCCGTCATTTCATGGAGACGCTCACGAGGTACGGAGAGACATCGATCTGTGAGCGTGGACCAGATGCACTCTGCTGGTTTTATGTGTTTTATATGACTTTTTATTCATAAATGTGTGATAACCAATGCGTTGATGAGCTTTAGAGTGTACGGGCACACAGCACAGCCCATCCATAAACCCAACACAATAACTAATGATCTTTCTTCTGCCACACACCACGTCTTCAACGATTTTCCTCTTTTCTTGATTTTTCTCCCTTTTTTTCTCCCTGGAAAAGAAATCTACAATTACATCTGTAATGAGCTTTTTTTGAAAAGGTTTAATTGTCTTATTCCTGCGCTTTGGGACTGAGCTCTGAGCTCTGAGAGGTGAGCCAGAGCTCACTTCACGAGAGTATTCAATTCAATTCAGTTTATTTGTATAGCCCAGTTTCACAAATTACACATTTGTCTCTGAGTGCTTTACAATCTGTACACATAGACATCCCTGACCTCTGACCTCACATCGGACCAGGAAAAACTCCCAAATTACCCCTCTGTTGCTTCAGGAGAGCAACAGAGGAGGATCCCTCTCCAGGATGGACAGAACAATAGATGTCATGTGACCAGAAGGACATATTTAGAGTTAAAATACATTCAAGGAATATGACTGAGTTTATCAATAGTTCATATTAGACATATTCCACGATGGAGAGTTTGGAGACCTCCCGAGTATCACATACTGATGACCCTGTGACGCCTCCTGTAGGGACAGCAGCCTGTGACTGTTCTGTGGGGTCCAGTGGACGGCTTCATACTATTAGAGCGTACAGATATTGATGTTTATTGTCACTTTAATAGAGGATGATGTGGACTGTTTTCAACCAGCAGCTTTTGGCCCGATACCCACAAATCAGGTAGATTAACGATGTGATGACTAATAAAGAGAAGCAACAGTAAAACATCCGGGGTGTTTCTTTTATGGTATTGCTATCACTATATAACATGTTCATTAAAAACAGGATTTAATGTGTGTGTGGGAGTGTGTTCACCGCGCTCCTCATTGAAGGTGAGGATTTAGTGCTCGCCATTAAAGGGAAGCAGAGATGAGCTTTGTGTGTTTATTTGGAGAAGAACTGAATTAAATTCACTTAAATCAAAGTGCTTTAACCCCACGAGGAATCACTCACCCATTCACACGCTGGTGGGAGGAGCTACTATACAAAGAGCCATCTACCAATCAGGAGTACCTAGCATTCACACACTAGTGGGAGGAGCTAATATACATGCGTCATCTACTAATTAAGAGTAACTTACAATCACACACTAGTGGGAGGAGCTACTATTCAAAACGTCCTCTACCAATCAGGAGTAACTTATATTCACACACTAGTGGGAGGAGCTACTATACAGGCGTCCTCTACCAATCAGGAGTAACTTATATTCACACACTAGTGGGAGGAGCTACTATTCAAAGAGCCATCTACCAATTAAGAGTAACTTATATTCACACACTAGTGGGAGGAGCTACTATACAGGCGTCCTCTACCAATCAGGAGTAACTTATATTCACACACTAGTGGGAGGAGCTACTACAGGCGCCAGAGCTCTTAGTTAGTCAGCGTTGATGATATTGAGTCACGGTGCAGTTGTTAAATGTTAAATGTGAAGTGCAGAGACACATTCAGTGTTCCATAGCCCTTCATTATATTAAGTCAATGACTTGTGTTTGTTGATGCCGAGTCACAACAAATTACACCCGGGGGGGGGGGGGGTCCATCTCATGGGATGGATCTGGTGGTTAGAGACCTCGGTACTAATGGTTCTCCAGCCTGTTCCCACACTGTGTGGGTTCATGCTCCTCTTATATGTACACAAGTGAAATGAATATATTGTATTTTTATTGAGCAATCTCCAAAGCAGTATTTATTCCTACTTCCTATCTCTCCGTTGCCGGTCTGCGGGTTTTCTTTTGTAGCCGTGATGAAGCGGCGCCGGCCTCTCTCTCCAGAGTGACTGCCTGGGCCCTGTAATTATAGCTCCATCACCAGATAATAATGCTCGCTCTCTCTCTCTCGCTCTCTCTCTCTCGCTCTCTCTCTCTCTCTCTCTCTCTCTCTCTCTCTCTCTCTCCGGTCGGGGGAAAAAAAAGCCTCAGCCAAAGTAAATAGCGGCGAGGAAGAGCCTCCAACTGGCCCGATACGGAGAGAATAAAAGAGAGTTATTCCGTTCCCCCGGCGCTCGGTGGATGCTCGCCGGGGCTGTGCGTGTGCATAAGTGGGTGCTGCACACTCCCCAGGAGGGATGGACTCACTCCGCCTCATTAGCATGGATACAAATAGGTTCTTCACGCCCGGCGTCTCTTTGCAGAGCCTTTTCTTGGGGGGGGGTCTCAAATGAAGCCGTGGCCGGCGGCGTGGCCCGCGGCGTGGCCGGCGAGGCAAGGCCGCGGAAACAGAGCGGAGCGGAGTCAACATCGTGTTTCAGGAGCGACGCGGCGCCCCTCCAGAGCAACATGGGGACCGCGTGGATCCGGCTCCTCCCTCCATCGAGTCGGCTCCGCCCCCTCACAGGAAGAGCAGATGAAGAGCAAATGAAGGGCAGATGAAGCGCAGATGAAGAGCAGATGAAGAGCAGATGAAGAGCAAATAAGGGGCAGATGAAGAGCAAATGAAGGGCAGATGAAGAGCAAATGAAGGGCAGATGAAGAGCAGGTGAAGAGCAGGTGAAGGGCAGATGAAGAGCAGATGAAGGGCAGATGAAGAGCAGATGAAGAGGTGATGGATGAAGCCCGGAGGAAGCTGGGGGGCATGGAGGGAGTCAGAGCTTCAGCCCCTCCACCTCCTCCACCTCCTTCAGCCCCTTAAATAAATGAAGTACATAAAATAATTTAAATACATTTAATACATTTAATAATCAACAATACACTTTGCGTCCTTTGTTCGATTTTGAAGATGCGAGTACTAAATATATTTAAATCTGGAGGGACTGGTCTTTATAGTTTAACAATCATTTATTACATCTGCATGTTGGAACAGTGCAACGTGTTTGTCGATTGGATCCATCCTGGATTGGGAGAAGCCGTCGGGTCCAGATCCTGATACCTGACAACATATATTTAAAAGATTGCCAAGGACGCTGTGATTGGCTTACAGGAACTGCGCCGCCTCCGATTGGTCCGTTGACTCAGCTGATGGGGAAGTGCTGCTCATGAGTGAACCCGAGTGGAAAGAGTGGAACCATGACTCAACTTTAGCTTGACGTGGAACCATGACTCAACTTTAGCTTGACGTGGAACCATGACTCAACTTTAGCTTGAAGTGGAACCATGACTCAACTTTAGCTTGAAGTGGAACCATGACTCAACTTTAGCTTGAAGTGGAACCATGACTCAACTTTAGCTTGACGTGGAACCATGACTCAACTTTAGCTTGAAGTGGAACCATGACTCAACTTTAGCTTGAAGTGGAACCATGACTCAACTCTAGCTTGAAGAGGAACCATGACTCAACTCTAGCTTGAAGTGGAACCATGACTCAACTCTAGCTTGAAGAGGAACCATGACTCAACTCTAGCTTGAAGTGGAACAATGACTCAACTTTAGCTTGAAGAGGAACAATGACTCAACTCTAGCTTGAAGTGGAACAATGACTCAACTCTAGCTTGAAGTGGAACAATGACTCAACTTTAGCTTGAAGAGGAACAATGACTCAACTCTAGCTTGAAGTGGAACAATGACTCAACTCTAGCTTGAAGTGGAACAATGACTCAGCTATAATCACGTATCAGAGCATTCCTATGAACCGAGGCCTTTTCCACGCTCCACACGGCCGGATGCTTCTCTTGAAACCTTTAAGATGTCTTCTAACCGTGAGCCAATCAGAAGCCTCCGCAGCCCGGCGTGTTGGAGGCGTAGCGGCGGCCGCGGCGTGCGGCGCTCCGACCGCGGCCCGTAATACAGAGTTGTGCAGGAGGCGGTGAGCGCACTGCTCTCTGATTGTTTCCTGAGCTGCAGGGCAACAATCAATCCTCTCTCCTCCTCTCACACTCTCCTCTCACCTTATTTATATCCCTCTCTCATCCGAACCGCTACCTCCCGCCGCCACCTTTTATTATTCATCTCTCTCGCCTTATTCCGCCTCCCCGTCTCGTCTTTATTGTCGTGTTTTTCGGAGAGAGAGACTTTTCTTTCTTCCTGCCGTAAAAGACGACGGTCGCTTATTTCCGGGTCGGCCGTCTTTTTGAAGTGTATTCTTTGTGGATTTTGTTTTCCGGAGCAGCACACACTTCTTTTTGTGTTGCAAAATGAGACTTTTTGGATGGCTGTGTTAATTACAGTGGAAGCACGGAGGCTCACTGGTGTCAAATCAACTGTGAAATCTCGTAACAGTTATCTGCCGCTGGGATAATTTGAGTGGAACCCTCCCGCTGGCCATGAATCTGGATGCGAGATAGAGGTTGTTGCTAAGGTTGTCGTTATGTGAACCTCCACCAGCTCCTCTCTCTTCTCTCCTTCAGTTCATCAAAGTCAACTTATTTAGTCCTCTCTATCTCTCCCAGCAGTTTGACTCTTTATTCTTCCTTATTGTCCTTGATCCTCCTCCTCTTTCTGTTTCCAGACTCATTCTTCTCTCACTTTAAGCATGAAAGTGAATCAGAGCGTCACATATTTTCACATAACTTTCAAATTACTTGGACTATCCTCACCAAATTTCTAGGCTATGTCCACATGGCATCACTAAACATACCCACATTGTTTCATAATATTTGAACATTAGGGGGTGCTGCAATCGATCCCTCAATATCTACACATTTTTCACTTTAAGCACCTTTACTGTGAAGCATCCGTCAAAGATTACGAATAAATATGAAACTATGAGCGTTCGGAGCAGCGGCAAAAAACAGCATCCGCCATGAAAACAGAAGTTGTACCTCCTCCTCCGTTATGTAACACGCTCCGTGTTCCTCACATGCCGTGACTCACCGAGCCTGTGAACATGTGGACGGAGGTCGGTTAGCGGCAGCATCAATACGTCGTAACACTTGAGGTCCACATGTTCTATGTGCAGACACTCATCTTAGACACAAGTTGCCTGTGAAGTCTCTAAATGTCGGTTCCTGACGTTAGCTTCTTCAAAAAGACTCAAAGAGTTAAACCTCCACATTCCTCCGAGGGATCGACTTGATGCTGACTGCAGGAAATGAAATGCATGTGAAAATCCAGCGCTGTGAGGCAGACGTGTGTGTGTGTGTGTGTGTGTGTGTGTGTGAACTACAAACACTTCATATTTAAGTTTGGACACACGCACACAAAGATATCTTCAAAACTTCTCCTCTTCTTCCCTCCTCACTGAAGGCACTCGGAGATGAAACATTCCCCCCAAAAAGCTTTCATCATGGAGGTGTGTGTGTGTGTGTGTGTGTGTGTGTTAGTGTGTGTGTGTGTGTGTGTCTCTGGAACCCCGGTAATGGAGTTGGATGCTGGACCCTCCCGGCGGCTTCAGAGAGGCTTTGTGATCTCTGGAGGATCCCCCCCCCCCCCCCCCCTTAATGAGACGGGTCAGCTCCTGCAGACAGTACTTTGGTGAGGAGGACTTCACTCAGCAACACACACACTCACACACGGATACATACACACACACACACACACACACACACACACACACACACACACAGCAGTAGGAGGAGTCTCAGCAGTGGGCGGAGTCTCAGCAGGGCCATGGCGTAGTTGGTAGTAGTAGGAATATTCCACGATCCACGATATAAATCTGCATTTCCCCACGCGCCCCACTAGAGGGCCGTGTTCCACCTGTAATGCCATGTTGCCCCACTAGAGGGCCGTGTTCCACCTGTAATGCCATGTTGCCCCACTAGAGGGCCGTGTTCCACCTGTAATGCCATGTTGCCCCACTAGAGGGCCGTGTTCCACCTGTAATGCCATGTTGCCCCACTAGAGGGCCGTGTTCCACCTGTAATGCCATGGCGCCCCACTAGAGGGCCGTGTTCCACCTGTAATGCCATGTTGCCCCACTAGAGGGCCGTGTTCCACCTGTAATGCCATGGCGCCCCACTAGAGGGCCGTGTTCCACCTGTAATGCCATGTTGCCCCACTAGAGGGCCGTGTTCCACCTGTAATGCCATGTTGCCCCACTAGAGGGCCGTGTTCCACCTGTAATGCCATGGCGCCCCACTAGAGGGCCGTGTTCCACCTGTAATGCCATGGCGCCCCACTAGAGGGCTCGCCTCACAGTTTGAGAACCACTGCTTTAATTAATTCATCTTAATTAATAACGAGAACATATCATCTTTCAGATTAAGACCCAAACAGAAGTTAAAGTTCACCGTCGTGACCTCAACACTTTAAGGCTAAATGAGTTTAATAAAATCCTCGTGACTCCATCGTCTGCACCTGCAGGCGGCGTGACTCATCTCGGCAGCGCCAAGTCGCAGATTACCTTTTTTTTAATTCCTCGACGCCGGCTGCGGTCGCTCAATAAAACTCCGTGACTACACAAGGACGGAGCCGGGAGCCGAGCCCCTCGAACAATGGCCGGCGTCACCGTCAGCACATCTGGCCGCTCTAAAGCCGCGTGACAAAGAGGCGGTGATAACAGTAATTGCGATTCCAAACACAATCCCAGCACCTCGTTTATCTCATTTTCCTGTGAGTTGTTGGTGCTCGTTAGGTTTCCCCGGGCTCGGAGAGAGAGAGGGAGAGAGAGAGAGGGAGAGAGAGAGGGAGAGAGAGAGAGTCACAGGAGGAGATGTAAATTGGAAGCGGGCGGGCGTCTCTCCGGGTGCCTGTTGTCACGGCGGTGAAGGTTTTCTCACCTGTTTGAGGTCCAGGGCCTAACGAGACGGCCTGGTCGGCCGTTCAGCTGATCGGGGATGGAAGTCGTTTTCGGGGCCTGCCGTCCGGGTGGGAGGAACCGGAACGAGGGAAGAGAACAGCCGGAAACTGAAAACGCACCTTTTTCGACTATATCTGGATTAAAACACAGATTTGCACTTTAGTAGCACTTGAATGGCTCTTATTGTGGTACTTTTGTAGTTTAACTATGTTGAGGAAAAGTTACTTTCTGTATTCTTGTTGTTCTTAGTTTGTTCTCTAGGTTGAAATGCACTTATTGTAAGTCTCTTTGGATAAAAGCGTCTGCTACATGACATGTGATGTAATGTGATGAACAAGAGCAAACGGATGGAGATGAAGCGGAGCGTCTGGAGGTGAAGATCGTCTCCTCTGAGGTTGTGAGGGAGGCTCCATGTGATGGATGGAGATGGAGATGGAGATGCATGAGATGGAATGGGGATAGTATTTCTCAAGAACCTTTTTGTTGTTGTGTTTTTTTTTATTCAATACAATAAAATATTAATCTATATAGTATACAAAACAGGTAGAAAAATGAATGCTTATATATTCCTATCCTGAATTACTATTATCAAATAAATCAGATAATTTTTTTTATAAATAAAAATAATGAATAAATATTTGAAAAAATAAGTACATATATATCAAATATATATAAATACATGTATGCATACATATATATGTATGCATACATCATTCTCTCTCTATATATTTACATTCATATGTATATGTATACATACATCTTACATATACATATGTTGTAATCACACTTATATCCCTCGAAAATTGTTTGATAAATAATCTCTTTGAATTCTTTTTACATACATTGTATCCTTTATCCATAATTTGACTTTTTTATCCCTTTTTTATCCTTTTGTCCAGTGAACTTACAAACATCTCTCATCTTGACGCTCATGTATTGAAAACAACCCGAGTACCCGTCTGGTACCCCGGCCCGAGCCAACAGGTCATCAACCCCGGGGGCCTCTTTCAAGCAAAGTGACCGACCTCATCACAAACCCTGATACGCATGCTGAGTTGGCGTAGTGCCGACTGTCTGCCAGTCAGTGGGTGTTTTTCTCCAGGATATCAGGATGTGTGTGTTTGTGGAATAACTCTGTTTTAGACAATTACTGTGGAACCAGCTGCGCACGCCTCTAAGAACCCACCTGTCCATCCTCAGACACGCTCAATAACAACCGTATTTGTAGAGCACTTTTCAAGCTGGGAGCTGGATGGGATTTCTATAGTCAGAAGATCAATATGAATATAAAATATTAAGAAATAAAAACAGCAAGAAAAAAGGAAGTAAAAATGGGTCTGAAACAGTTGATTGGACCCTCAAAAAGGACATCCGGGTCCAGGGCAGAGGACCCGGGCCACGAGGGTCCGGTCCCGGTGGCTCAGGGATATTGATATTAATTTTAACTTTTTGCTACGCAGTGTTTCCTTTCAGTCTGAAGTGTAGCTCTGTGTCTCTGGTCTGTTGTGTGGTTGTTATTATTTTTTTTACGTTTCAATATTGTCAAAAAGACAAGCAGCATTTCATAAAGATTGTGGAATAAAACCCAGAGATCACACGCTGTCAGAACATCAACCCAGGGTTTCATTTCTTAAGAGGAAAAATCTGATAAAAACATGATTTATTGTTTATTGGAGGTTTTTGCATTTTCTCTTTCTTTAATATCCACAATGTCAAACTGAATAAACGTCACTTTTGGATGCAAATCACAAAACTTTAACTTTTAAATGAAGGAGCTTCATACGGAAACCTTCTGACGGAGTTGATATTAATAATCAACAAGGAACTTCCTTCAGGAATAATACCAACGGCTTATAAATAGTCAAAAACACATACATGTATTAATATATATATATATATATATATATACATTAATACATATTATATATTATTAATATATATATATATATATATTAATATATATACAAATATTATTATGTTATATATTAATATATATATATATATTAATAACATATATTAATGTATATATATTATACATGTAATATTATATATTATATTATATATATTATATGAAAAATATATATATTGCAAATCATAAAACTTTTCGTTTTAAATGAAGGAGCTAACGCTACATGTCTCCAAATAAAAAGTTCAATCTTTACCTCCGTGGGGTTTGAGAATAATACATCCACCTGTTCAGTGCGGTGAGAAGTCAAACCCTATTTGACGGTAAAATCTTTATTTTTAATGTTTAAATTGAAACCATCGACCGGGATAGAATTCATGATAAAAGTCAAGTCGGAAAGAAAAGAGTTCATCCAGCTTTCATCCCTTGCGTACGCAAACTAGTCCAATCACCGGATCCTCCTGGAGGAGTTCTGGGAGTCAGATGACATGCAGTTCTTTAGAACAAGAGACACAATATTTGATGGAAGTCAGCGGAACAATCGGCTTTATTGTGAGAATATCCAGGCGGCCGAGTTTTGAGGCGTGATTGATGCATCTCTTGATCTGGATAGAACATCCATAACTTGATTCAGTGTCATATGAGTGTGAATGTATACATGCATATGATGCTTATGTACACGCGCCGCGTCCCTGTGTGTGTGTGTGTGTGACGCCAGCGACTCGGCCAGGTTCCACTGTTGATTAATTTACTTGTGCTGAAACAATCTAAATGTAAATTGGACCTCTCTCTATCTGTGTCTCCCAGACTGTAATGAGGAGAGAATTTCAATGACCCGGCTGCGTTTCATCCATTCTGACGCAAAGTCAGAAATGTACAGACTTCTGTGTCAACAGAAATAAATGGTATGTATTAAATGGGGGAAAGTTATGGAGACTTATGCAATATAAAGTTTTGCCAGGATGGCGGTCCATAGTAAGTTGTTGGCATCGGGACAACACGATGCAGACGACTGAGGGTCCACTTCGCCTCTCAGGATCTCTTGTATGTAATGGGATATATATATATATATATATATATATATATATATATATATATATATATACATATACATATATGTATATCTATATAAATATGTAGATAGATATTTGTATATATGCATATGAACGTATGTATACATATACATACATGTATATATGTGCATGTATATATAATATATATATATATGTATATAATAACATAAATACATATATATATATTTTAAATATATATATATATATATATATATATGTATATATATATATATATGTTTGTATATATATAAATAATATTTATATATATGTATATATATGTTTGTATCTATATATAAATATACAAATATATATATATATATAAGAATATATATATATGTATATATATGTTTATATAGAAATATATATGTATATATATATATATGTTTGTATATATAAATATATATAAAAAACACCTATTATTGTCTTTTTTTAAACTATATTTTGTATACACGGTTAATGTGAAGCAGTTATCTGAAGACAAATGTTAATTGTTCGATTATGTTCCGTAAATAATGGAGTAGTATTGCGCATTGTTTCATATAATAAGACCTTGACTGCCACAGTGAATATGTGTAACGTCCTCATTCAATAGCGTGAAGATAGTGTCCACATTAGCATCCTCATTGTGCCTCTGAACACTCATTAAGAGCTCTCTTCATTTCAGAAGATTAACGCGTCCTCGTTTTGTTCCTGCAGAGTGCAACAGACCGAAGTTTGAGTTGAGAGTTGCAACGCTCGTCCCGTTTCAGATACACATCACGAGCAGTCGAAGAGGAGGGGGGTCGCCCGGCAGCCCTGATCATAAGAACAATGATAGTGAGAACAATTGTTGGTTCAGACACTGTTTAATAATGTAGAACAATAGGACAGTTCAACCATCAGGGCCACGGCAGGAGGCGCCAGACACGGCCGGTACAACGGACCCGACGAGACGTAAGGGCACTGAGACTCTGGGGAGGATGGAGGGATGAACATGCATCCATAAGGAGAGAGGAGAGGAGAGAGGAGCTCAGTGTATCCTAACGACCATAAGGAGAGAGGAGAGGAGAGAGGAGCTCAGTGTATCCTAAACGTCCATAAGGAGAGAGGAGAGGAGAGAGGAGCTCAGTGTATCCTAGACGTCCATAAGGAGAGAGAAGAGGAGAGAGGAGCTCAGTGTATCCTAAACGTCCATAAGGAGAGAGGAGAGGAGAGAGGAGAGAGGAGAGGAGAGAGGAGAGGAGAGAGAAGAGGAGAGAGGAGCTCAGTGTATCCTAAACGTCCATAAGGAGAGAGGAGAGGAGAGGAGAGGAGAGGAGAGAGGAGAGGAGAGAGAAGAGGAGAGAGGAGCTCAGTGTATCCTAAACATCCATAAGGAGAGAGGAGAGGAGAGAGGAGCTCAGTGTATCCTAGAGGAGAGAGGAGCTCAGTGTATCCTAGAGGAGAGAGGAGCTCAGTGTATCCTAGAGGAGAGAGGAGAGGAGAGAGGAGAGAGGAGCTCAGTGTATCCTGACATAACATAATGCCTCGTTTGCATGTTCAAGCTGTAGAATAACTTTTAGTTTAATTTTGTTATGTCGTAGTTACTTTGAGGATATTAATTAGAAGCACTTCATCATTTCCCTTTTGGTCCCTTCAGGTTTTCACAGGCGACGTCTGATTTAAACATAATTAGATGAATAAAAACATGGCGGACGTTTCTTCTTGTTATTGACGGCTGGCTTTATTCTAGAGACGTAAACAAAGTGAAGCGGCTCAGTCCGCGGCTCAGAGTGATGTTCAGGAGACGGAACATTGTGGAACATTAGAGCACATTAAACAGATTACTGCCGAGTTCCACATTTAACACTATAAACATTCATCACTCGTCTTGTGAGGTGGGAACGGCGCCCAGCAGGAGGCGGAGTCAGCGCCGACAGATATGACTGAACTCATGAACCGGCTGCAGGTCGCAGTCCCTGAGGAACGTGTTCCTGAACCTCAGTTACGTTCCCCGAGTCACCGTCACCGTGTCTGGGTTCTGCTGCTCAGGTAGAGAACGTCCCTGAGACGAAGGAAAGGTTTACACACAGACATAAAGGTTCTTTAAAAGGCTTAGTGGTTCTACGAAGAACCATCACCTACTGGAGAACCATTCGTTCATTTGAGGCACCTCTATAGGTTCTTTGAAGAACACTTTAAGGACATGGTTCTTTAGAGACCCCTGGTTTGAAAGGTTCTTTGTGGAACCCAATATGGTAACTTCAAGAACCATGTTTTGAAGGTTCTTTTAGACACTTCTATCGGTTATTTGAAGAACTCTTTCAGGAAATCAGACTTTAAGGACCCTCGTTTAAAAGGTTCTTTGTGGAACCATACATAGTTCCTTAGAGAACCATGTTGTAAGATGCTTTGAGACACCTTTATATGTTATTTGAAGAACTCTTTCAGGAAATGGTTCTTTAAAGAACCCTGGTTTGAAAGGTTCTTCGTGAAACCAGAAATGGTGCCTTAAAGAACCATGTTTGAAGGTTCTTTCAGACACATTTATAGGTTCTTTGAAGAACTCTTTAAGGAAATGGTTCTATAAAGAACCCTGGTTTAAAAGGTTATTTATGGAACCAGATATGGTTCTTCTATGGCTTCACTCTGAAGAACCATTTCCGGTTCTAGATGGCCCTCCGTGGTTCCGTGTGTAGTTTCCTCTTCTCAGCTCACTGCTGATCGTCCGGAGTTCTTGACGTGGATCAGAACCTCCGGACGTTCTGCTTCATCATTTCTCAGCCTCACGAGGTTCTTGACCAGACGGCCGTCGGGAGAGGATCAGAGGAACCGTACAGAACGTCGGGGCTGGCGTCTGATCTTGAAACCCAGTAAACAACCCAGAGCTGTTTGATTCCCCTAGAGGCCGCAGTCTGCATTACCCCACAGAACAGACGGCTTACTGAGGGTCGTGTTATCAGACGTTCCTCTAGAGAGCTCAAGGCCGGCGGCGGCAGAACCACGAGGTCAACGCTGAGCTCCGTGAGGGTTCTGTTCAGGGTCGTTTCCCTGAAAGAAAAATCAGCTTTCATAAGATGATTAGAGAGAAAAATGTGGAAAACTTGAGTTTTAAAATGAGCCTGTGGTGGTCGGCATTAGCCTACTATCACTGACCTCAGGATCATACCGAATGTTAAATATAGCAATACATGATGCAGAATACTGTGTGTGTCCATGTGTGTGTGTGTGTGTCCATGTGTGTGTGTCCATGTGTGTGTGTGTCCATGTGTGTGTGTGTGTCCATGTGTGTGTGTGTCCATGTGTGTGTGTCCATGTGTGTGTGTGTGTCCATGTGTGTGTGTGTGTCCATGTGTGTGTGTGTCCATGTGTGTGTGTGTCCATGTGTGTGTGTGTCCATGTGTGTGTGTGTGTCCATGTGTGTGTGTGTCCATGTGTGTGTGTGTCCATGTGTGTGTGTGTGTCCATGTGTGTGTGTGTCCATGTGTGTGTGTGTCCATGTGTGTGTGTGTCCATGTGTGTGTGTGTGTCCATGTGTGTGTGTGTCCATGTGTGTGTGTGTCCATGTGTGTGTGTGTGTCCATGTGTGTGTGTGTGTCCATGTGTGTGTGTCCATGTGTGTGTGTGTCCATGTGTGTGTGTGTCCATGTGTGTGTGTGTCCATGTGTGTGTGTGTGTCCATGTGTGTGTGTGTCCATGTGTGTGTGTCCATGTGTGTGTGTCCATGTGTGTGTGTGTCTGTGTGTGTGTGTCCATGTGTGTGTGTCCATGTGTGTGTGTCCATGTGTCCGTGTCCATGTGTGTGTATCCGTGTGTGGGTGTGTGTCTGTGTCCATGTGTCCGTGTCCATGTGTGTGTGTCCGTGTGTGTGTGTGTGTGACCGTGTGTGTGTGTCTGTGTCCATGTGTCCGTGTCCATGTGTGTGTGTCCGTGTGTGTGTGTGTGTGACCGTGTGTGTGTGTCTGTGTCCATGTGTCCGTGTCCATGTGTGGGTGTCCGTGTCCATGTGTGTGTGTGTCCATGTGTGTGTCCATGTGTGTGTGTGTCCATGTGTGTGTGTCTGTGTGTGTGTGTCCGTGTGTCCAAAATGGTTCCTTAGTAGGTGATGGTTCTTGGTAGAACCACAGAACCTTTTAAAGAACCGTTGTGGTTCCGCCTCCAGAGGAGTTGATCACGTGACGCTCATGGAGAGCGTCCATTGGTGGAGGAGCTGAGTGTGGCTCTCCACACAGAGAGCTGAGTGTTGTGCGGCGTTTGATGTGGAACACACACGCTGTGCGTCGCATGCAGGCGGCTTGAAAAGGTGAATATGTAATAGATTGTCTAAAATGGAGCCGGTGACCTCCGACCCCGAGGGTTAAACGACCGCAGCTTTTCTCATTTTCAACTTCCACGATGACGAGTCTCGGGAAAAGCTCAAAGTGGAACGTCATTAAGGAATCCCTCAGAAGCTGGAGTGGAAGGAGAGTGAAGCATGAGGGGAGATGAAAGGTGCACACACTCACACACACACTCACACTCACACTCAATCACACACACACACACACACACACACACACGAACACACACACACACACTCGCTCGCCGCGTGCTTCCTGAGTGCAGCCGGCTGCTCTACATCTGATAGGCCAGGAGGAATGAGCTGCACTTTGACCCCACTTAGTGTTTTTCTGCCAGAGCCAATTATTTTTTTTCAAAGTGGACGGGGCCTCTCGGCCCGCCGCCGTCACGCCGCCGTCATGTGGTCCGGTCCCGGAGGCCAGAACTGTGGGCCGTGTGCGGGAGATATTATATACAGTTAAATCAAAATGATTCAACCCCCATTACACTTCAGGTTCATTGTCAAAATATACATTACATTACATTACATGTCATTTAGCAGACGCTTTTATCCAAAGAGACTTACAATAAGTGCATTTCAACCTAGAGTACAAACTAAGAACAACAAGAATACAGAAAGTAACATTTCCTCAACATAGTCAAACTACAAAAGTACCATAATAAGAGCCATTCAAGTGCTACTAAAGTGCAAGTCTGTGTTTAATCCAGATATAGTCGGAAAAGGTGCGTTTTCAGTTTTCGGCGGAAGATGTAGAGACTTTCTGCTGTCCTGGTGTCAGTGGGGAGCTGGCTCCACCAATCAGGAGCCAGGACAGCAGACAGTCTGGATTTCGAGTGGTTAGCTCGAGGTGACGGAGTCACAAGTCGGTTGGCTGTTGCCGAGCGGAGCGAACATGCCGGGGTGTACGGTGTGACCGCATCCCGGATGTAGACGGGGCCCGATCCGTTCAGAGCACGGTACGCCAGAACCAATGTTTTGAAGCGGATGCGGGCCGCCACCGGTAGCCAGTGAAGAGAGCGGAGGAGCGGAGTGGTGTGGGTGAATTTCGGGAGGCTGAAGACCAGTCGAGCTGCTGCATTCTGGATGAGCTCAGAGGCCGGATGGCCTTAGCAGGTAGACCAGCCAGGAGGGAGTTGCAGTAGTCGAGGCGCAAAATGACCAGAGCCTGGACCAGAACCTGCGCCGCCTTCTGGGTAAGAAGAGGTCGTATTCTCCAGATGTTGTGCAGCATGTACCTACAGGAACGCTGTCTCAGCGATGTTGGCCCTCAGGGAGAGTTGACTGTCTAGCGTCACCCCGAGGCTCCTGGCAGTCAGGGTAGGGGCCAACACGGAGCTGTTGGAGGTGGTGGTCAGGTCCTGAGTGGGGTTCAGTCAGGGTAGGGGCCAACACGGAGCTGTTGGAGGTGGTGGTCAGGTCCTGGTCAGGTCCTGAGTGGGGTTCAGTCAGGGTAGGGGCCAACACGGAGCTGTTGAAGGTGGTGGTCAGGTCCTGAGTGGGGTTCAGTCAGGGTAGGGGCCAACACGGAGCTGGTGGAGGTGGTGGTCAGGTCCTGAGTGGGGTTCAGTCAGGGTAGGGGCCAACACGGAGCTGTTGGAGGTGGTGGTCAGGTCCTGAGTGGGGGAACCTTTCCCTGGTAGGAACAGGAGCTCGGTCTTGTCAGGGTTGAACTTCAGGTGGTGTGCAGACATCCACTGAGAGATGTCAGTCAGGCAGGCAGAGATTCGCGCCGTCACCTGTGTTTCGGACGGTGGGAACGAGAACATCAGGTGGGTGTCGTCGGCATAGCTGTGGTAGGAGAAGCCATGCGAACGAATGACAGAGCCGAGAGAATTGGTGTACAGAGAGAAGAGGAGGGGACCCAGGACGGAGCCTTGAGGAACCCCAGTAGTGAGAGGACAAGGATCAGATACAGATCCTCTCCAAGTTACCCGGTCAGTCGGTCGGTGAGGTAGGAAGAGAAAAGAGCGAGTGCAGTGCCTGAGATCCCAGGTCCTGAAGAGAAGAGAGAAGGATCTGGTGGTTCACGGTGTCAAATGCAGCAGAAAGGTCTAGAAGGATAAGGACAGAGGAGAGAGGCTGCTCTAGCAGAGTGAAGGATAAGGACAGAGGAGAGAGGCTGCTCTAGCAGAGTGAAGGATAAGGACAGAGGAGAGAGAGGCTGCTCTAGCAGAGTGAAGCTGCTCAGAGACAGCAAGGAGGGCCGTCTCTGTTGGCCGGCCTTGAATCCAGACTGGTGGGGGTCAAGAAGGTTGTTGCTGTGGAGATAGGAGGACACTTGGTTAAAGATAGCTCGCTCCAGAGTTTTGGAAAGAAAGGAAAGAAGAGAGACCGGTACAATTCATCAGCTGTTTGTAATAAACTAATTACACAATCATTGTATAAGTAGTTTAATGAAGTTTAATATTACAAAGGTTTTATCCAAATTCAACACTCGTCATTGGTCCTCATTGGTCCTCATTGGTCCTCATTGGTTTTGTATTGGTTCTCATTGGTCCTCATTGGTCCTCATTGTTCCTCAATGGTCCTCATTGGTTCCTTATTGGTCCTCGTTGGTCCTTATTGGTCCTTATTGGTCCTCATTGGTTGGTCCTTATTGGTCCTCATTGGTCCTCATTGGTCCTCATTGATCCTCAATTGTCCTCATTGGTCCTCATTGGTCCTCATTGGTCCTCATTGGTCCTTATTGGTCCTCATTGGTCCTTATTGGTCCTTCTTGGGACTCATTGGTCCTCATTGGTCCTCATTGGTCCTTATTGGTCCTTCTTGGGACTCATTGGTCCTCATTGGTCCTCATTGGTCCTTATTGGTCCTTCTTGGGACTCATTGGTCCTCATTGGTCCGGCCTCTTTCGCCATGACTCTTTCTTCCCTTTTCTCCATGTA
>CM070096.1:1080000-1095000 GCA_036178185.1 Liparis tanakae | reverse complement strand
TGCAGCATCAGCTCCGTCTGGGCCGGACAAAGGGCCCGGACACCTCTCCGTCAGGAGGAGTCCGGATCCCATTCCCTGAGAGGAAACATCACAATGAAGAGTCAGGAGGGTTAATGGTGCCTCTGAATAACTCTCCATGCGGGGCGAGAGAGAAAGCGACGGAAAGAGAGGGAGAGAGGGATGAGTGTGCTCCCTGATAGCGATCCGTCTGGAGAACAATCAGCTGCTTTAGCTTTTAACATTGAATTAAGCTCAAGAACACAATTAGACGGCTTTGTCATGCAAATGCCGCGCGGTGTTTAGTTCTCCGGGAACACATGTCAACTCTAATTAAAGTGAACTCAAGGTCGTGCTTTTCTTTATGCGAAGTGAGAGAAGCCTCCGCTCACCGCTTTCAGTAAATATGATTCATATTTTCATCGGAGACCAATAACGGTGAAGAGGAAGAGGAGGGTCGGATGCCAGGCGGCTTGTGGTTCTTGGCCTTGTGTCATAGAACAAGAATAGGTCTGTGGTTCACGATGTCTCCTATGACTCAGATCACTCTGCAGCGGTGGAGAGCAACAGTTCTGTCTCGTTGTTGTTGTTTATCCCTTGTTGTTGTTGTTGTTCTGATAACCTGCACATGCAATGTGTTTGAACGTGTTTGAAAGACGTCTGTTGTGGTCTTATTGATGCTTAATTTAAATTTTTTTTTAAAGGAAAGCAACAATACTTAAAGTTACTACTGAACTTTTCATCGTGTGTTGGTGTCCCTTGTGGACAGAAGTGGTATTGCTTCTCACATTTAAATATCAATAAAGATGAAAACATGCAATGCAATGTGTTTGAAAGTGTTTGAGAGACGTCTGTTGTGGTCTTATTGATGCTTACTTTCTATTAAAGAAAGAAGGAAAGCAACAATACTAAAGTTACTACTGAACTTTTCATCGTGTGTTGGTGGCCCTTGTGGACAGAAGTGGTATTGCTTCTCCTCCTCGAGCAGATCCAACAGACCTGGTCCTGGTTCTGGTCCTGGTCCTGGTCCTGGTCCTTGTCCTGGTCCTGGTTCTGGTTCCCTGTGGATCCACAACTCACATAGTTGATGAGAGACTTCTTATGAATGAGCCGGAGTGTAGAGCAGAGGCGTCAAACTCATGTTCAGCGGGGGCCAGACCAGCATCATGGCCGCCTCTTAAAGGGCCGGAAACACTTTATAAACTCCTCCAACATATTCTTAAATAACTGTCTTTGCATTTGGTTATTGTTTATTTGAGTGTAGAAAAATGTATTTAATTTGAAACCTTCAAAATAAAAGCACAGGATACTTGTCGTCAATCTCTTTAAGAAAAGGTGATCACACGTCTTTCAAGCCACCAGGGGCCACAGAAAACCTTTCTTCGCGCTAACACTTGTATTTACGTTCACTTCCCGTTGGACCGCAACCTGACAGGAAGCCAGGTCCCAAATAACCGATTTTCAAAGTAAAGATCATTCTTAAACATGCCAATTAATGAATTATGAAGCACCTCGCTGGAGGAGAGGCTGGAGGTGACGACACCGAGGGGAAGAAAGAGAAACAATTGATTATGAGTTATATAAAAGAGAAACAGTCTCATTATCTCTCCCTTGTTCTTTGATGCGTTCACAGGGGAGCTCATTAGTCTCATCACATGCGTCAATTACAAATACAGCCCCCCCCCCCTTCACTGACAGTATATTGTTTGATTGTTATTGTTGTTTTTTTTAACTTTATCCATCCGTCATGTGAAGCATCCTGAACTGTATTTATATCGTGAAAGAAAAGCCGCGTGATTAGATCACGTCAACAATCCTGGAGGTGCGAGCGGTCTTTCTTTTGGAAGGCCACCCACGGGTGCTGTCTGTGGGTGGGAGCGCCGGCAGAGGGAGGCAGGCTAATTGACTGTCATGGCGGCGTGTGAAGCGGCGCTCCGGGCCCGATGAAGACAGCTCCCCGTTTATTAGACGGCTCACGTGTCGAGCAGCCGGAGCGCTCTTAAAATAAGTTTACCGCGGGGAAAGTTTCGCCTGAAACGTTTTCTGAGGAGTTAACCGCCGTCCGCCGGGATGCTGACCCACCGCCGCCCGCGGGGCCGGATCAGAGATTTATTTCAGAAATAGTGTTATTTATTTACTGACTTTTTTTTCTGTGAAGATCCCAGAAAGGGTTTTTAATATTCGGTTATGTGGCTTTCTGGAAAACAATACATGTTTATATTTAGGCGCCCTGAGACCGTCTGCTACAGACTGACCCCGCCCCCATCGGAGAAGAGAAAAGTTATGTGGCCCTCACAGGAACAAGTTTGGGGACCCCTGGTATAGGATACACTGAGCTCCTCTCTCCTCTAGGGTACACTGAGCTCCTCTCTCCTCTAGGGTACACTGAGCTCCTCTCTCCTCTAGGATACAGTGAGCACCTCTCTCCTCTAGGATACACTGAGCTCCTCTCTCCTCTAGGATACACTGAGCTCCTCTCTCCTCTAGGATACACTGAGCTCCTCTCTCCTCTAGGGTACACTGAGCTCCTCTCTCCTCTAGGATACACTGAGCTCCTCTGGGATGAATCCTCACGTGACGTTTGCCAGCTCGGATAAGTTCAGCACACTGCCCCCTGTGGCTGAACCTCGAACTGAAGGTTCAGCTCCACCCGACATATTAATAATAGACACAGCTCCAGGGAAGAAGTTTCCCAAACGTTTATTTCTATAGATTAAAAAGCATAAAGCAAGCACCACCCATGTGCTGCGTAGTTCCGTCATGTCAGAGGATCAAACACAATAACACTATTAATAAAACAGGAAGTAACTAAGGTGGGTATTGCACCTCAAGCTTAACTACTCAATCTTTAACTTTTTTTATTAAAAACACTTTAGTGGCCTTCAACATTTTGAAGCTTTTATTCTCCTATTACTGTTTTTATTTCTTATTTTTGTTGCTGATTGTGCTCTTGTGAATGTGTCTGGTTCTACTGTATCTGTGTCTCTTGGAAAAAGAGATGTTAAGCTCAATGAAACAAATGCAACTAAAACCCTCCTGATGCTGTTGATACACAGACCACATGAGTCTTTAACCAACTGACTCCCAATCAGGAATCCTATCGCCCAGATTAGGGTCATTGAAAATGGCCCTTGGCCCCTCATCTACCAACATAAAGTTCACCCCTAGAAGTTTGCGAGTGCTAATTTACTCGGATTCTAGATTTAAACCGTGGATAAAAAACTTTTTTCCGGTCCTTTTCCTTTTAAATGTGAAACATCTCCAGAATGAAATGCTATCCAAAAAGGACTAGAACCTCCGCCTCGACTTCTTAGCGCAGAAACCATTTCTGCCTGTTCTGTATATTTATATCTTGGTATTACGATTTACAGATTTACATCCAACATTAGCAGCACAATATTTCCAGTGGGCATGAAAAGAAGCCAACGTTGGTATTTACAGGTTTAAACATGACATCACTGTGTTGAAGTTGCTTCATTCATTTAATTTCAAGACCAGGAGATACAGAGATACGATTCGTAACTTGTGTCACCCATTAAAGGTCATCTGTTTATTGAATGAATAATATAATCTGTCTCTTTTTGTATTATAACATAGTGTTTATTAATGTACCTATGTTGTTTTTAGCCATTTTCTCATGTGTTTTTCTTGTATCAGTGCTGTTTGTGTGTGTGGATTGTGCTACGGCCTCTTCGTCATCATTGTAAACGAGAATTGGTTCTCAATTGATTTTACCTAGTTAAATAAAAGGTCATTTATGAGTGGTTGGAGATAATGGATGGATGGTCCATTTTAGAGACTTGCTCCGCATGTAATGTTGTCTTTTGCTTGTTTTTGTCGTTGTTGTATCCATTGTTCTGTTTTATCTTTCATCATCACGTGTCTTTTTACATTCTTCGTCCTCACGTTTTGAATTATGTTAGTTCTGTCTTGCGTGTTCTTTATCTTTGGCCTCACATATATTTTAATTCAGAATTACTAATAGTGAGGCCAGAAATAAAGTTATTTAAAGGTACAATGCACAGGATTCATACTATATTACTGTAATACAGCTCTCGTGATGTATTAGAATGCCTCAAAATATATTGTGTATATAGTAGATATTATGCATGTTTTTGTCCCAGGGAGGAATTGTCATTATATAACTCAGATTCCATCTGCAAATCCATTCAACTTCATGTTGGAAATCCATTATGAATAACATTAAAATTCAACAACAATTTGGTTATATCTCAATTGAACTAAAAATGCGTACTACAAGTGGTACTACAGGCTAAAAACCAGAGGCTAAATAATTCTCCCCCTAATGTAGAGCATTAATAAAGGGGAGGTGGTGTGGATAGAAATGTCCTTCATATTAATCAACAGGAGGGGAACCAGAGAAACAGAGTTTAGGATCCAGAGGCTGCTCCCGTTTGTGAAGCTCACATAACTTAATAATAATATTCACCGGTTTGTGATTAAATACCCTGAATATATTTAAGCTTTTAACATATTGAAGTGCCAACATGAATGCTGCAGCTTCAGCATATGGATATATTAAGACCTAGTTTATTGAATAACCTGCAAGCGACACAGATTACAGACGGGAACATTCAGTTTGCATACGACGGTGATATTTATTATTTCGCGAGCTGTGCTTATGAATGATACGTGCCCATGATTAGATTCAACATGGTCATTTGTAATAATCATACTCAGAATAAAAACACATTGCTCATATGAATGCATTACACTCCCTGGCATACAAACACAATTACTGTGGTGGTATGCACTCAGGACATGAGTGATGTCAATAACGTGTTTATGCTGCATGTTTCAGTCGAGCTGCAGGAGGAAAGCCACATGCCAGTGTGTGTGTTTGGTCTTGGATGCCCAGTGAAGAAGTAACAAGGACCCTCCTCCTGCTCCGGTCACACGGAACAGTGAGCTTCTGACACTCCCATTACAGCGGTGACATGTGATCTACACGGGTTTGATGGATGGACGACTAAAAAACATTTTGCTATTGCGGTAGTTGGCGAAAGCTGAAAATCATCACGAGAAACATGGCCAGAGGATGTCTGATGCAGCCAGGTGGTCTATGTTAGGAGTGTCCATTGCTACCTCAGAAACAGATTCTCAATCCCAACTTTATTTGACTAATTACCAACACTTTGTTGGTGACCCTAAGCTTGAAAACAAGAAATTTAGGGTACCTTTATTTGTATCGCACATTTCAACAACAAGGCAATTCAACGTGCTTCACATGAAACCATCAAAGGCATCACAACATAATGCAAAAGAAAACTAGTTTTAAAAAGAATGAAGAAAAATCATTAAAACAGTTAAAAAGCAAGACATAGAATAAAAGTTGCAATGCAGTTAAAATAATTAAGAGACCGAAATTGATTTATATCCTTGAATCTTGTTGCGGATTTAGAAGCTCAATGGATGTGGATCATATAAGAGAAAATACACACTACAATGGAACAATTAACCCTTTGTTGTCCCTCGCTCACAGTCTCATCTAGAATACCTCAGACACATATTCTCACTCCCAATTTATACATTACCAACAATTGTTTCGTGATCCTGTGCTTCGAAACAAGAAACTCGGGGTACCTTTATTTGTATCGCACATTTCAACAACAAGGCAATTCAACGTGCTTCACATGAAAACTATCTAAAAGCAATTAAAAACATTCATTAAAACAGTCAACAAGCAAGAAATAGAATACAAGTTGCAATGCAGTTAAAAGAAATACAATGCAGAAATTGATCCATATCCTTGAATCTTGTTCAATTAAAGGCAACAGCAAACCGAGAAAGGTACCCCTATAGCAGCAGGTTGGTCTCTAACGTAGATCTACATAGCTGTGAGGTTTAATAACTGAACAAAAGCACTTTGGGAACAGGTTGATGTTCAGCTTGAAAAGGCCTGTGTTTAACTGACCCGGCAGCTCCCCCTCCCACCTGTCCTATAATGACCCTGACCAGCCAATGGTGACGCAGGTGGGTTTACATTGGAGTTAGAGCGTCTCCGACCCTGAAGGGTTCCTCTGAGGATCGTATCAGACACAGAAGGGCACTTTGAGAATGATGCGGAACCTTCAGAGTCCTTTTGCAGAACAGACTGGCAGAACATACTTTGGCTGTTATTTTTGTAGTTTTAAGTTTTTCTCATGTCTTCTGCTCTCATTATATGAATACTCTCATATTCATTACATATGTTGTAACTCTCTAACTCACATGAAATCTATTGTTCATCTGGTCACATGACATCTATTGTCCATCTGGTCTCATGACATCTATTGTCCATCTGGTCTCATGACATCTATTGTTCATCTGGTCACATGACATCTATTGTCCATCTGGTCTCATGACATCTATTGTTCACCTGGTCACATCTATTGTCCATCTGGTCACATGACATCTATTGTTCATCTGGTCTCATGACATCTATTGTCCATCTGGTCTCATGACATCTATTGTTCATCTGGTCACATGACATCTATTGTTCACCTGGTCACATGACATCTATTGTTCACCTAGTCACATGACATCTATTGTTCCTTCCATCCTGTAGAGGGGTCCTCCTCTGTTGCTCTCCTGAAGGTTTCTTACCTTTTTTCCCCATGAAATGAGTTTTTCCTGTTTGGATGTGAGGTCAAAGGTCAGGGATGTCGTGTGTATTCAGATTTTAAAGCCCTCCGAGGCACTTTTGTAATTTTGGGCTACACAAAATCAACAGAATTCTCCTGCCTGCCTCGCCCCGGGGTCTCCAGCTCCATCGTTGTCGCTTGTCGGCCATGAGCCTCCATTTAAACTGCTGCCTGGCTCTGCTTTGAGGAGGTGAAGCCAGTGGAGCCTTTGTGAAGCACACAGCAGCGGCTTTGCACGGCGTTGCGTCATTTGATGAACATTTAACAGAAACCCACATCAGAGGCAGGCAACACAGAGGTCAAGGGGTCGGGATATGTCGGGAGCGAAGATGACGTCATTACGGTGGCTGTGGATGTGGGGAAGGAACGGCCTCCACATGGCTCTCAAAATGGCCACGGCCGAACCGCTGGCTCGCAGCACAAACCCGCCTAAAATGAGGAAATGGTTCTCTAAAGAACCCTTTTATTGAAGGTTCTTTGAGACACCTCTATAGGTTCTTTGAATATCTCTTTAAGGAAATGGTTCTTTAAAGAACCCTGGTTTGAAAGGCTTTTTGAGGAACCATAAATGGTGCCTAGAAGAACAGTCTTTTTAAGGTTCTTTAAGACACTTGTATAGGTTCTTTGAATATCTCTTTAAGGAAATGGTTCTTTAAAGAACCCTGGTTTGAAAGGCTTTTTGAGGAACCATAAATGGTGCCTAGAAGAACAGTCTTTTTAAGGTTCTTTAAGACACTTGTATAAGTTCTTTGAATATCTCTTTAAGGAAATGGTTCTTTAAAGAACCCTGGTTTGGAAGGCTCTTTGAGGAACCATAAATGGTTCTTCTATGGCATCACTCTGAAGAACCATATCCGGTTCCAGATGTTCTCTTCATGTTCATGTGTACCTGTGAATAAGCCATGTTGTGGACGCTCCGCTCCGGTCTGGATGCCGTCATCCGCTGTGACCCCAGTGTGGCTCACATGCACTGAAAGCCGAGCCTGGATCAGGTACTAATCTCTCCACTCTGTCTTCAGATCAGGACCAGCTGATTGCCGCTTCATGAATGCTCTGACTATCGTCCAGAGAACCTTTACCTACCAATCCATCAGGTCGGTATCACAGGCCTCTGACCTTAACCACACGCGGCCGTCTGACCGGCAGTAAGACCGTCGTGGTGGTGCCTCGGGGCCCGTGGGGGGGGGGTTGGTAATAATTGCCTCCATCTATCAAACCCCAGGTCAGTGTCACCGTCACAAATGACAAACATCCAGTGGAGCAGCTGCTGACGAGGGCATTGTCAGCAACGCTATCACGCCGTGTTCTCGGACCGCTGTGCTGGGAATTGGCAAAAAGGGGACGGACCGAACATGAAAAGGTCGTGAGCCGAGGTCTGGAGTTTGACCCAGCGCTGCCACACAGACACAGACGGCAAGAGAGCAGCCGGAAAGGTGAAAGATGAGGCAATTTGTACTTGAAAGGTGGAAGCAGTCAGAAAAAGACACACACCAAAGTATAGTATAAATAAGACATGTTGAAATGGTGTTAGGAAATGGATGAAAAAGCACAAACTAGAGCAAACTTCTTATATTCATGAAAGACAGGAACTGTACAGACGTTGGATTTTGGTAAACGTATCATTTATTATTCGTAGCACTACTACTAGGTCACACTACTCTGGTCCATTACACAGTGGTGCTGCCGTAAAAGTTGATGAATAGTTATTATAATGGATTTAAAGTCTCCTTTTCTGACTCTCTCAAGTCAAAATGTCATCGAAGCACATGGAATAACTTTCGATCTTTAATTTAGATTTGCATGAGATGTGCCGAGCGTGTTCAAGCTCCTAAGGAGACAAAGCGAAGGATCATTATATTAGACACACTTTAGTACACTTTGTGGGATGGAGTCTGTACACTAGATTAACTTTTTTATTTGCACGAAACAAACATTATTATGCTTGACAGTCCTTTCCAGGCTGTGACTCCGTAGTCAAGGCTGTGAACTTGTTGGATACTGAGGGAACACTACGGAAGTCAAAGGCCCAATTAGTTTATACAACTGTTGTAGGAACCTCTTGTCACTGGGATAAGTGTTGTTTGTGAAGCCAACGCTGTTTGTGTCATTAAGGATCGAGTGTTATTGTTGTTGTGTCTGTGAAAGAGACAAAAAAACAACACAACAACAAAGGATGTCTCCACATAGAGGACACAGCCCTCACACAGTGCACCTCCCTCCAAAAGCACCATCATGTGTACGTTGTTAAAATAAATGTTGCCAGAGGAACAATAGATGTCATATGACCAGATGAACAATAGATGTCATGTGACCAGATGAACAATAGATGTCATGTGACCAGATGAACAATAGATGTGACCAGATGAACAATAGATGTGACCAGATGAACAATAGATGTGACCAGATGAACAATAGATGTCATGTGACCAGATGAACAATAGATGTGACCAGATGAACAATAGATGTGACCAGATGAACAATAGATGTGACCAGATGAACAATAGATGTCATGAGACCAGATGAACAATAGATGTCATGTGACCAGATGAACAATAGATGTGACCAGATGAACAATAGATGTGACCAGATGAACAATAGATGTCATGAGACCAGATGAACAATAGATGTCACGTGACCAGATGAACAATAGATGTCATGTGACCAGATGGACAATAGATGTCACGTGACCAGATGAACAATAGATGTCATGTGACCAGATGGACAATAGATGTCACGTGACCAGATGAACAATATATGTCATGTGACCAGATGGACAATAGATGTCATGTGACCAGATGAACAATAGATGTCATGTGACCAGATGGACAATAGATGTCATGTGACCAGATGAACAGAGTTATAACAAATTCAATGAATATGACATAAATGATGTATAATTAGTAGTAAATGTTACGTAAATGAAAAAAATGCAGAGATTTGCCATTTGATTTGCCATTTGTTGTATTTTCTGCCTGAAGGCAGGCGTACTACTGTACAGCTTGTACAGCAAGAAGGTTATCGGTCATGCCTCAGGAAATACAGGACGGGCCCGAGAACCGACAAAAGCAGGAAGACGGGTTCGGTTCAGAGGTTTAATGGGGAAGTTGCACCAATCTACAGTAAGAGTCGCAAAGCAGGGAAGGGTCAAAAGGTCAGCCAGAGGGCCAGGGAGAGAGATGCAAACCCAGAGGTCCATGGCAACGAAGACATTACGTTACATTTAGCTGAGGCTCTTATCCAAAGGGAGTGCATTCAACCAGGAAGTCAAGAAAGGACAATTTCTTCAAGAAAGCCAAACTACCAAGTGACATGTAAGTGCAGCTAAATTGCTACTTTATATATGTTTAATTCATGGTATTGTTTGGAAAGACTTGTTTTTCAGACTTTCCTCTGTCCTGATGTCGAAAGAACCATTTCCTTAAATAGTTCTTCAAAAAGTGCCTTAAAGAACCTTCAAAACATGGTTCTTTAAGGCACCATTTCCTTAAATAGTTCTTCAGAGAACCTATAAAGGTGCCTCAAACTAAAGATAGTGTCTTCAGTAGGTGATGGTTCTTCATAGAACCACAAAGCCTTTTGCGGAACCTGTTCAGAACCCGTATGTTCCTGTGTGGGCCGGGCCTCAGGTGAGGGCTGAAGGAGGATCAGTACCAGCGACTGGTGGATGGAGGACAGGACCAGCCGGGTCTGGGGATGGGGGGTGGGGGGGGGGTGGCTGGAGACCAATACCCACATAATGAGTGGAAATGTGGCAACACAACCTTTTATTAGGTCCTAAAAGGGAGCGGCCATCACGCTTTATGTGAACAACTTCTTCACCTTGGTATTCCTTATGAATCCTGTATTAATGTAACCGTGGCGATGAGTTGGTCCCACGTTCCCCGCTCTGTGATCAACGGGCTTCCAAACTTGGAGCGGGAACGGCAAACGAAATGATTCCATCTGTGACTCCTTAATGTGGTGGGGAGCCGGGGAACCTTAAGGACCGCTGCCAGTGGGCTTTGGCCCGTGATTAGGATGCATCACATGGCGTGTCTCTGCCTCCTATATTAATCCTCTGACATTTCTACAGACTGCTGCAGACATCGAAATCTGGAAATACCAGCACAGCAGCGGGTGCAGGCATGGCCTCGGCCACCTACGCCCCCCCGGCCCCCGGCTGAGGGGAGGGAATCACTGTTATTCAAAAACAGCTTATATATTTGCATATGTGCTCACATTTTCCCTTTTTATAGATCACGATCGCTCTTAAAAATGTCAAATGTTCATTAAAGTTGCCATACTTTCACTACAGCAGATAGTAAAGGCCTGAACACCTCAACCCTCACCCTGCAGCTTCAACGAGCGGTGACATCATCAACGAGCGGTGACATCATCAACGAGCTGTGACATCATCAACGAGTCGGTTCGATCCCCCCTCTCCCCAAAGCTGCAAGTTGAAGTGTCCTTAAGCAAGGCACTGAACCCCCAGTTGCTCCCCAGGTGCATCACTGCTCCTTAATGACTAAGGAGGGGTTAAATGCAGAGAATACATTTCAATGCCTCTGTGCAGTCACAATAGATTAAATCCCAAACTGTTGATTTGGTCCAACCTCATGTTTCTGCTACCTGCCTGACAGATTTGTGTATGTATGTGCATGTGTGTGTGTGTGTGTGTTAT
This sequence comes from Liparis tanakae, assembly GCA_036178185.1. Lineage (NCBI taxonomy): Eukaryota > Metazoa > Chordata > Actinopteri > Perciformes > Liparidae > Liparis > Liparis tanakae. The sequence continues at coordinate 1,083,699 of CM070096.1, read as the reverse complement.
CAGCCTTTTAATGGCCTAGTGACGCCTGGTTGGGTCCTGGACCGACTTCCACATGTTGAATCTTCTCCAGACCTTTAATCTGCTTGACCTCCTGACATAACGAGGGCCGGGCCACACCGGGCCACCCAACCACTCGGAAGACACTCATCCCAATACTCCTGAACCTCTGAACAGGTATAACATTAGCTGTACTTCCTGAACACTTGATGCAATAGTTGTGTTCTATGCGTTGAATTAAAGCCTCAAGTCTAACCTTTAATGACATATTGACTTCAATTGGGTGGGAAGTCGTGTTGAGAGGAGAAGACTGAGCATCCCGTCACAGTCCCAACACGTGTCGCCCTGCTTGTATATAAGGAGGGAGATTACGCTGAAGGCTGAGCTGGAATCAACCCGCGTTGTGATGTCGGTGTTGTTGTGTCCGCGGTGTGCATTCAGAGGACTTGTTAAGCTCATCTGTCGGATTAGCCGCCCACACGACGGTCCTCCTGCCTCCAGAGCCGGGGACGTCCCGGAGCGCCGGCCTCACGCCTCTGGGTCGAAGAAGAAGAGTGCTTCATTGGTGAGGAAGGTGCTAACGAAGTGAAATGACCCAGAAGTGTGAAGTGGGCGCCGCGATAACAGCTGCTCCAATCCTCTGGATTCAAAGGGAAGGAGCTTCAATGCTTCCTTATTTAGCTCCTTTAGCTTAGGGAACGCTGGGCCTTCCCGTTATGAAAGGAAAGGAGATAACGCCGCCCCACAGTTCTTTGAGGCGGGCGACATTTAAAGAACGACTCCGATATCCCAATAAAAACTTTAGTTTAAAAGCAACGGGAATCAGCCGCAGCTGTTTGGTACTGATGGCAAATTATTTAATTATAATACCCGCTCAACTTTAGCACGTTAGCGGGAAAACACAAGGATGCTAATGTTAGCATGTATTGCTGTTCCTTATCAGATCCCTCAGAGCTGCTGAAAACGTTGTCTTATTACCTTCAGATTGAAAATGCAGAAGGTTCTGTTTTGATCGCCGTGTATTTATTTATGTATTTATTTATTTGTGTGCGTGTTATTCGCATAAGTCAAAAAGTGTTAAACCGAATCGCATGCAATTTGGTGGGATGATTGGTTATTATCCGGGGAGCATTTGATTAGATTTTGGGATCGATCGGGTCAAAGATCAAGGTCATGGTCATGAAAAGGTCAACGTCTTATTTTTACCATAGAAAATGTATATCCAATTGGCAACTAATGCCAACATGTTCATAATTCAATGCTCAATCTTGTGATATGAAGTTATGTGCTCTACCGAGTGCCCGGTCTAGTTCATATATGTTGCTCTTCCTGAGTTTTTGTGTTATACCCATTTAAGATAAAACAGCGTATACTGGAGGGTAGTACCTTGTACACATGGTTCAGCCCTCTGGAAGAAGACAGGTCTGCCTTGTTGCACTTTAGGTATATTATCATGATTATAGCTTCCACCCATTCATATGCCTCAATGTGAGGCACTTATAACATTGTCCAATGGAATAGCACACCGACATAACAAACCTCCCCACATCTGAATAAACAGGTCTTGACAATTGAATAATAACTGAATATTACGCGCTTCGTTAGCAGCGGTAGGAATGGCTGACGCTCCGTTGAATTATTTTCATTTCACCCACTATAAACATTTATATAATCTAAATCTTTAATTTGATCCTGTTGAAGCGTCCACGTCGATCCATACCTGTTACCTGACCTCTTTGTGCGCTCCTGGTCCACTTATCGTATTCCCAAGCTGCACCCCCCCCTCCCCCCCCAGGGATCAATAAAGTTCCATCTCTTTTAATCGCGGTATCGAGTGGTTTCGGTCATTTTTGAGTCCCATCAGCGGCGGACACGTTCCCAAAGACCCTGATCTGCGTCGGACCTCGTCGCGTGGCGCTCGGCGCCGTCGACACGCGTTCCCATTAAGATGCGATGTGAAGGATCTATTATTCCCCTTCCAGGAGATTGCTTCTGCCGGCAGGAGACATTAGAATCCTCTTCAGTCGCCTTCGAGATGCTCACCGGCTCACAGCACCACAGAACACTTTCATCTCATCTTCATGGAGGCCTCTCGTGTCTTCTGGCCACGGCGTGGACGCATGTGTTGCCGTGGTGACGCATTGTTGTTTTAGAGCCTCACTGAAATTATGCTTCTTTATCTTTTATCATTGCACAGAGTAAAGGTACCCAGGCAACCAAATGCGTTCCCTGCTTTTGACCCATCCTGAGTTATTCAGGAGCAGTGGGCTGCAGCAATGCACCCGGGGAGCAACTGGGGGTTCAGTGCCTTGCTCAAGGACACTTCGACTTGCAGCTAATGGGCAGAGCAGGGATCGAACCGCCAACCTTGGGGTTGCAGGACGACCCCCTGACCCCACTGAGCTACAGCCTCCCAACACACACGTATAAACATAACGCTCATTTATAACCGTAGTCCCTGTGGCCGGATATTAGAGGATGTCGTTATCTTAGATAATCCCACCAAACAAAACTTAAATATGAAGCTTCTCGTGGTTTTACAACACACGCACACACGCACACAAACATCTGTGTCCTCCTCCTCTGACCCCGGGGTTCACCCACGTCTTCCTCAGCCTCTCGGGCGTCTCCTCGACCTCGATCCTCTCCTCTCTCCTCCTGTCTGATCACCGATAGCGTCGAGCGTCAATTATCACAGTCGACGTTCGGCAGGATTTCTGCAGACATCAAAGGCGACTTTTGGGGGATTCTCTTCGTCAGTCGTTGGAGGTAACGTAGCCCACCCCCCCCCCTGGAGGCGGGATGCATAAATAGAGAGTAGATGAATAGACAAGAGGACAACCAGGGGGGGGGGTGATAAATGAGCTGACAAATGTTGTTTGTGTAAGATCATGATAGCCGTGAGAGAGCTATAATCCACACGGGCGAGCTGCGCCACAGGGACACATGCAACGGGACGCGTGTGTGTGTGTGTGTGTGTGTGTGAGAGAGAGAGAGAGACAAAGGCAGCTAAAGAACTCATGTCATCTGCAGTGTGGCAGACACAACATGCATGCCGAGTGCGTCGCCAGTGTAACTTTGACTAAACGTCCTCTCAGGAGGGCCGGTGTGTTCCTTCCAGGTTCAGCCGTCCAATCACAGCGGAGGAGGAGCTGTGGGCGACGTGGTATTCCCAGTCTCTCTAAACTACCAGAGCCAAAGTACGAGAAACTTATTGGACATTAGTTTGGCTTCAGATATTTGCTGCCGGGCTAATAACACGTGTGTGTGTGTGTGTGTGTGTGTGTGTGTGTCTTGTCGTCGGGCAGATTGTTTTTAAAGACGTTGTTCGGGTGGAAAGCTCTCGACTGTCGGATCGATGGCATCTGACCGACGTTCAAGGTCACCTGAGCGTCGTGAGGACACCGGTGGTCCCGTGACTTCAATTCATCAGCTTCGGGTAAACGTTTTAATTCTCACATTTTTGCATGTTAAGTCATTTTTTTATATCCAAGCATTTGAGATCAGAGATATGTTCAGTTTTTAATTGTCTCATATTATTGACTTCATTTTTTGGGTTGAAAACAGACGTTCAGGAGGAGGATTCCTTTTTATTGACTATGAAACAGATTTATTTTACGGATGGAGATGCTCATCACACGGGGACAAGCGTAAGCCAAAAGGCCAAAGGTCAACTGTGATGAAGCTGCTTTGGTTGAAGGA
>CM070096.1:997500-1075000 GCA_036178185.1 Liparis tanakae | reverse complement strand
GAGTCAAAACAAGGCTCCTTGACCCGAGGCGACAGTGCAGTTGCGTGCGGTGGCCACCAGGCGGCGTGGGACGGTGAGCCCCGAAGCTCGAAGATAAAACGTCTATTGTTGCGACGGGGTAGGAAGACGGGGTAGTTTCAGATTTGACATTTGTGAGGTTATCGGATTAGGAGTGTGTCAGCAACACGAGAGCAAAGAGTGTGAGTCATTCCTTGGAGACGTGAAGATTTCACGCGGATGGAATCGTTAATCGATGAAAGTCGGTGTTGTTACCGGGAAGAATCTGTTGCCTGATGCTGCGTCATCATAATCAGGTGGAGACAGGAAGACTCAGAATGCACACGGAACAATTCACAAGTTCACAAATATCCATAATAATCCATTTTTGCATTCCTATGTGGATTTGTCTATTTGTTTGTGGACTGCTTCACATTTGTGGATGGATTTATGAGACTCAATCTGTTAATGTGTTTTTTCAACATGGCCGATCTGTAGCCAATCAGATGTTGGCCCGCCTTAGAGGGGCGGGGCTTATGTGGCTTTGACTGCTGCTACTCTCGCTACTCTTGAGAAGCGTCAGTCTTTCGAGTTGGTGAAAGTCAGAGCTGTGTGCGCCTACGGGTGATGTCATGAATATATATATATATATAACATTAGCATGAGGGAGAACACACACATACACAGACAAGTTCTTTAAAGAGCTAAATAACTAATTGGGATAAATAACTTATTGAGAGTTGTGTTAATTACAATGTTTATGTTTTGTACTAGACTTTCTGAAAGGTTCATTCACAGTGTTTGTGCTGCGTCTCTTTTGCATAAGTTTTTAATTGCAGTAACTGTTTTGCTGTCGTGGGATTTCCTCTGAGACGCCCAGATAATCTGCAGACTGCTGGACAACAGTTTCTGGGATCAAACTACGCTGAAACTGAACGAATGTTTCTAAACAATCACAGGACACCGGCTGCTTGTGCTGAGTCAGCCCCGACAGACTATGCAAGGACCCGATAACTGAAAGGCAAGAACTCAGCAGTACACTTCTACCCTTCTACACTTCTACACTTCTACCCTTCTATACTTCTACACTTCTACACTTATACCCTTCTACACTTCTACCCTTCTACACTTCTACACTTCTACCCTTCTACACTTCTACACTTCTACACTTCTACCCTTCTACACTTCTACCTTCTACCCTTCTACACTTCTACACCCTTCTCTCTACACTTCTCACCTTACACCCTACACTTCTACCTTCTACACTTCTACTTCCTTCTACACTTCTACACTACCTTCACTTCTACACTTCTACCCTTCTACACTTCTACACTTCTACCCTTCTACACTTCTACCCTTCTACACTTCTACACTTCTACACTTCTACCCTTCTACTTCTACACTTCTACCCTTCTACACTTCTACACTTATACCCTTCTACACTTCTACACTTCTACCCTTCTACACTTCTACACTTCTACCCTTCTATACTTCTACACTTCTACCCTTCTACACTTCTACACTTATACCCTTCTACCCTTCTACACTTCTACACTTATACCCTTCTACACTTCTACACTTCTACACTTCTACACTTCTACCCTTCTACACTTCTACACTTCTACGATACAAACACATTGTTAGTAAAGTGTGCCTCACATGAAAACACACACACACACACACTAACTCATTGTTTATTTTCTTGCGGATATATTTTGAGTGTTAAATATTGTTGTAGAAAAATACTTTAGTGATGTTTCAGCCTCTTGTTGTCCGAGCCACTGGTCAAACTGACAAAGGTCCTAAAGAGTGGAGAACCACCAGTAGAGAACCACTACCCTAGACCAGTATATAACCACTACCCCAGACCAGTTGAGAACCACTTCCTTAGACCAGTAGAGAACCACTACCCTAGACCAGTAGAGAACCACTACCCTAGACCAGTTGAGAACCACTATCCCAGACCAGTAGAGAACCACTACCCTAGACCAGTTGAGAACCACTACCCCAGACCATTAGGGAACCACTACCTCTGACCAGTAGAGCACCACTACACTAGACTAGTAGAGAACCACTACCCTAGACTAGTAGAGTACCACTACCCTAGACTAGTAGAGAACCACTACCTCTGACCAGTAGAGAACCACTACCCTAGACTAGTAGAGAACCACTACCCTAGACTAGTAGAGTACCACTACCCTAGACTAGTAGAGAACCACTACCCCAGACCAGTAGAGAACCACTACCCTAGACTAGTAGAGAACCACTACTCTAGACTAGTAGAGAACCACTACCCTAGACCAGTAGAGAACCACTACCCTAGACTAGTAGAGAACCACTACCTCTGACCAGTAGAGAACCACTACCCTCGACCAGTAGAGAACCACTACCCTAGACTAGTAGAGAACCACTACCCCAGACCAGTAGAGAACCACTGCCCCAGACCAGTAGATTACCACTACCCCATGTTCCATAAATAAATAAATGATATAGATAAATGTGGTTATTTAATACTCTTAACAGGTCTGGTTTCAGCCTTTGAGCCAGTTGCAACAAATAGAATTCAGCAAATGTGTTTTTAATCAGATGAATCAATACAATAATCAATAGAACTTGATTATTTAAATTAGGACATTATATCGGAGACATTATGCACTCAAACCTCTCACCCCGTGGTCTTATGACTTGTTCTAATGCATGCAGGTGGTTCCGGTGGACCATGGATGGGTTAATACTTGAACATTGATAACATTGTGTGTTTATTACAAAGCAACGCTCAAACTCGATTTAAATCTCACACCGGATTTCAAACTTTCCTAAAAACACGACCCGAGGTGCGCCGCGGTTCCCTCGCCGTGGCCTCCTGATCTCCAGGACGCGCTAATCTCCCGCGAGATGCAATCAGCCTGAAGACACACTCGTCTCCGGCGTGAGGACCGGTCGGTAATCAGAGGCCCGAAGCGACAATTATTGAGATTACAAAACTTATATTTATATACGAGCCCGCCGCGCTCCTCCCGGAGCCCACGGCGGCCCTGTTGGCTCGTTTCATATTATTTTCATTGCATAAACAGAAGACATTAGTCTTCTTGGCGGCCACACACACACTTGTTGTTGTTGCGAGGAGACCGCCGACTTATTTCCAGATAAGCAAAGACAACAACAGCTCCTCGGCTTCAAGTGCGTCTGAAGAGAGGGATGAGTTTTCATTATGACTGTGATCCACTCCTGCATTAGAAATGAAACAGTGGCTGTGAAGGTTGAAGAGCTGTTTTTCAGCTTCGAGGGCCCTTCAGGGATCCACATCCGGACGGCATCGACGGGACTTGTTGTCCTGTTCTACATTAAGCCGTCCCATCACTTTGGGGACAACGCAGCAACACATCCAGACGTGTGTTTTAGTTCCCTTTATACATTACCTGTTAAACATTGAAAAATACATAATTAATAATAATGTAATTGTTGTAAGTGGTATATGCATCTGTAGTTATGTATGAATACTGACGATCTCATAATGAAAACTCAGTGAGGAGAACAGCGCACCCTAGAGGTGCTGCGTGACGCGCTACGCTGGTCAGGGGGTACTTGGATGAAAAAAGTACGTCACAGGGGGTACATCACTGAAAAAAGGTTGAGAACCACTGCTTTAGAGTATCACTGGATGTGGGCCCAGTGCGCCGCTATGAGACGACACAATGCGTAGACAAGCATCCTCGTATCATACGAGAGTCCCCGAATGGAACCAAGGACGAGCCACTGTACAGGTGAATAAATGGGCAATGAAAATCCTCACATCCAATTTAGCATACAACTGCATTATTTAGTAGTCCTGTGCTCACTGGACCTGATGTTGTATCTCATTAATTTCATTTTCACACAGTCTCCTTTAGGAAGCCGCGGCCCGGTCACAATGGCAGGTCGATGTGTTCAGGGCGCACGATAATGGGAAAAGATGAGGTTCTCTTCTGGTGGACAAAATAAGTATGTACAAGGGCAAACACACACACACACACACACACACACACACACACTCACACTTACCTTTGTGCTCAGTTCCATAAAGAGCAAACCTCGCATGGGATTTAACTGATGAGTCATTAATTTCCAGACCTTTAGCATAACCGGTTAATCTCGCCCAGAGGTCCACTCCACAGAATGTGGTGTCGCATTCCCCATCCTCATGAATACAGACACCCCAACTGCACAACTGCTAACCAGAAACACAGGAATGTCGTAGCCTGGTCGAAGGGCAAGAATTAAAAGAGAATGTTCATACATTTTCACGATCAAAGCGTGCACAAATATCTCTTTTCGATACACGTAGTGTCAATAAACCGCAAAACAAGAGATTCACTTTTTTTTTAACAAAGTATTTTCCATCAAGTTGCATTTCTTAATGACGAAACACACAATCCACACTAAAAAACGTTGGCGAGAGCCGAGAGAACCGTCACGTGACCGGGTAGCTAACGGGTTTCTGGCATTTAACTGACGAGTCATTCATTTCCAGACCTTTAGCATAACCGGTTAATCTTGCCCAGAGGTCCCCCAGAGGTGTCGCATTCCCCATCTTCATCGTCATGTGACCGGGGAGCTAACGGGTTTCTGGTATTAAAACAACAGAAAAGTCACGAGTCTGAGCTGCAAAGTTCGTTGCCTCGATGCCTTCGAGGATCAAATGTGGGTCCCATGCAGGTAAGAATCAGATGTTCTGATGTTTACATTGAGGATGTCCGAGAGGAAACCAGTCGAGTCCTTTGCGTCTACCGTAATCCTCCAGATTCGTCTTAACTCCTCATCCTCTAACTCTGCCTAACACAACATTGTGGGATATGCCTATTATGAACTATTGATAAACTGTCAGATTCATTGAATGTATTTTAACTCTAAATTTGTCCTTCTGGTCACATGACATCTATTGTTCTGTCCACCTGGAGAGGATCCTCCTCTGTTCTCTCCTGAAGGGTTCTTCCCTTTTTCCCCCCTGAAGTGTTGTCTGGGAGTTTTTCCTGATCCGATGTGAGGTCAAAGGTCAGGGATGTCTATGTGTACAGATTGTAAAGCACTCCGAGACAAATTTTTAATTTGTGAAATTGGGCTATATTGAATTGAACATGCTGATGCTATTAAACGCGAGGTAAAGCCTGGTGATGGAGCTCAGCACTGGGGCTGGAGCGACAGCCCCTCGTCATCCAGAGGAACTCCCTCCTCCACTCGGAGACGCTCGGTAAACTCTTCACTCGTGACGTGTGAATGTGACAGTCTGAAATGGGACCATCAGAAACAACACGGCGACTGTCTGATTGGATCGTGATGCAGCTCGCCGGTACTAGCCAACGGCTACTCTGAATAAATCATCATGCACTGTAATTCAGTCGGGGGGGATTTGAACATGCATACTGGCAGTTGTTATCTTATAATAGTAGATTATGAATGGATTTCTTTCGGAAGGGTGATTTATTTAACAATGGATTATGAATGGATTTCACTCGGAAGGGTGATTTATTGAACTGCCCCAAAACCAGAGGCGGAAGAACTTGTGTAGCAGTTTAATTAAATTACAGGGGAAAAGGACAGCGGAGACTCAGCGACACGTCAAGACAGAATCAGCGCGTGAGGAACAACAGTTAGACGAGTATCGGATGTCAAATTAAAAACAATATGAATGAATTAGTTGTGCAGTTGTTTTCCATCTTTACTGCAATAAACTAAAATGTTCACAATGTCCAAACTCAACAAGTATTAAAGTTGCAAATGGTGCTTCTGTCAGCGCCGCATGCCGAAGCCTCCAGGGCTCTTCCATCCACAGCACATCCGTCCCCCGCCATCCCCGATGCGCCACGCGCCCGAGGCCGCGCCCCCCCTGCTGTGATCCAATAAAAGGACCTCGCTATTGACATTCACGAGAACAGAGGGATCGTCAGACTGTGCAGTGGAGGGGCATCGACCCCCGACTGTGAATGGCCCGAGTCATGTCCACGCCAGCCATCCGATGCACACTACGAGTTGTTTTGATATCTGAGAGACAATAAAGAAACACCTTGGGAAGAGTTTCTGCATCGCACTGAGCGGAACGCCAACGGCAAGGATGTTTTCACTAACGCTGTCCAGGGATTCTGATTGCACAGAAACTGCTCGGACACTATCCCGACATTGTTTCAAGCTCATAACATCGCTCCAGGCCACGGAAATCAGGAAGCTTCATATGTCCCCAGTTTCATGCAAGCAGGCAGCAGGACTGGATAAAGAACCTGTGCTGTGGACCCCCCACCTTGCCGAGTAATACACCACGTAAGCAAAAAGGCTGTGGATACTGTCATTGGAAAAGAAGATTCTGAAGTTCTGACTTGGGTGAACGGTAAATGATGAGAGATTTACAACAATTAAAGCAACCGGAACCTAAACTTTGATAGTCTGCCCGAGTTTGGAGTCTTCTGTGCTTCATGTAACAGTAAAGAGTCAAGAGATGAGCATGAGAGGTGCTCAGTGTATCCTAGAGGAGATAGGAGCTCAGTGTATCCTAGAGGAGAGAGGTGCTCAGTGTGTCCTAGAGGAGGGAGGAGCTCAGTGTATCCTAGAGGAGAGAGGTGCTCAGTGTGTCCTAGAGGAGAGAGGAGCTCAGTGTATCCTAGAGGAGATAGGTGCTCAGTGTATCCTAGAGGAGAGAGGAGCTCAGTGTATCCTAGAGGAGAGAGGAGCTCAGTGTATCCTAGAGGAGAGAGGTGCTCAGGGTATCCTAAGCGTCCCCCCTCCTCTCAGCCTCTAGCAGCATCTCTAGGTCTGGACCAGGTGGACCAGGTTCAGGTCTAACTATCAGACCATCAGAGGAAAGTCTTCAGTCTCCATGAGGCGACGTCTCAAGTCGATGTGCTCAGAGACTCGGCTGCCAGGGAAGACCTCCCACCAGGTGTGATGGATGTCGGCTCACTGAGGAAAGACTTTTGTCACTGTAGAAAGAAAACCAGTAAAAACAACGTCACTCCTTGTTTACTGATCGCTTCTGCTCCGGCTCATTGCCTATCAGTTTTAAATGTTGATTAATATGCAAAAACAATATCGAGAAGTTGTGTTTTAATTACCATATGCTCGAAACTCAAACTGCTGTATATGTTCTGTGACGGGGATATTTTGACTAAAGAGATTCTAGATGAAATCAACATCTGTTCATTGGTGGTATTAATGCTTTTTTAGGGTAGATTGGGCAATTTGTTTGTATGTGAATACCAAATAAATATGCACTGTGAGAAGTTTGTGAGAAGAACAATCTCTTTTTGCTCGTGCCCCACTTGCAAATCCACTAAATATTCACACTGAATCCTCTCGAATGGGCCAAAAGCAAACGTGTAAACGTGTAAATGTTCATGTTTCTAGCGTGTTACTGTGTTGGAGTGCTTGTGTTCAAATTGCCATCCAGAGTGAAGGTCGTTGGAGAATAGCTGAGCCAGTGTGTGGGGGGGAAGTGAGTGGTGAAGCAAGAGAGAGAGAGAGAGAGAGAGAGAGAGAGAGAGAGAGTTGTTGATCTGTAGGAAAACCCAAGAGGAGGTTTAGAGTCATAACTCTGGCTTCGGCGTACAGAGACACGAGAGAACCTTTAGTCTTGCTGTTCTTAGGTTAAGAACCTTTAGTCTCGCTGTTCTTAGGTTAAGAACCTTTAGTCTTGCTGTTCTTAGGTTAAGAACCTTTAGTCTCGCTGTTCTTAGGTTAAGAACCTTTAGTCTTGCTGTTCTTAGGTTAAGAACCTTTAGTCTCGCTGTTCTTAGGTTAAGAACCTTTAGTCTTGCTGTTCTTAGGTTAAGAACCTTTTGTCTAGCTGTTCTTACTGGATGGGATCAAAGATGATCTGGAGCACAAATAAAACCACGCCACCTCAACCCTGTCGTGAAGAAGTTCCGTTCCCCCTGGCGTCTGCATCCCATCCTGTGCTCCATGACGTCGCCTCTGGTTCTGAAAGCCATCTGGGTGGAGAGGAGATTTAGATGATGGACTCCCAACGGATCCACATGGCCTCCTGGAGACCTTTGAGGGATTTCACAGAGCAGCCAATGTTCCCCGATGTCCTCGGTGCTATTGATGCATCCATACAGGATTATTTATAAAACAATGTTTCAGGGTTATAAATGGGATTGAAATGTACGTATATGAGAGATGTATGTATGTATGTGTATATAAAAGAAAAGAAAAGAGACTCATCTTCAGAATGAACTTGTTACTCATTCACGTCCTGACAAACATATTTCATCATCGGGCTTTTCTCTCACGTCGTCAGGCAGGGTACACAATGAATTCACATTTCCTTATTTTGTGTTTGTTATGGAAATGTGTCGATTAGAACTGAGGATTTGTTTTGGTGGTTGGATGAATCGACGGACGGGGGGGGGGGGGGGGGGGAACGTACAAACTCCCCACAGAAAGCATCTAGTGGGTTATTGTCTCCCTTCATCTGTTGGTCCTTTGAGGTCAACAGCCATGTCTGACGCCCGTCCTCTGCCCTGCCGGGTGGGCTGGATGCTGATCAAGGACCCTCAGCTGGTACCTCAGTGTCTCTGGTGCCGCGTTGCCAATGCACGGACGGGAATGGTTGTGGATGTTTCACATTTTCGCCCGGCGGCGCCCATCTGCATCTGCTGAACACCTTAACTGTATGATTTATATTATAAATGATCTAACTTAAAATAAAACTCATTATATGAGGGGACTTGAGTACAGATTGGACTGATTAATCCTGTAGTTGAGAAAGAAAACAACATTCAAAGTGAATTAGCCCGGTGGTGTCACACTCGTGTGTCGATCGGTTTCATCTCAGTTCTTTCAGGAGGAAATAATTAGCGAAGGAGAGACTCGACAATATCTTCTTTTCTGTTCCTGCCGTCTCTAACTCAGCCGCCCATACGGCCTTCATGTTTGAAACCCCATCTCGTTGAAACGATCACCTCATTAGAGCTTTTCTGTGAACTTTAAAGGATCACATTGTTTTCTATTGCATTATCATCGAGGACCCTTTTGAACATGAGACATCTTAAAGTGTTATTCGCCAAAAAATAATTTCCATTTAACTGAAACAGAAGTATGTAATTACTATTGATTAACAGACACAGATCTTTAAAAAAGAATTGTGTTGAAGTGCAGCACATTTTACAAACTGGGCCGAAGTGCAACTACAACTTTGAGTCCATCATTGATGGCATCCAGACAAAAAAGGCCTTTTTCACAAATATCTATATTGTGGAAGTCAGCAGATAATTTCTTTTGAGGGAACTCAACTTTACAAACACTTGATAACATAGAGTGACTTTGATTGATACTCTGTAGAAATCAAGTCTATCAGCACTGATCGATATCTGAATACGGCTGAGAGCATCGCAGCAGAAGCTGCAGAGAACTTTAAAAACTCTCCACTCAGACTCCGGCATCTGAAATGTTCAGCTGAGATTTCTGCAAGGGAGAAACAAAAAGAAGAGAAGTTCATGAAGCGAGAGACAACCAGGCGAACCGATTCCTTCTGCTTGTGCTCATATAACACAAAATCAATATTCTTCAACCAAAGTATGGCACGCTCTGCCTGTTGCGCAATTATGTCAATCAAATGCAATCATTGGCTGATTGCCTGTGACCACTTGTCCTATATGCAGTTATCGTTTAGCAGTTTGAACCTTTTCAGCACCAAGCTTTGAGGCCTCTGCTCCGAAAAGTGCATCCTCAAACTAAAAAGGCTGCATCTCTGCAACCACCAGGGGGCTATTTAATCACTTTTACATTTGTACCTTTTTTATGTTTTTTTTGTTCAGATGTGTACATATCAGTCTATATGTTACTGGGTATGAGTAAATGAACATGGCACACAGAAAGAAATACAAAAATGTCAGGTCCAAATTGAAGAAAAAAAACTTTTAAAACTCTCACAAATCATTAAATATGTTAACATTCTCTCTTTAAAGTTTGACTTTGAAAAAGTGAAGCAGAACAAAGTTAGAGAGGTTTTAGAGAATTTAGATGAGGCCATTTGGCAAATTCTGGATTTTAATGTTCTCCTGTAACAAACCATGTATATCACTTCTATGTTACTGATGATGTTCAATATATCCAAATACAGCATGTTACAACTTTTGAAGAAAAGAAAATTAGAAGGCAATGGCAATGGGCAATGGGCACAGTATACATAACAGCTGCACAATATAATCAAATACCCACTATATTGTACCTCTGTGAAACCTCTGTTGAGGCTGGCAAAGATGCTCTGCTCCCCATGCAGACACCCCAAAGAGTTGCTGGGGGTCCCACAGCCTCCCGTTGGCTGCACGGGCCGGGCCTCCAGAGGACCATGGCTCACCTTTAACAAGCAGCACAGGAACCGAAGGAGGGAAGGAAACTCCCCCCCCCCCCAAGCCGAGCCGCCCATCAAACACAAACAGGCGTCACATTCCAGCTTACATCTGCCCTTTTCAGGCCACCTACCTTCCTCTGCACAAGCAGTTTCCTCTCAGTGTGCGACTGCTTCATCACCGACCCACACACACGCACACACAGACACACAACCCGAACCCTAGCAACAGCACCTCCCCCAAAACTGGTCACGTACCACAAAGACTTCTCCTTACCTTGCTGCCTGATGACTAGAAAATAAGTTGTAAAGATCTCTCTCTCTCTCTCTCTCTCTCTCTCTCTCTCTCTCTCTCTCTCTCTCTCTCTCTATATATATATATATATATATATATATATATATATATATATATATATATATATATATATATATATCTGCACCTAAGAACTAGCACCACTGAGAGTGGCTATCTCTATGTACAACAAAGCAGAAAGTCACTGATTGATATGTAGGAATAGGAATGTACCCATGAATAGGAATACGATTTTTATTTTATTTATATGATCCATGCAGAAGAAGATTGAGCAGCTTGCACATCTTGTTTAGAATTCAGTTTTAAGGAACCTAAGAGTCGAGTATTGAAAGCCATAAGAAGAAAGTAAATGCACAACCTGAAGGTACATGTGGGGAATTATAAGTTGTTTGTACTTTAAAGAAATTAAGTTATGTCATAAAGTATTATACATGAATAGAAATGTGATCTATGCAGAGAAGCGAGAACTTCTTGTCTTTGATCCGTTGTTATTCTTTATGTTGGATTTTCTATTTTCTCGCACACTAAAATGTAACCTTCGAGGTCAATGTTACCTGGTAATGTATTCAAGAATGTAATGCAATGAATACACCTAAGCAAGATGAGGACCAATCTTTTTTCAAAATTATCAATTATTACTGTTATTTATTTTCAGTAAAACATAGAAAAGTGAAGTGATATGTACTTGATCTAGAAAGAAAAATACATATTTTATAGAGTTTATAATATATAGTGCAATTCATTCAAAAGAAAGAACGTACAACCCATCTGAGGTGGGTGAGGTTGGGTGAGGTTGTGTTGTGTGTGGTTGGGTTGGGTGAGGTTGTGTTGTGTGTGGTTGGGTTGGGTGAGGTGTGGTTTTGTTTTGTTGGGTTGGGTGAGGTTGGGTTGGGTGTGGTCGGGTTGGGTGAGGTTGGGTTGGGTGAGGTTGTGTGGGGTTGGGTGAGGTTGGGTGAGGTTGGGTTGGGTGAGGTTGGGTTGGGTGAGGTTGGGTTGGGTGAGGTTGGGTGAGGTTGGGTTGGGTGAGGTTGGGTTGGGTGAGGTTGGGTTGGGTGAGGTTGGGTGGTGGGTAGGGTGGGGGTTTTGTTGTTGGGTTGGGTGAGGTTGGGTGGGTGAGGTGGGTGGTGGTGTGGTGAGGTTGGGTTGAGGTTGGGTTGGGTGAGGGTGGGGTAGGGTGGGTGTGTGGTTTTGTGTTGTTGGGTTGGGTGAGGTTGGGTGAGGTTGGGTTGGGTGAGGTTGGGTTGGGTGAGGTTGGGTTGGGTAGGTTGGGTTGGGTGAGGTTGGGTTGGGTGAGGGGTTGGTGAGGCGTTGGGTGAGGTTGGGTGGGGTCGGGTGGGGTGGGTGGGGTTGGTTTTGTTGGGTTGGGTGGGGTAGGGTTGGGTGGGTTTGTTGTTGGGTTGGGTGAGGTTGGGTGTTGGTGTTGGGTGAGGTTGGGTGGGTTGGGTGGTGGGGTGTTGGTTGGGTGAGGTTTGGGTTTTGGTGGGTTGGGTGTGGTTGGGTTGGGTTGTTGGTCGGGTTGGGTGAGGTTGGGTGGGTGGAGGTTGGGTGTGGTTTGGGTGGGGTGTGGTTTTGTTTTGTTGGGTTGGGTGAGGTTGGGTTGGGTGAGGTTGGGTGTGGGTGTGGTTTGGTTGGGTGAGGTTGGGTGAGGTTGGGTGGTTTGGTTGTGGGTTGGGTGTTGGTTGGGGTGTGGGTGGGGTTGGTGGTGTGGTGTTGTTTTGTTGGGTTGGGTGTGGTCGGGTTGGGTGTGGTCGGGTTGGGTGAGGTTGGGTGGGGTTGGGTGAGGTTGGGTGTAGTTGGTTTGGTTGTGGGTGTGGTTTTGTTTTGTTGGGTTGGGTGAGGTTGGGTGGGGTTGGGTGAGGTTGGGTGTAGTTGGTTTGGTTGTGGGTGTGGTTTTGTTTTGTTGGGTTGGGTGAGGTTGGGTGGGGTTGGGTGAGGTTGGGTGTAGTTGGTTTGGTTGTGGGTGTGGTTTTGTTTTGTTGGGTTGGGTGTGGTCGGGTTGGGTTTTGTTGGGTTGGGTGAGGTTGGGTGGGGTTGGGTGAGGTTGGGTGTAGTTGGTTTGGTTGTGGGTGTGGTTTTGTTTTGTTGGGTTGGGTGAGGTTGGGTCGGGTTGGGTCGGCTCGGGGAGCTTACATTGTTCTGATTCTTGACAGAAAAGTTTGGGAGCCGCTCTCTAAGAGATGCTATTTCCATATTGGGTTTGTTCCCCAGCACAGAAAGTTATTGCTTCTCCTTCTGGAGAACACAGAGAACCAGGACGGCCGGGTACCATCCAGCTTCTCTCTGTACTTTCTCAAAGTGGATGCAAACAGCGATGGATCAATTTTGAAAAACTTATTTTTTTGTTCTCAGGGGGCCGACACAGTGTTAACCCCTCGCTGCCTTATTACTTTTAACACCTTCACTCTTTGAACTGGTCCATGTGGCCTGCTGGTGGCCGGAGGCGTCACAGTGGGGCACACACTGCATCAGCTGTGCCCTTCAGTTGTGATGGAAATTAAATGTAAATGTCACAATATCAACCTAAGAACATTTGACATTCATAATTGGTAGCACATTAAAACATGTGTAGGGGTCTTAAGCAAAGACTCCATTTAATGTGAACGTCCCCTAACTGTGTTTTTAGATGTGCTTAGAACGAGTCATTATGGTTAAATGAGAAACACGACACGCATACCTCCTAAAATGTTCTTTGGTCTGCATGTATTTCATTAACATACCCACTTGCTCTCCGTTGAAGGGCACCAGAAGAAAATTCTCCAAATGCGTTAAAAGCCTGCGATGTCTCCTTGTCTCCTTGACACCTTGACAGACTCGTAGACGGGGCCTTCTTTAACTGGCGGCTGAACTCAGAACCTGCCAGTGAAAGCCGGTTTTGAGTTCACCCGCTTCCTCTGGCAGCTTCATTGTATTCCTCGTTCCTCACTTGTATCTTCTATTTCATATTTAATCATAAAAGATCAAGCTGTCTATTCTAAAAGACCTGACCCACAAAAATGTATCCTAGTGAGAGTGAACATGCATAATAACAAGACTCAGAAGTGGAACCCTTGAGGCCGCATTGTTCATTGCACAGCGCGGGGAGTGGGAGATTGAAGGAAACATACTTTATTTAAGTAAATAATAAGTTGCTAGCAGCTGGCATAAACATGTCAAGTGTTCACAAAGTTTAAACTTTAACTTTAATTAAATTTCTTTGTGTACAAGTCGAAATGTGCACACATTTTGACAATATAGCTAATAAGCAGATGCTGGGGAAAGAAACCCACACGGAGATGAGCGTGGCTCTCTGCTCAGGCTCACCACGTTGTCTTCATATATTTCTTTTATATTTTGACCCGCTGCATTTTTACAGTCGGGATGCAATCGGGAAACCCGGGGGGCAGCGGGAGGGTCTCTGGCAGTCGACTAACCTCCTCCCTGGGGGCCTCGGTGCATCATGTCAAGGAAAGGGCGAAGATAGACGAGCTGTAGGCTCCTCGCTCCACCCCCTTCTCTCTCCGCCATGTTGCTTATTGACTAGCGTACTTCTCTATTTACTTACAGATTCACTTACCTACTTGCTTACTTACTTACTTCCTTACCTGCTTACCTACTTACTGACTGACTTACATACTTACCTGCTAACCTACTTACTTGCTTACTTACTTACTTACTTACTTACTTGCTTACTTACTTACCTACTTACTGACTTATTTACCTACTTACCTGCTTACTTACCTACCTACTTACTTACTCACCTGGGGACCCCCCTTCCCTCTCCATCCTGAGGTGACCACCATGCTCCCGCACCGCCCTCGGCCTCGGTGTGGACGCCACCAGAGGGATGAGCCGTGCGCCTGAGAGCCTCCAGACTCAACCCCCACGCCGAGGGAGCCGCGCTGGACGCACCGGAGACCGACATCCTCCAGAGGCTGAGCCTGGTCTGCAGACATGCTCGGCTTAAAGCGGGATTGGGACGTGTCATCCATCTATATGTGAAAATTAAATAAACTAAATAATAGGATGGCTAGTTGCTAAATATCAACCATAAAAAGACCCATTTAATGTTGTAACCGTACTGCGTGCCACGTGTGTTTCTGTAAAGCTCCTCCGATGCCTCGGTGATGGCGAAGCGCTTCAAACTAAATCGTTTTCCGAGTTGTATTTTTATCTGAATGCTGTTTTCGCAGATGTAAAGTGGGAAGGAGGAACGCTTCGACCTTTGTTCACCGTGAAGTTAATAACGCATAAACACATCGGTCAGATGCACCATCGCCGCCGCTGTAACGCCGTCTCCAGAAACCACATCCTTCAGCCCTTCCTGGATTACTCCATGTCTTCGTGTCAAGTCTTATTATTATAGGATCAGCTGTCCATTACAAATCCCCGAGAAGTATTATTAGTATTACTTCAGTGGTGCTGGGTGGAGAACAGCTGGGTGAGTCAGTGTGTCAAAGCAGACGCGTTAGAGCCGAGGTAAAACCCACGAGAGCGCCGGAACACGGAGGTTCGGCCGCACATACACACACAGGGTTCTTACACATTTTGACCAATGGATTTCCATGACTTTTCCATGACTTTTCCATGACTTTTCCATGACTTTTCCATGACTTTTCCATGACTTTTCCATGACTTTTCCATGACTTTTCAATGACTTTAAACCAAATTTCCACTGACAAACTGAAATCTCGGTATAAACATGAACAATTTTGAAAATGTGCATTTTTTAGCGTCTTTCTTTAAAAAACATATACATTATTTCAAACTCGGCGTAAATGAACATGTGAATATAACAAACTTCCATGACTTTTCCTAAACTTTTATGATTTGAGTTTTTCCCAAGACTTTTCCAGGCCTGGAAATGACCATTTTAAAATTCCATGACAATTCCAGGTTTTCCCTGACCATACGAACCCTCCACACACACTCATGGATTAACCCCAGGCTGATTAACCCTCATCCCCATCTGGTAGCCACCTCTCCATCCACTCTGCAGCTGAGCCTAACCACGCCACAGCGTCATTATGTCGTTTTTTCCGGCATCCTTTCCCATCCGTTTATTGTAAATAAATTTCAGCCACATTTCGGGGTTCATACAGAGCAGATTTGCTGTAACACCCCCATCTATCTCACGTCAGGTCAGATGGGACCATGGAGTTACATGCGGCATTGTTTAGCCTCAAAATGTAACATGGTTTTACGGAACATCATTTTAACTTATTTATGTATTCATAAAGATCCATAAATCATCCATCAAACCGAACACCACCTCTATAAATGTTGTTTTTATCTTATTAAAAGGATTGCTACTTCAATAAAAATAAGCATCCTGATATAAAACCCAAAGCACATCATAGAGGAGGTTGTGGACGTTGTTGAATACGTTACAAATGACTCCAGAATATTAATTTCTTTAGATGGCACTCTTTGCTAACTAGTTCTTCTTCTATGTACAGCACATGACAATGTGCATTATGTCTACTTTAATGGTGGCGCTAGATACACTACATCTAAAGGCCAGTGCTTTGTCTTTGATGCTGTCCAAGCTGCTGTGTGTTTCCTCTTCAAGGCAACGCCCGAGAGGATGGAGTCGGGGCAAAGTTCTGGAGAGACTCTGGTGATCTGAAGGAACCCGGTTCCCTCACACCCACATCAAAGCAGGGAACCAGAACAAGAGGCACTCTGAGCCCTCTGAGCCCTCTGCTCGGCTCTCAGGATCACGAGTCAAGACAGAAATATAACAAAAAATACATTTAGTGTCATCTTGGCTGTCGTTTAGGGCCATTTATGACTCCAATAAGTCTTAAACATACGATACGCCGGCTATGACAGTCGGAGGGTTTGGAAACAGAAACAAGAACCTCCTCTTTTTATTGGAGAAAAACAAACAACTTCCCAATCATGCTTTTCCTTTGCTTTAATACTAATTTACAAAGAAAAAGAAAAGAACAAAAAGAAAAAGAAAGAAAGAAGAAGAAACAATTATCGTACAAGAAAAGCAGCAAAAAGCCCATGGAATATAAAACGCACTTAATAAAATGAAAAGGGACGTAATAGAACAAATAGAATACATAATGTAAGATGTAAATTAAGAGACACTGAATAATAATGTTAAAGTCCACAGCGTGAACATATACATCAACACGTCTTCATCCTCCTCTTCTCTGTTCTTATCTTTTATAAATTAGCTATGGAGTTCTGACTACTTAAGTCTAAAGGTCTCCGAGTCTATAAATTAACACAACAGAACCAACTTTTCCCGATGGACACAAACTCGGCGCCAGTCTTAATTACACCGGAGCGATGACATTATAAATACCACGTTAGACGTCTATAGTCAGACCCAATAGTGTCGCTGCTGGAGAGCTGGAATAGGTTATTTAGAGATGCACATGTACAGGAAGGAAGTCTTCTGTTTTAAATTAATACATACAGAAAGATATGATAAATATATGTATTGTACTGCTTCATCTATTACGTTGTATTGTACGTTTAACTAACATGTTTGGACCCGTTAAGGTCAAATTGAAAAAAAAAGTTTTGTATTGATTGTATGTTTAGGAAAATACGATTTTGAGAGTTGCGTCTGGAGTGATCGCGCCCGTACACGTCCGTATGCCAAAGCCTAAAGTAACCAGCAAAACAAGGTCTTAAGAGTTTAGTATTATATTTGCTGCTGCTTTAATTTAATTTTCTGAACATCACTGACAATCAACACGATACAAACTTTTTTTTAACATTGTTATTTTAGATTGCAGAACAAACAGTGTACACACAGTTAGACCATATACTGAGCTCAGGAGCAGAGGAATCAGGCAGGACTTCAGTTTCAATTGAACAAAAACTCCTTGACTGAAACATATATAGGAACTTTGGTTGCAAGCAACTCCCGTGTTTCCCCTAGGTTTACAGCTTTGTTGACGCTCCCTGCGGACTGGCGGGTCTCGCTCCCCAACTTGACCAATCCATACATAAATGAAGAAATACAGAGATATAAATAAATGAAGAAATACAGAAATGTAGAAATATATTCATTGAATGATGTCCTGTTGAGTTATAACATATCTATTCATCACTGTATTTATTTATGTATACATTTATTTAAGCATTTATTTATTTATACATTTAATTATGCATTTATTTATTTAGACATTTATTTAAGCATTTATTTATTTAGACATTTTTTAAAGCATTCATTTATTTATACATTCATTTAAGCATTTATTTATGTATTGTTGTATTTATTCATGCATTTATTTATTTATACTTAAGTTATATATTATGTTCTCCATAGGCAGGAGCCTGCTCACCTGTCTGTGCGCATGGGGGCGGAGCTCCGCTGCGCGCGGGACTCGAGAGCCAAGACGACGACAGAAATGTGTAGAGACAGAAACGACATGGCGATGTGTAGACACGACAACAGACTAGACATTTAGTTTAATACAAGAACAACGTGGAGCACCTTAAATTACTTCTGTTGTTATCTGGCGCTTTAGAGAAACTTTTTACCAGTACACAGAAGTCAGTTTCAGCATTTTGTTTGTTAATTTTGTCTGTTTAGTAAATAAATTAGAATAATGACATACGGAAATGGACATAGTTTTATTTTGGCTGCGTCATCTCAAAAACCTATGGTTTGATTTATAGTTTCATATTAGTTATTTGGACAAATGGCCACTACATTTATTATTACGTGTGATGCCTTCCCTTTGGGAAAACAGCAGCCTCTTCAACGAGTGGCAGAAGATGTCAGTGTGGTGGGGAATCATTTAATTTACACAACTTTTCAATTACTTTTTATTCACATAAACTTTATTTGACATTTCATTTAATTTACACGTTAGGTGTTGCAAGGTTTGGACCCAAACGCAGCAGGCAGAGTTTCTCAAAAGGGATTTATTCTTAACAACTAGCAGGACAGAAACACGGACAAACACCGAACAAGCAGCAAGACACAGGCTTAATACGCTGGGGAAACGAGACACAGGTGGAGACAATCAGGGCGTGGCTGGGGACAATCAGGACTGAAACAGACAAGCACAGGGAAGGAAGAGCAGGGATGGAAGAGCAGGGAAACAGGAAACACTCCAGATCCTAACATTACATAACATCATTTTTTTATTCGAGGTCTAAATTCTGCTTCTTGGAGAAGTCTCAAGAATTCCATGTGGACTTCGGACCTTGTGATGTTATCGAGCCTTTGGAATGCGAGTTAAAGGCTCAAGAGTAGAAAGTGCTCATCCTCATTGATGGACTTGTTTAATGCACCAAGGGTTCACTCTTGATGTCAATGAGGTATTTTGGCTACTCAGAGCCCACTTCTGAAATACAACGTTTTGGGGATTAGTGAATTTTCTTCACACATAAACATGTATTTTTATAATAATTCCTAGAAATAATAAAATAGTTCAAGTATTTCTCACCTGTGTCTGGTATTCCTCAATGAGAGAGACAGACACACTCACGCTCCCTTCCCGTCTTATATAGACATTGGTCGTTGGTTTGATAGAGGCGCTCCAACGTCAGGCGATGCACACCAGCTTAAGTTTGGTTTCCCAGCCTTTATAACTGGCAGGAAGCTGTTATTGGAAACAAGAGAAGGATTGAAGAGTTTTGCGAAGAGATTCGCCTTCAGGCGTATATCATCCTCCTTTTTATGGTCCAAGGGTGCGCCCCAAACCAGTCCATCATCGGATTAGTACCTCCCTCAGGAAGGCCCAGCCAAACCTCAAAACGGTAGCGAATGGTCAGAGAAAAACCTGAAAAGGGACAGAAATACGTATTTTTAGAAAGAATCTCAATTACAAAATACAGGCGTACATACCTTCATACAGAAAGCTAATGTGTAAATTCTGCCGTATCCGTACCTCGACCGCCTTCCTCAATGAGGGACTCCACGGCCGCTTCACGCTCCCATCCCGACTTATATAGACCTCCCCCATGTTGGTTCGATGGAGGCGCTCCATCGTCCGGCGATGCACACCAGCTTTAGGTCTGCTTTCCCAGCCTTTATAACTGGCAGGAAGCTGTTATCGGAAACTAGAGGAGGATTGAAGAGTTGTATCTCGTCCTCCTTTTCCTTTCTTTTTGCACCGCCCTGGGTGCTGCCTGATGGCGGTGGTTATAAATGCCCAGACAGTGGAACCTCATGGACTCATGAGCCCTTTTCCTTGTCTTCCGGATTTGAAATATGTGTCATCTGCAAATTAGTTTTGTCTTAATAAGGTTGATGTATTTGATAAGATGCCAGTTCAGCATGCAGAGGTTGCCACTTATTCTTCCCTATCTTTCCAATGCCAATGAAAGTCTCAACACGACTCAGAAATAAACAACATTTTATTTTCACCGTCCTTCTCCAAGTTTGGCCTCGTCACAGACTCTTTAACGCTCGCACAAAGAGCCTCTTGAAAGCGATTAGAAGCTTCAACCACAATCACGGGCACATTATTACGGCCACTTTACAGAATACATGTTGAAGCAAACGTTTTTCTGAAGATCATGTGGTAATTCTGACCTACTTTTATAATTGCTTGGGCATTCGGCCATTCTTTCCTGTCTGCTGCTCCAGTGACGGCAACATTCCTGTTTGTACTGCTGCTGGAGTAAATGGTAATGAGCAGCAGATCATTTGATAAGCGATGAGAGCTATTCAGAAGCACCGGCGTCCGAAATGTGCGCCGCGCGTCGGTGTTGAGACCGCCAGTTTCCCATTTGAATATATCTGATGGCGTTCGCCGCCTCGGTATTATTGTCGCGGCTAATCTGCCAGACCGATAAGGCGAAGGAGTGATTGTCTAACAAGACGACAAGTGGGACGACACTAACGGACTCTCCATTTAATCAATGATCTCAACCTCCTCATTCACACAACCTGCCATCTTGCCGCAAACAAAATATCTGATATATTTGCAAAAGAACACCTTATCATTTAATAAGAACTGAGTGTAGTCAAATTATTCCCTGAGATATTATGCTTTTGCAGAAGCCTCAGTGAAATGATGAAAGGCTGTGAGACGGGATGTAAATGGAGATTTAGATACTGTATATTATAAGTTACCGACTATTGGAAATCATTGAAAGTTGTGAGTTTAGTCAAATTCACCTGGCAAAAATAATGTGCAAAGCAATCTGGTGATTTATTTCATTTTATTTATTTTAACAGGGACCACACCATCACTCAACCCAGCAGGGTTCATAGGGTCATGGAAAACCTGGAAAAGTCATGCAATTCTAAAATGGTCATTTCCACAGTAGGAGCGAGATCCCATTAGCGGCACTGGCACTTGCCAGTAGGTGCCGCAACTAGTCAAAAGGTGCCACAACTAGTCAAGAGGTGCCACAACTAGTCAAAAGGTGCCGCAACTAGTCAAGAGGTGCCGCAACTAGTCAAGAGGTGCCACTAGTCAAGAGGTGCCACATCTAGTCAGTAGGTGCCACATCTAGTCAGTAGGTGCCAGCAGATGGAGGGTCGGCCAGGCACGTCTGCACAGACGTGAGGAGTCTGTTACGACTCGGCAGCAAGCTGCATTAAATCACCTGGACATCAGAATAAATCACTTTCATGATCATAGAATGGAGGAGCTGCGGTTTAGCTAGATAGATAGCTAAAATAGATAGCAAGCTAGATACACAGATGGATAGCTAGATATTGTAAGGTTTTCTGAAACTGGGCACTTTGTAGATGGTGGAAAACAGGCTTCCGGACGCGCATGTATTAAGTTATCAACATTTAATGGCAAGAAGTGTAAAACAAACAACCAAAGCTCACGATGGCGGTCTTCCTCGGGGCAAGACGCTCCTCGGGCGATACAGTCAAGCCTCACATCGTGATCGGTTTGCGGCTCCTCCGCCCTCCTTCGTCGAGAGTCCCATGGGAAGAGTCCCGTGGGAAGAGTCCCGTGGGAAGAGTCCCGTGGGAAGAGTCCCGTGGGAAGAGCAAGAGAGCTCCGATGGAAAAACGAAAGAGAGAGAGCGCTCTTCTTCGCGGCCTTTTGTAACCGGCAGCCGAAACACCATTTCCGGTCGTATTTCCGGAAGTATTTTCAGGGCTGATGTTTCCCTTTTCTCCTCCACTTGAAATTAACAGTAAATTGGGAAGTTTCTTTCCCGATTGACTTTTCTTAAATTGTCACTTTACAGAGAGGGATGTATTATTACGGCAAGCTGATTATAGGCATACAGTCAGCTGTAGAAACACAATTCTTCGTTTATTTATTATTGATCTTCTATCCATCCACTATCAATACCACTTTTCCTCATTAGGGTACACATTCACACCTATGGGCAATTTAGAGATCAATGAACCTGCTGCATGTCTTTGGACTATGGGAGGATGCCGGAGAACCCGGAGAGAACCCTCGCTGCCACGGGGAGAACATACAAACTCCACACTGAAGGACCGCCCACACCGAGAAGCGAACCCACGACCTTCTTGCTGTGAGGCAACAGTGCTGGCCACTACACCACCCTGCAACTTTTTATTGATCTTAATTAACACATAAATATTAGAAATTGCATTTCCCTTCATCACTAAGGCCACATTTACACAGAGCCGTATCTACAGAAACAAATGTTTCTGCCCCTCTGTTTAAAAAAATAACGTTGTACACACAAGGTCGTTTTCAAAAAAGTTTATGTTTATATGAACCCGCATAAATACATAAATATAGTTTAAATACATAAAGTACATATGGCCAATGGATTTAATGATGTTAAACTTCTACTTATACTAATACAGACAGTTATTATCAGTGGAACTGTCTTCCCTCTGAAGTATGTTACCTGTTTAACAAACTGCAGTGATTATTTATACACAGTGTGTTGTATTTATACTGTGTTCTTTGTCCTGCTTATACACGGCATAATTAGTTTGTCTTATTTATTAATTATGTGCGTCTCTATTTTTCCGATTGTGACATTATAAAATAACCCACAATATGATTATGGTTTCTCTCCAACATCTTAGGTTAAATCTATTTGAATATGTAACTCATCAAACCCGACACTCGGAACAGATCAGCCACACCTGACTGAATGGAAATGATGAGAAATTATGTCAAAAGTGATTCATCTCTTCAGCTCTCTCTGACTTTAAATGTAATGCATAACAAAAGTTATCGAGGGAAATAACAGATCAAGAAAAGGTAATTATGTGTTGTCCTTGTGTGTGGTGCTTTTGTTGTTCAGATCTACAATGAACATATATTTTGAGATGTACCCAAAGAGACTTGGGATGTACCCGAAGAGACTAGGGATGTACCCGAAGATACTTGAATGTACCCAAAGAGAATTGGGATGGACCTGAAGAGACTTGTGATCGACCCAACCATATTTGTACCCTAAGAGACTTGGGATGTACCCAAAGAAACTTGGGATGTACCCTAAGAGACTGGGGATGTACCTGAAGAGACTTGAATGTACACGGAAAAGAATTGGGATGGACCTGAAGAGACTTGTGATGTACCCAAAAAAACTTGGCAAGACCCTAATAGACTTGAGAGGTACCCAAAGAGTCTTGGGATCTACCCAACCATACTTGTACCCAAAGAGACATGGGACGTGCTCTAATAGACTTGGGATGTTCTCTAAGAGACATGGGACGTGCTCTAATAGACTTGGGATGTACTCTAAGAGACATGGGACGTGCTCTAATAGACTTGGGATGTACTCTAAGAGACATGGGACGTGCTCTAATAGACTTGGGATGTTCTGTCAGAAGCTGCAGCAGTTCTAGTAGACGAGGTACATCACATCACAGATGTGAAAGAATGGATCAACACATTTTCTGTATCTTCAGCCGTCTGCATATTATTGAATATAAAAGAGCAATTTAATGGTATTGGATTCCTTCCAGTGCCAACAGCCGAGTGTTTTCATGTCCGCAGACAAGATAACGTACAGGATTTAGAAAATTCAAAATGTGATGATGGTATTTCCAACACATCTGTGATGCTGACTCGTGTCTCAGCCTGGTGTTTATGCAGCGGAGTAATCTGTCACAGATGAAATGACAAACCATATGTGCATATTTCCATTCGCCAAAAGAAAGGGTGAACAAAAATTGTTATTCATGAGTCTCCAAGGAAACCTTATGAAAATCCCACCAGTATTGTTCACATTTTAATGATGGGATCTAAGGGAAGCTGTTATGAATAAAGCATGTGTGCACGGTTAATATTTCCAATCGTTAATTAATCAATTCATTTTATTGGCATCCATAGTTGTTGAGCACACAATATTCATACCATCCCATATGTTCTACAAGCAAATGAGTCAGATGGGAAATGTAACATGTTTGTGTATCAATTCTGATATTTTAATCAAATCATGACAGGCACAGAATAATGCATATGGATGTATTAATAATTAAATGAAGAAAGAAGTCTGGATCAAAGATGAACATTTTCATCTTGATGTAAAGTCACTTTAAAATCAACACCTGATATTCATAAATAACACAATCCACACCATTAAAATAAATGTAAATCCTTCTTGTCATTTAAATGTTTATTGACAATTTTACAAAATTAACAATGATGTTAAAAGAGCTTATAGTACCATATTACCCCAGATAAAAGAGCTCAGTAGCATATTTTCAACAACAACAAAAATACATTAAGTAATTGAACTGCAAAATGAATATGGTCACAGTGACTTGTGATTTATGTGGAGCAGCAATCCATAATTCATTACATGTTAAAGGACATAAGCAGCATGTTGCTGCTTTTGTGTTGGACTTTTTTTTAATACCAATATGATAATTATATGATAATATATATGTGGTAGAGAATATGAAACTACACAGTACCTTAACGGACTTCTTTTAGCAGCATCGTACTCATTGCCTATTAGAACTGCTATCGTTAAGTAGCAAGATAGACATGTACAGAGAACATCAATACAGAGAAACATTATTTGGCACTGCATTGAACCCCCCCCCCCCAATGAAAATCAAGCAGATCGTTGCCTTTCAGTTTTACACGAGGTAGTCGATGCTGAGAGCTGGGATCTAAATTGTTGACCATTTCGTTTGGAGGATCATCCAAGTTGACGTTATTAAAGAATTATTTCCACAGGGAAAACCCCCGATATCTCCCCTTCTGATCAATGCTGACTGCGCATTCAATCATAAGCGGGCGTCCATAACACCCGCAGCACAAAGCAGTTACAAATGGCTGCTTGTGAATGGAAAACGCGATTGAGTCACTTTCTACAACCACGATGGCGGACGTGTAATATTCTCTTTTACTATTAAAAGAAATGCGTGCATGTTTATGCTTTTCTTGGGGGGGAAAGATTTGTTTTTTTTCAGGCCAAGGACCCACAAACTGACCCCTACTGTATATGTTGTACACTATGATCGTGCCACTGACGTTCATAAATGTACCTCAATTTCAGGATACTCGTGGGCCTATGCATGATCATCCTCCAATGCATGCATACAATACTAAACTATTAATGTAGATTCATGTCGTTATCATCTATGAAGGGGACAGTGAATCCTCAAGCCATGTGCGAGGCACACATCTGTTCCCACCTTAGTGAGACGTCTGACCCCGATGAGTAGCACACACAACTCGTCTATCCCTGGATGGATGGAGGTTGCCAGGTCAGACCAGCCTGAGGCCTGTATTGGTTTTTCCTCAGGTAGTCGAGTGAGAGAAAATCCACTTTGGCAAAGATATCTAGTTGCAAAGGGCAAAAGGCTCATCGGAGCGTTTGCTGCCATTTGTGGAAAGTCTTTCTGGCAAGACACCCAGAGTTTTAGTTTCATAATGATAGTTCACCGTCGGGGTGAGCCGGCTGCGGCGGCGGCGTCTGAGTGGAACTATCCGCCTCAGAAAAGTCGTTCCTCAGTTGCCAGTGGAGCGCCTCCTAGTGTACGAGAACTGCAGGTGTTATGGGAAGAGAGCTCAGCAGCATCTCACTGACATCGTATTCAATTCAGTTTATTTGTAGAGCCCATTTTCACAAATTACAAATGTGTCTCAGAGGGCTTTACAATCTGTACACATAGACATCCCTGACCTTTGACCTCACATGGGATCAGGAACAACTCCCAAACAACCCTTCAGGGTAAAAGGTGAGAACCCTTGAGGAGAGAACAGAGGAGGATCCTCTCCAGGTGGACCGAACAATAGATGTCATGTGACCAGATGGAATCATTACACACATTAAAACACATTCAATGAAGATTGCAGATGATGAAGAGTTGGTAGTCGGCATATTCCACCATCCAGACCTCCACCATCCATCAGGCAGACGGAGGTAGAGAGGAGTGGGCGGGGCATCAGCAGCGCCATGGCATCTATAAATTATTCTGATTATTTTGAGTAAGCCTTCTATTCTTGCAAATAAGTTTATTGAAGGAATGTGAGTAAGAAATGCAGCTTTGAGAAGTGCAGCCAGGTAATAACTCCCAAATAAAGGTTTCAGGTGAAAGCCCTCGGAGCTCCGCCTGGAGCAGGAGGCCGTGGGAGCGCTCCGGATTCTATTGACAACTTTTATTAAAGTCAATATCATTCCCATACGTTGGGTATTAAATCCTTCAAGTGTGTGTGACTGTTTCTTCCGGGCAATCCCACGAGCAATTTGTTAAGAGCCTTGTTACCAAGCTAGCTCGCCAACTCTGGCCGGCTTTGCCATCGATGTACGATGTACTTAAACCACAAAAGTTTTGGAAAAGTCATGGAAATGTTGTTATATTCACATGTTAATTTACGTCGAGTTTGAAATAATTAATATGTTTTAGACACTCAAAATATAAGCTGGCAGACGCTCTCATACTGGCGTTGCAAGTGAACGCCCCTTAACTGGAAAGATCGCCGGTCATTTGTTTAATTTAACGTATGCTGTAAACTTTGGAATTGTTTAAATACTAAATGTTCTCTATTTTTCATGTATAAACCAAGATTTCAGTTTGGTCCTGGACATTTGGTTTGAAGTCCTGGAAACCCAGGTCAACATGTGTAAGAACCCTGAACTACAGAGATCTGAAAGCATTCCACAGACACAGAACGACCACGACGACGAAAAGACAAAAACAATATCCAAGAACTCAAAATGACCACAAAAGATCCGCCCCTTCGTGGAGGGGAGGCGCTGAGCCTTAGAATCTGGCCGTGCTATAAAGAGCTGTATCTCGAGGTTCTCTATTTATCTCCCCCCCCCACTCCCCCCCACTGGTAAGCTTGATTAGACTCATCAGCCCCCCCCTCATCAGGCGTCCCTCGTGAGGTTCGGCGTGACGCTCGTGTTCAGCCTCGGGCGCTGTGGATAAGTGGAGGATTTGATCGGTCCACATTTTTAATCAGTCGTCTGATCTGCGATGGATGTTCTCGGTTTGCGACGGTATTTGTTTCGCTGATCTGAGGTCAGCTGGAGGTTGAAGCCTTTCTCTTCTCTCTCTGCTATTGGCCACTTGCAGAGCAGTGAAGCACCTGTGGCTGAACACGTATACACCGTGACCCGCCCACGACCCGCCCACGACCCCCAGTGTCCCGGCTGAGCCAAGGAGGCCGTCATGGGAATTTGACACTCTGGGAAAGAACCAAT
This sequence comes from Liparis tanakae, assembly GCA_036178185.1. Taxonomy (NCBI): domain Eukaryota; kingdom Metazoa; phylum Chordata; class Actinopteri; order Perciformes; family Liparidae; genus Liparis; species Liparis tanakae. The sequence continues at coordinate 1,047,839 of CM070096.1, read as the reverse complement.
CAGTAGTGGAGACAGATTATAACAGAGGATGAAGCCTGACTGATTCTTCTGTGGGTTTATTTAATGAGGGACAGTGCACATTAATACAAACATTTCAGTAAAGGTGCCGTCAAATCATCACCACATGAAAGCTCCAGCATTAGCTCTAGCGTGTGATATCGTAGTTCTTATTAACCATTGATATAAGGATCCATCCAAAGGGAATGCCATATAGCATTCCATGTTTACCTCTATAGAATTATTGATGAATCTCAATTCTGATTCCTTTGAATTAAGATGGACGTCACATAACTCACACACACACACACCCACACACACACTCACACACTCACACACTCACACACACACATCGAGCCGCCGGTCCTCTGGTTTCAGGACGACCTGCTCACAGGTCACCACAGGTCACCTCAGTTGTTTTGGAGCCACATTTCCTCTGGACGAGTGGTCAAGGGTTGCTTCCTGTTTCCCTCTTTTTTCCCCTTTTTTTTTAAAATGGTACATCATCAGGTTAAAAGGGATTTTTGAAAAGTCTCACTGCTACACAATCTCCCCTCCAGGTTCAGTAAAGTTAATCTTACCCTTAACCCCAATGATCATGAAGACTGAACCCCATAAATGCTTCTGAAATGGAGACCACTGACATTCACCCTGACGGTGATGTGTTACGGCTGTGTGTGTGTGTGTGTGTGTGTGTGTGTGTATGGAAATCTCTCCCAGACTGGATTGTAGACAAAGGAACAGCCTGCCAAACCAAATGAGAGAAAGAAAAATAGCATAGGATGGAAAACCTGGAGAAGTCATTGAATTTTAAAATGGTTGTTTCCAGGCCTGTGAAAGTCCGTATCAAAGAAGAAATATCACAAAAGATTTTGGAAACATTATTGAAATTTGTAATATTTTCATTTACATAGTTTGATTAAAAGAATAAACATTTATATAATATTTATAAATATATATAAATATTTTTTCTTTATACCAATCAATTATCTCTCATTTATTAGGGATATTTAACGTATGTATACACCGAGCTTTCACGACATGTTGAGTCATGGAAATTTGGTTTAAAGTCCTGGAAAATGTTTTATATCCACATCTTCATTTATGTGGAGTTTGAAAGTAATAATATATTTTTTAAGGAAAGATGCTCAAAATAGAAGCCGGTATACGCTCTCGTACTCGAGGTGCCAATTTCTTTTTTCCCGCACCTAACTGAAAAGTTGTGTGACCATAGCAACAGCAGCTCAGGGATAATCCACTAGCATGGAACACCGAGAGTTCACATGTTAGGTGATGGAAATGTGGTTTAAAGTCCTGGAAGTCCGTCGGTCGACGTGTGTGTGTGTGTGTGTGTGTGTGTGTGTGTGTGTGTATGTGCGTGTGTGTGGGAGAACCATCTGTACACCTGGCTTCAGTCCAAAGCGATTCTTCGTGGCGTTCCCTCGTCTTCTCCTCATTCATGTTTTCTCGGTGTCCTCCATATAAAGGCCTCTTTGAAGTTCCTCTCCTTTAGTTCACACATTAAATAAATCAAACGGGACGCGGCGCTGCTCGTGTTTACCGCTTCCCTCCACATATTATAATCCCCAGTTTTGACTTCACCCTCCTCCTCCACTCGGTTGTCTTTGTTATTATTCCATCTCTAAAAAAAAATAAAGAAGGCAAGAGGGCAAAAATATTCCATTATGTGGTCCGTCGTATCGTTTTCATGTGTGCGCTTGGCAGGCCGGGTTATGAATACAAATCCAGTTTGGTGGCCGGCGCCGGCGGTGATGCCCCCATCTATTCTTCTCTCTGGGAACAATGGCGGGACGCGTCTCGTGGCTCTGCACCACGGTACGCCTGGCGCTTGACCTTCTTCCCTCTCCGTCACGCGCCGTACGAGACGCCGTCTCGGGTGCTTTATTTTTTATTTTTTAGGCAGGTAAATGAGGCAAAGCCGAGCGGCCGATATGAAGATGAGCCGCGGCCGGCGGCCCCCGGGGGCCACGGGGTGGGATTGAAGGCTCGGCTTGGGGAATGCATTTTAAATGTTGATGTGTTTTTTCTTACCGCCTGCAGCATCGATCTGCAAAGCAAAGACCGAAATCCAGCCGCCACACGAACTGAACAATGACGGATGTTTAGGAAAGCGCCGCCGGCTTCCAGTTTCAAAGCCATCCGCCGACGGCCACGGGGAAACCACGAAGACGCTCACATCAAGCACAACGATTTTACATCTATTGTGGCGTCGTGGAGCGCTGCTATACATATATATATATATATATATATATATATATATATATATATATATATATATATATATATACACATTCAATTCAGTTTATTTATATAGCCTAGCCTCACGAATTACAAATTCCCCATAGAGGACTTTACAATCTGTACATATAGATATCCCTGACCTCTGACCTTTGACCTCACATCGGATCGGGAACAACTCCCAAACAACCCTTCACGGGGAACAAGGTGAGAACCCTTGAGGAGAGAACAGAGGAGAGAGGAGCTCAGTGTATCCTAGAGGAGAGAGGAGCTCAGTGTATCCTAGAGGAGAGAGGAGCTCAGTGTATCCTAGAGGAGAGAGGAGCTCAGTGTATCCTAGAGGAGAGAGGTGCTCAGTGTATCCTAGAGGAGAGAGGAGCTCAGTGTACCCTAGAGGAGAGAGGAGCTCAGTGTATCCTAGAGGAGATAGGAACTCAGTGTATCCTAGAGGAGAGAGGAGCTCAGTGTACCCTAGAGGAGAGAGGAGCTCAGTGTATCCTAGAGGAGAGAGGAGCTCAGTGTATCCTAGAGGAGAGAGGAGCTCAGTGTACCCTAGAGGAGAGAGGAGCTCAGTGTATCCTAGAGGAGAGAGGAGCTCAGTGTATCCTAGAGGAGAGAGGAGCTCAGTGTATCCTAGAGGAGAGAGGAGCTCAGTGTATCCTAGAGGAGAGAGGAGCTCAGTGTATCCTAAACGTCCCCAGCAGCATCTCTAGGGCCGATACATTACGCTACGCTACTAGCTAACGGGGAGTTCAGCCAGCAGCCGAGGCCCATTAGAGACCCCCCCCCCCACAGCTATCACTCCATAATACTTTATATTTTGTATTCGCCCTCAGGTTTCATGGAGCCAGCATCTCGTCGGCCTCAGTTTGAAATGCATCGACGTAGTACGAGTTTAGATTATGGACAAGTCGCCCCTCGGTGTTTCTCTCTGAGATGAACTGGCGGTGGAGGCGCTCCATCCTCTGCGGTCGTCCACTGCTGTGACGTTGGAGCTCGACTCGGAGTAATGAACTCTCAGGATAAAGCCAATTATTGTGGACACAGTAAACCATCAATCTCTTTTACATTTTTAAAAGCCTCCCAAATACATTTTTTTTCCTGTTGGGACTAGTTTCATTAGCAGATGCAAATTAATCTCTTTTTTTCATTAAATTTTTTTTGTACAGTTGCATGACGAGCGCCGGACACAAATGAGCTCCCTCTGCGGCCGCGAGGCATTCAGAGGATACGGGACTTTTTCTTTCCTCTTGTAATGGGACTTTCAAATAAATCATTCATAGCAGCGAGCTAAATTAAATGCATTACATTTTTACAATGATTCCTTTTAACCTGCTGTGCGGATGGAGCGGGCCATTCACATCGCTCTGCTGGATTTACTCAACGCGACGTAAAGAAATGACTGCCGCACAATGCGGCCCTTTTTTTCCGGTAATGATTTTGGGATGGAAACAGACAGCTCCAAGCGGTGTTTAAGCCGCCGTATGGAAAGACGAGGGTTATGCCTCCTGCCCTATTACAGGCGTCTGATCGCAAGGACATTTTGTTTCTTCTTCTTCTGGTTTCCCATGCACTCGCTTCCCCCCCAGAGCCGCCGTGTGTTTGGCTGTGACGAGGAGGAACAGCTGCATTGTGATGGCCGGCTTCCAGCTCCGATGTAAGGGCTCCTTCTCTCGGCTCAGATTACTGTGGTTTTGTTGTCGCTCAGAACTGACGGAGAATAAATATTCATGTTTTGTTGGCTTATACAGTATTTGCTTTCCGATGTATTTGCTGTCATGTTTGTTTACACCCTCCCCGTCAGCCCATTCAGAGCAGAGCAGCCGGCCGGAGGCGGTCACACCGTTAGCTGTGCAGTACGGTTCAGCTTCTACCGTTAGCTGTGCAGTAGGGTTCAGCTCCTACCGTTAGCTGTGCAGTAGGGTTCAGCTCCTACCGTTAGCTGTGCAGTAGGTTTCAGCTTCTACCGTTAGCTGTGCAGTAGGGTTCAGCTCCTACCGTTAGCTGTGCAGTAGGTTTCAGCTTCTACCGTTAGCTGTGCAGTAGGGTTCAGCTTCTACCGTTAGCTGTGCAGTAGGGTTCAGCTCCTACCGTTAGCTGTGCAGTAGGGTTCAGCTCCTACCGTTAGCTGTGCAGTAGGGTTCAGCTCCTACCGTTAGCTGTGCAGTACGGTTCAGCTTCTATCTTCAGCTGTGCAGTACGGTTCAGCTTCTACTGTTAGTTAGTGAGTACGATTCAGCTTTTACCGTTAGCTAGTGAGTACAGTTCAGCATCTACCGTTAGCTTTGAATCTAATTATAAGAATAAATCATCCTGAATCTTGAAGTTCTTAGATACGCCACCGGGCCTCCAATCCATCGAATACGCTCTTAAGGAGGCAACATGTGCTCTAAAATCAGAATATAGCGCCTCACCATTTTTATTTGTTGTTGATGATGTTCATCCATCTGGCCTCCTGCCAAAGGCCTCAAACGAAAAGCTTTTCATGAACAGACGTGACGCCCTACACTGACAGCCCTTCACACAGTTTGTCTTTCTATAAAGTATCAACAAGCTAAATAATTTAGTTTGGAACAAATGAGCACTTCTTGTATTCAGTCGGTTGTGAGAACCTCTTTTGAAGCCGGTCGTCTCTCCGCAGTCGAAGAGCCAATCCATGAATAAAAAGAATAGCAACGTTATAATCTTTAGGATCTAACGTTAGTTTCTGCGAACGCTTCCATTTGTATCTTTAAAAAAAAGTAAGCGTGTCATTGTATTTTTGCTGTGCATGATTTAGATCCACAGGAGTTCCGAGCTAACGTTGTTTTGGCGCTCTCTTCACTTTTACTCAATTACAACTAGTTTAAACACGAAAGATAGAAAAATCAAATTGTAAAAGAAATTTCAGAGATTTACCTCTTTCCATCTTAGACATTGCAACAATGTTTCTAAATATTTCAACTTCATGAAATAATATCAGCTGGTTACATTATCTCTGTGTTTTGCATTGTGAGGTGCAGTACATGTTGCGGCCTCTAGGAGCCACCAGTGTGCCTTTAGACTCTTTTGCCCTCGTCGCTCCTCCTCGTGGTTCTTCTCTAATTCCTCCCGCCTCTCATAATTCAAACATTTCAGGTTCGTCCACATCGGCTCTTCATCTCTTTTTTCTTGTCAGCATATTTTCTCTTATCAAATGAAATATTTTCTCTCACTCCTTTTGCCTTTCTTGTATCTAACGTATTCATGTTTGCTTTGTCCTCCCTATAATTATGTGTAGAAGCCCTCATGCAGTAACACACACACACACACACACACACACACACAAATAGCCTCATAGCAGCAAATCCGTGTGCGATGCATGATAAAGGAGAAGTTGAGTGAGTGACATCGGCCCGCCCCCATATGTTGCCAAGTGCTAAGAGGTAACGATGCTATTTGCATTGCTCTCTAATGCCAGTGAAAGCTGTTTGTCTGTGGGACACGCTGTAATTTGAAAGGTTAATGCACGGCAGGAATAGAACATGAGTGGGTTTGATAATCACAGGCAAACAACAGACCGCTGATACGCCATGTACACCAGGAGGCAACTGCGAGTGAAAGACTGAACATTTGTTCAGGCAAATGAATAAAACAAAGAGCAGCGGAAGGGAGTTGAACTGGGGCGAGACATGAAGCCGCTACGAGGCTCTAATCCGAGTTAAAAATGAGATATGAAGCCCTACGAGGCTCTAATCCGAGTTAAAAATGAGATATGAAGCCCTACGAGGCTCTAATCCGAGTTAGAAATTAGATATGAAGCCTCTACAAGGCTCTAATCCGAGTTAAATATGAGATATGAAGCCCCTACGAGGCTTTAATCCGAGTTAAAGATGAAATATGAAGACCCTTTGAGGCTCGAATCCAAGTTTAAAGATGAACCAGGTGCAATTTTCATCCCCCAAAAAATAATGTCAAAATCAGATTAAACCCTCAATAAATCTAGATTATTACATTCTCATTGCTTTGCTTTGTTTTATTCATTTTTAATGGTTATTTGCATTAAATATATATTTTTTTATTTTCTTTGAATTCTACTAAATATTAAAAATATAACTAATTAAATAAATAAAATGCATTTAAAATAAATACAAAAATGGTGTTGAAATACATTCTATTCACCATCATCATTTTACTTCTCATTTTAATTCCATATTTGTTTGGACTGAAATCTCAGGTTCGGTTCTACCGGATCTTTCTGTTGGTCCCCAAAACATTTCATGGACCAGTTGAAATAAAATACTCTCCAATATGTATTTTTGGAAAACTCTTTCCCTAATATCTGTCGAGTAAAGTTCATAAATGATAATCTGAGTCCTCCCGTGTCTCTGATCTCCTTCCTATAGCAGCGGCTCTAGCTCACAGCATGTGGCGCTCCTCTGTACACAAGCCACTGAAGACGCTACGGGCCACCGAGCTTCTGCATACATTAGTGTGAGTGTGAGTGTGTGTTTGTGTGTGTGTGTGTGTGTGTGTGTGTGTGTGCGCATTGGTTTAAGAAAATCGGCGCGTGCAAATCTGTGCACGCCTTATTATCTCATCTTCCTCAAGTGCCCCTTTGAGTCGGGTTCAGCCTTCACGCCGCCTCTGCTATGCATTATGCACTATTCCACTACGTATGCTTTATTATTTATTCATAAGTGTCTTTCAAGATCAAAACGAATGGAGAACTGGCTCCAGCAATATGTGCGTTCTAGGAAAAGTGGGCGTCGGCTGAAGATGGGAGGGGGCGTGTCTAAACGTGACAGATCGATCAGGTATCGTCCCACAGGTCAGAGTGAGAATCTTTAACCGTCTTCATTCCCTTAAATCAGCTCCTTCTCCTCGGTGCTCTAAGCCGCTGACTCCTCCCCTCTTCCCACGTAAACGCCGTTAGCTCCACCGCCACACACACACACACACACACACACACACACACACTGCGGCGTGTAGATCTACAGCTCCTCCAGGCAAACGGGAAAACGCCCGCGGCCCCCGAAAGCCAAGCGCTCCCACGAGGGCCTCTAAAGACGGCGACACGCAAGACGCAAATGGCAAAACTCCCCGAGGTAACGCCATCTCCCTCTTCACGAGACGATCCAAACGGGCCAATCGGCTGCCAGAGATCGACCCGCTGCCGTCGCCAAGAGTTGTTTTTATGAAACTAGTGACGGCGACGACAAAATAAGAGATTACCGCCTCGAAGTTCAAATATTTCAACTAGGGGTGAAAATTGCGGCGCCCGGAAAAATGTTTTAGGTGTGCCTTTTATTTTTGGCCCGTTTTCTCTGTAGTTTTGGTTTTCATATTATTGGAAACTTTCATTATCAGGAAGTTTTTCTTTCGCGAGTTATCTTGCCATGCTCGAGTTATTGAGAGTGTTTTCGTAGCCCATTTATTTGTCACTCCTCAAAGAGGATCTGAATCCAATAAAGTGGCTTACAGTTCCATCCTCCGCATCTGAGTCCTCCTGCGAGTCCAGGCCTGACGCTCGGCGAGGCGGGGCCTGGAGTTACCGATCGACAGACGCCGACCCTCGCCAAAGGTTTGGTTGCGTTCCAAAAGAACGAGATCACAGGGTCGTTGGCAGGGATGGGATTCCTCAGCACGGGAACTTCTACCGATTCTAATTCTAATAATTACTTGCCAACAAGAAATTTGCTCTAAAAACTGTATTTTTTTTTACGTAATAAAGACACAAATCTTCATTCGTACTTATTCCGTATCTCGGGGAGCGGGCCAGAGATTCTGGAGGAATAAAATCTGTGATCTGAGACACATTCTGAATCCATGTAGACAAAGAAATGTGTCGATTATCCAATCAATAAAATATAATCCATCCCATGGGAAGACAGTAACCACACTGAATGAGACGCACCTCATTTGAATATCTCTGAATGAGCTGCTTGCTCTGCTCACAGCAGCTGCTGTACTCAGAGTGGAGATGACACAGAAAAACATTTATATATCTCTGATGCAATAAATATTATATCTCTGGTTTTAATAAATCATTTTGCAAAACAAAGTTCAGCTGCAGCATGTTTTGGAACCGTCTTGTATTCATAATTGAGTGTGAACACCAACTCTAAACTGTATGATAGCATATTTAGTAGAGAAAATACTAGAAATATAACACACACAACGATTTTCCCTCATTCTAAAGATATTTAGTGATAGAAAACATGATCATTAAACAACGTTTTATGCTCTGTATTGTTATTATTTGGAGGGATTTTAGGATAATTATGATGGCATAACACTGGGTTGTTATGCCATGTGTCATGGAGTGAGAGAGGAGGCCTCTGCAACATGAAGACATTCATAAAGTGTGCCCCCGATCTAGATGTAGTGTGTGTTAATGTATTGATGTGGGTTCTAGGGTTATGGATACCAGAAGGTTCTGATTGGCCGCGATGAGGCTGCACCGCTTCCACTGCTCATTAAAGGCACGTCTCTAATCGGCCAATCACGTGGAAGCAACTGGATGCATTTAGGCATGCAGACGATCTGCTGAGGATCTAATCGAGCATCAGAACGAGGGGATGAAGTGTCGTTGAGCGTGGTGGTTGGGGCCTCATGGGGCGCCATGGGGCCTCATGGGGCTGTTGGAGTGTCTCAGAAATACCTGATTATTATACATATAGATGCTTTTTATTGTGCCATATCATTACATTTTATTTAGCTGATGCTTTTATCCAAAGTGGCTTACAATCATACGCCGTAGAGCAGCCGCTCAGGGTTAGGAGTCTTGCTCAAGGACACGAGGGCAGAGCGGGGATCAAACGTGAACCTGTTGCTTCCTGTGGACGACAGCTTGTTGTAGTCGTAGTCCTGCTCTAATGTGTTGGTGAGTATAGCGGCCTTAATTCATTCTCTACATTAAGATCTCTACGAAGGCTGTATCTCTTTAAGAGAAGCACATCCTTTCCCTAAGTTGCATGGACCCACAATCCTCAGAGGAAACACCGCCGCTACCCGGCTTCTGTGCGGTAAACTTTTCCACTTACTGATTTCTAAAAGATTCCCGTTGTGCGTCTCGGAGCAAAAGATGTATTCGCACCTTTCTCACCACGAGGCGAGAACGTGTCTCACCCCTCGTCCCCGAGATGAGCCGACAGCAGGGTTCAGGCCACCGGGGATCTACCCAAGATGCACCAGAGACCTCAGAGACCGTCGACGGTTCACCGGGGGAAGAATCCCCGCAACCTAAAATATGTAACCGGAATTGTGGCTTCTGACAGCTTGTTTATTATTCATCAAACGCTCTCCTTTAATTGGCTGTAGGAATCATCCGGGCTGCACCTGCCGTCACATTCATGGATTCTCTTTGTGTGCCGAAACGTTGGAGTCGTGAGAGCTACCGGAAAACGTTCGGTACCCGAGCATCACGGAGAACCTTCTGGAAGAGGAACCGTATTCAGATCCGGACTGACGGAGGCTGAGAGCTCCTCTGGTTCTAGAAGGTCTCTGATTCCAGCAGCAGGTCCATTTATAAATGGACATCTTTAGGTTTTATTCAGATTTAGCATGTTCTGGTTCTGTTGGTTCCCTGTATTGTTTCTAGTCCGTTTCTAGACTGGGTCTATTGATCCACACGGAACAATGGAGGTGCCATCTGGAACTGGAAATGGTTCTTCAGAGTGATGCCATAGAAGAAGCGTTTCTGGTTCCACAAAGAACCTTTGAAACTAATGTTCTTTAAAGAACCTATACGGAGGTGTCTCGAAGAACCTTCAAAACATGGTTCTTCAAGCACCATTTCTGGTTCCACAAAAAAAAAGAAACCAGGGTTCTTTAAATAATTATTTCATTAATGAGTTCTTCAAAGAACCTATAATTGTGTCCTATAATTGTGAACCTTAAACACCTGGTTCTGTTGGGCACTATTTCTAGTTCCACTATGAACCTTTCAAACCAGGGTTCTTTAAAGAAAACCTTACCTTAAATAGTTCTTCAAATAACCAATAAAGGTGCCTCAAAGAACCTTCAACAAATGGTTCTTTAGGGCACCTTGTTTAGCTCCACAAAGAACCTTTCAAACCAGGGTTCTTCAAAGAACCTTAGCCTAAAAGAGTTCTTCAAAGAACCTATAAAGGTGCCTCAAACTAAATAAATGGTTCTTCAGTAGGTGATGGTTCTTCATAGAACCACAACGCCTTTTTAAAGAACCATTTAACAACAATGTTAGTTGGCCAATGAGTTGCCCCACTGGGGATTAAGAAGTTTTCATATTGTAATATTGTAAGCGATCCACCGGCCGAGGCAGTAATCTGACGACCAGCCTTCATCAGCAGGGATTAATAAGGAGACCCTTTTGACCCGCCACGATCCCACGAAGGTTCCCCGTTTCTCCGGACGGCAGCAGGAACACGGTGTGTGGCCTCCGTTGGTTTGGTGAGTAAATGTCCCTCAGGAGAGCGGCGCCGTCCTGCGCCCTCAGCAGAACCTCGGCTTGACTCCTCATCATCTCTAAATGAAACCGTAGGAAGCTGGTGTGTTGCGGCGGGCTCAGAGGATCTCGTGGAGGAACCGCCTGCAGCACATTCACACAAATTATAGAACCCGAATAAATTGCGTCGGAAAGAAGAAAAACAAATTGCACAGATTAACCTTTAGTGGCTCCCGGTGATCCCGCCACACTCCTCCTAGACATTCTTATTATAGCACGGAGATATTCCTGGATGAATTTAGGCCTGAATTCTTCTGCGCCGTGGGTGTTACGGGTTAACGGTGTCAGGAAAATGTAGTCAGAGTACACACCGATTAAAAAGAAAGAACAAGTGAACAAAGAGGATATGATGAACTATAATAAAAGGTAATACAAGGAGTTTTTAACTGAGCTATGCACTAAGCAGATGAAACCATGAGTCAGCAGAAAGGTCATAGAGTTGTTCTTAGACATCGGTCAATAGAGATAGTGCTCGCCCGCCTTAAACCACACAAAGGATGATTTAGTTCATTATTATAATACTTAAAGAATAAATATATTATATCGTAAAAATTGTCAATCATAATTCAATAATCCGCAAAAGCAAATCTTAGTCTGGTTGACAATCCCCGGGATTGTTTTCATAGACTTTCATGTCAAAGCTTCGTTTCCACAGCGTTGCTAGGATCGGCCCTTTTGGCATCGTGCCTTTGGGATCGGCCCTTTAGGATCGGCCCTTTGGTTTCAGATTAAAAAGAAAGAACAATTGACCAAATACGAGATAATGAACTATAATAAAAGGTATTATAAGGAGTTTTTAACTGAGCTATGCACTAAGCAAATGAAACCATCGGTTCTTTTACAAATCGGTCAATAGAGATAGTGCTCACCCTCCTTAAACCACACAAAGGATGATTGAATTAATTATTCTAATACTTAAAGAAAGTATATATATTCTATAATAAAAATGGTCAATCATAATTCAATAATCCGCAAAGGCAAATTTGAGTCTGGTTGACAACCCAGTGATTGCTCTCATAGCCTTTCATGTAAGGTCTGCTTCCACAGAGCGGGGTTCCTTGCTAACGTGTTTTTGTCAGAATCCACTACATGGAACGGCGTTACGTCATTTACAATAAAATGTAGAAAGCATTACAGTAACAGAAATAAATGAAGATGTAACCACAATCCATCCATTTAGTAAAAATGGGGATTACTCTTTAAAAATACATGTGCTACCCCACATATAGCAACCCTGCAGGACTCAATTCTACTCAAAAAGGCTGATAAAGATGATTTCCCTTTCAAATTACTGCACAACTCCGACCCCTCTCCCGTTGTATATAGTTCTGTAACTTTAAATCAGACCTTGCCGTTTAAAGAAAAGAGCTCTTAGCTCCCCCGCCAAGCTTTCTGTTTCCTGGAATTACATGGAGAGCAGAGGACTTCTAACTGCTGACACTTTACTTCCACGGTAATGGTACTTATTTTTGTACATATTACAATCTTGGTTCCCTGTGCTGTGCAGAGGCTTTTCAAATAGAACCCTTGAAGGTCATTAGAAAATAACATGTTGAAGTAATATAGAATGACAAGAGCCTTATGACATTATATTTCATCTGATATTGTATATCCTGAATTTTCGCCTGGCATATGAATTTTTTTCTTCTAAATACTGGAAACTAAGTGTTTGACATTTTACTGATTTAAAGTAAAACTAAATGCTGAAATATGTCTAGTCTGTGCTCACGAAGATTGATGGTTGATTCTAATCCATAATGTCATCCAGCCGCATTTGGATGGGAGGATCCATGAGGGGCTGCTTTTCAGTAAAGTCCCCTTGTCCCTTTAGGATCGGCCCTTTAGGACTTGCCCTTTATGATCGCCCTTTATGATTGGCCCATTAGGATGGACCCTTTAGGATCATCCCTTTAGGATGGACCCTTTAGGATGGACCCTTTAGGATCGTCTCTTTAGGATCCACCCTTTAGGATCGGCCCTTTAGGATCAACCTTTTGGGATCGACCCTTTTGGAGTGTCCCTTTTTAGGATCATCATTTTAGCAGAATCGCTGTAATTAATTTGACTGTAAATATAAAACAAAAAAGATTGTAGACTAGCATTTACTGAATTTAATGCTCCCTATGTTTTAAATTACGTTTCATTTAGCTCACGCTTCTACCCAAAGCAACTTACATTCATGTTACCTTCACACACCATAGACACGGTAGAGGGAGCATTTCAGGGTTAAGTGCCTTGCTCAAGGACACATCGACGAGGGCTTCAACCCCTTGATTGTAAGACGGACCTGCTAACCACAACCAAGTATAACATAGTTCACACCAACAAAGTCACTCTGGCTGCCCTGAGAATTCACATTTTCTAATAAATATTCAATGAAATACTAAAATAATAAAAGGTCATGTCGTTTCTCATCAGATCTGACCTCGCAGACCTCCAGGGGTTCTAGGTTCTCCTGTGAAGTTGTACTTTTCTGGAATGAGGCGTCAGAGGAACACCAAACGGGATGTAGACGTTATAGAGACTTTATTTCAATATTTCGATCACATTCCTGCTTCTCCTGAGTATTAATTACATTGAGCAAGACTTTTTTAGTTTTCCATCTTCATCATTTTTGGTTCAACATAAATTACGCAGCCTTTTATTTTCACCTTGTTTTTGTAAGAAATAACGGGCGAGAAGTGGAGATTTAACGGCTTTTATTCCACAACGCGACTGTGGACTTGATTTATCAAACACAACGTCGGAGGCTTTCATGATCGTTTGGGGATAAAAAGTGAGCGACTTGAAAAGAGGACCTTCACAGCAGAGAGACGAATTTGCACAATACACACACACACACACACACACACACACACACACACACACACACACACACACACATACACAGACACTATAAACCTGCACAATAGCTGCTTCTGATCAATGGCAGTGGATGTTCAGGGGTTATTATTATTATTACATGCATGTTCATAGAATAATTCTGACATTTCTAGAAGCGCTGATCGAGATCCACGTCTCCGACACCAAAGCAGGTGAAGCAAGACAAAATGAAAATAAAATGAAAAAAGCCTCAGAAATAAAACAAGATGGTTATGAGCCTGTTGACCTTTTGAAAGACATACATATGGAGGAAAATACAAACATCTCCCCAGATTCAGAGGGACATGAGAGTGGACTCGCTGTGGGACGAGAACTAACATCACCATCACAGGCTGATGGAGCGCGAGCTGAAAGCATCAAATAATCATAAGAAGCTTGTAACTGATGTCGCTGCTGACGTTGACGTGGCTTTTAATAAAAAACACAAAGTGGACGGACGGCGACGCAAACGAGACATTTATTTGTGTCGCACACGGCCCCCGGGGCCCCGGGGCCTCTCTGGTCGTCTGGCTGAGGAGGGCCGGCTCTCACACCTCCCTGAGGGAGGGTCTCTGGGAGGTCTGCATAAGAGAGGTCCTTCCCTCTGGACGTTGTTGTTGTATCGCAGGATCATCACCAGTTCTCTGCAATATTAAAACAAACATCTGTGTGTTGCATATGACATCATCCGTTAGCTCAGAGCACGACACACACGACACACACACGACACACACACGACACACACACGACACACACACGACACACACACAACACACACACGACACACCTCGCTACCGCAGCGCATCTATTATTCAGGAGTAGAAGTGTAGATACTTTGAGGTTCTCTGGGAGCTGCATTTATGACAACATGTCACCCCTGACCGACCCCCCCCTCCCCCTTCTTCTCCAGCTCCCAGCATCCTTGGGGGGGGGAGGGGAGGGGGGGGCTGTGGCCTCCCATTTGTTCCTGGCTGCTCGTTATATGTGAGCTTCTTCCTTTATTTTCACCTCCTCCTCCTCCTCCTCCTCCTCCTCCTCCTCCTCCTCTGCTGCCCGTGGTACGGCTGCAGCATAGCGAGCGACCGCAGGGTGTTCAACCAGGAGGTCGGAGCCGGAGGGGGCCGGGACCCTCAGGACCCCCAGGACCCTCAGGACCCCCAGGACCCCCCAACAAAGGCTTGTTGATGCTTGATGGATTCAGTTTCTCCCAAAGGAAACTGATGAAATACAAAAGATCCAAAGTAAAATGACCGCGCATGTACTTCATGTCAGTCGTCAAGTACGTCCTGCTGTTAAAAACCCTGAAATACCACCAGATGATGAAGCTGTGTACCGTGGCGACACGTTCCCCCCTCAGCAACGGCACTCGACAAAGTGCATGTGGCGTGCAGCCTACCCACAATGCACCAGTGCTCTCTCTGTCTCGGTGGCCACGTTTCTAATTTCACATTACAAGTAGCAGCACGCAGAATTCAATTTGTTTTTGTTTTGCTGCCATTTAGGGAAATCTCCATAAAATGAGAATGGCCGACGTCCAAAATCAATGCCCCCCCCCCCGCGCGCACACACACGACTAATGGGGGGGGGGGGGCATGAGCTAATGGTTCAAGAATGTCCTTGAATTCCTCTCGCTTTCCCTCTCACTCTCTCTCTCACCACCCCTATCTCTCCCTCCCTCTCTCTCTCTCGCTCTCCATCTCGCTCTCCCTCACTCCCCCTATCCCTCTCTCTCCCTCACCCCTATCGCTCTCTCTCCTTCTCTCTCTCTCTCTCTCTCCCATCACCCCTATCTCTCTCTCCCTCCACCCCCCCTCTCTCCCCTTAGGGAATAATCTCATGCAGGCTTTATAATAATCACATGGGTTTGGGATATGTTGTCGTGGTTACCGAGCCCGGACAGGGTTCCGTGTCTCGGAGTTCTGGTGGAAGCATCACAGATGGATTAGCTCTGGTTTAAATCTTTCCTCGACCACTCGACGGTGTACCTGTGAACACCTGGCAGGCGTCCCGAGACGTGAGCCCCACCAAATGAAGACGACTTCATGTCATTCAGTTGGTTTTGTGAGATATGAATCTGACCGAGGCGTCGCCGTCCGGGGAGACGGACAGAAACCGTACGACGACGTCATCGAACCGAGCTCAACGTGACTGAGAGGAACTCTGAAATGTGGATGAAACGGACTCAGACGTAGACGTCAGACTCAGACGTCAGGATGCCGACTGTCCGACTACATTCTGTCTTCTTCATGAATAGCTGGTCGTACTCATCGTGTACCGGAGGTCGTGTATGAAAGAGGCGACTCTAGAGGTGCACTTTAAGCTCTTTGTAAATGTTCTAAATGACATCTATTGTTCATCTGGTCTCATGACATCTATTGTTCATCTGGTCTCATGACATCTATTGTTCCTCTGGTCACATGACATCTATTGTTCATCTGGTCTCATGACATCTATTGTTCATCTGGTCACATGACATCTATTGTTCATCTGGTCTCATGACATCTATTGTTCATCTGGTCTCATGACATCTATTGTTCATCTGGTCACATGACATCTATTGTTCATCTGGTCTCATGACATCTATTGTTCATCTGGTCTCATGACATCTATTGTTCATCTGGTCTCATGACATCTATTGTTCATCTGGTCACATGACATCTATTGTTCATCTGGTCTCATGACATCTATTGTTCTGTCCATCCTGGAGAGAGGTTTTGTTTCTCCCCTGAAGGTTTCTTCCCTTCTTTCTATTTCTTTTGGGGAGGTCATCCTGGTCCGCTGAGAGGTCAAAGGTCAGGGATGTGGTGTGTGACGCCCTCTGAGGGGAGTTTGTAATGACGAGCTGAACAAATCAACTGAATCTCCTCACAGAGAAACGATGCTGGAGAGGGAACGTGAAGCGGAAACGAACAGAACCAACACGCCGTCGTGTCGAACAGCAACGTCCTTGTTTGGATAAACTCCTGAGAAGTGAGCAGACGAGACGCCGGATCCCCCGGCGGCGCCGCGGAGAGCGAGCGGCGTTGTTTGGGCACAAACACGGCAACAGATTGCCGTACACATGCTCTTGATTGAACTCGGCGGGGCTCCGTGAGCTCATCGCCGCTCGGAGCCAGACGGCGTCTCCCGGCCTCCGGCGCCATCGGCGGGCCGGCTCATCGCGCCCATACGAGGGGGGGGAGGGGGGACATGATGAAGAGGCTGAGGACGCAGGAGAAAACACAACCGGGCTTTCACAAATCCAAATCAACGGACACAGAGGAGCGGGGGGGGGTCCGGAACCTTCAGTCGGGCCTCTTGATTGGCTCGCGGCACGCCGCCGGACGCCCCGCCGCTCGCCCCGCCGCTCGCCATGGCCTCTTCCTCATATCTCCTCTTCATCAATGTTCTGTTGGGGCGGTCAGATGTTACGATGAAGGACAGATGTTACGATGGACGCGATGCCGGCTCCGGCACTCGGAGGAGAAGGAAGTTATTTACACCGAAATATACTTGAGGCGGACACAAATCTTACATTTGTCCCGACTTCAGAGACCCGGCGCTCTGGTTCTGTGACCTGAAAGATTTCTGACCCTTTCACATGTAACCTAGGGGTGTTTTCTATCTGGAGACTTCATTGATGCTACAGTCAGATAAAAACAAAACACTTTCATTCCTGTACGTCATTTTGCCGACGGGGGTGTCTCGACCAGATCGTGGGGTGGATGTTCACGACAGATTCAATGCTAATGTATTTTATTTTATTTGAAATGTTGTCAAATCAAGTCACTGGCCACCAGCATGGCGGGATGTTTCCGTTCCTGTGAGTTATCTAACCGACGGTTCATGTCGCTGAAGAAGATTTAAAAGCTGCAGCGGTCGGTTTTTAATTGGTGAATATCGTAATGAGTTTAATTTCTGACATAACCTTCTCCTTCTTTTCATCTGACTCACTCACACTTTCTCAAAACACCTTTTAATTGCCTTTTTTATAGCACCGACTGCCCGCTGGCTCCTCGCCCACTCCTCTTCACGGCCCCCTGCTGGTCGGGGTCTGAAGTGACGACAGACAACCATCCTCCGCTACCCGGAGATCGCTCTCCTGACGGTGTTTGGCTCACAGGTGACTCTGAGTACACACACCGCTGTACACAACACCACTTCTATTGACTTAAAGAAATAAGTGTGTTATGACACTTTACAGCCCAGGGTTGTGTTTACTCATCGGTTGCTTGCAGAATGCTGCTTTATAGTTTAATGTGGGAATAGAGGATATTAAAGCCCAGTTTTATTTGAACGTTTCCTAAATTCATTTACGTTTTTACTTCATTTAACAAAATGAGATATGCGTTGTGTCTTATTGCCTTCTACCCATGGCTTTACAACCATCACTTCATTACGTTAAAGACTGAAGAAAACGTTGAGCTGTAACGATTCTCGGTGTATTTCTGTCAAATGAAAATGATTTATGGACTTTATTCTCAAAGCGTATCAGTGATGGAGATATTACCTCCATCTAAAACAATGTGTATCACGTCTGTTGACTGGAGACGACAAGAAAGAGAATTAAGATTGATGGAATTGATTGAATTTGTAAAAGGTCACAACAAGACTATTTCATTATTTAGAGCGCCATGTGGTGTCCCCCAAAGATATCCAACCTAAACCTAAACCCAACCTAAACCCAACCCAAACCTAAACCCAACCTAAACCCAACCCAAACCTAAACCCAACTCAAACCCAACCTACTCCCCAACCTAAACCCAACCCAAACCCAACCTAATCCCCAACCTAAACCCAACCCCAACCAAAATCCAACCTCAACCAAATCTAAACCCAACCTAAACCAAACATAAACCCAAATCTAAACCCAACCTAAACCCAACATAAACCCAACCTAAACCCAACCTAAACCAAACATAACCCCAAACCTAAATCCAACCTAAACCCAACCCCAACCAAACCTAAATCCAACCCAAACTAAACCCAACCTAAACCAAACCTAAACCAAACCTAAACCCAACCTAAACCCAACCTATGCTGTAATTACAACCCTGTTGGTTTCCTAGGGTACTACATGAGTGATGTGTAACCATGTTAACACAGAAACTCTGTTAAAAAAAGGAGTAAAAAACAGACATGTTGGACAAGGATTTACTTTCCAATGTGTTTTTCAACAAATAAATCCCTGTTATCAGGAAAGAAATGGACAGTCAGAAACAAGTGTTCACCGATTCTAGGGAACAAAGTATTTAGCTGTTCGATAAAGTTTGGAGCAGAACTTTATGGACCTCTAACTCAGCCAGCGCTATCCGGCTGAGCCAAGACAGCGAGACGCCGCCTCTCTGCTCTCGGGTGCCAGATATTTAACTGAAGTGTCAATCTCTCATTTGTAATAGTTTTTTCTTCCTTTTCGTTGCAGTTACTGAACCCAAAATGCGCTCCGGGTGAACTCGACACTTACAATAACTTTTTGGCAGAAAAAACATTGCAAAGCAGCCAACTGTCAGTAACCGGTGAAGTGCGACTGTCACCGTGACGCAACTGGAGGCTTTCCATTGAAGCTACGGAGTGATCCAAGGTCAACGCTTACCAACTTCTCCTCACACTCTTTTTATACATCGGCGGATCGCTCCGTCAGAATCAGGGCGTGAGTTTCGAGGGCGAGCTTCTCGATAAACGTGGATTCGTCAACATTCAGTTCTTCTGGTCATTTGGGTGGGAGTGTGGAACTCTTGCTGAGCAGATGATGGATGTTTGAAGCTTTTCAGACCTCACTCTGATCCGACCGGCCTCCATCTCCACGAAACACAAAGGCTCGTAGAGAGAAGTTCATGACGGACGTCTCGCGCTTGATGGAAATCAGGACCGGAATGCGATGGATCAAGTTTAACGATATTTAATAGCAAGAAGTTTAACAAAAGTTTAACGAACACTCCAAGCTCTCGATGGGGGGTTGGTCGTGATCCTGGCTCTACGGGTACGAGATAACGCGAACAAGTGTTGCTGGCTAACGGAGGAGGTACAAGCTAACGCAAGTGTTTCTGGCTAACGGACGTCAAGACGAAAGAGAGACTTCTCCCAGTACAAAGAGGTGTTAGTCAACCGGCCAATCAGACGTCTTTAAAGATTAGTCATTTGTTATCCAGTCATGCGTCACCTTCTTGTTGGTTAAAAGTCCGCTATCAAAATGGAGTGGTCAAAGGTCACGACCCCGGGTCGAGACGTCACTTACGGTCAAACTACTAAAAAGCCCCTTCGCAATAAAAGTCCAGTACATTATTCTGCGGATTAAAATAACGTCACAGGCTCCAACCGGCTTCCACATTTTTGAAATACTAACTAACATTCATCCCCATGCAACATACATTTAAACATACATATAAACACATATAAACAGTTCCTCTTGCCATCTTTCTATATATGTTAATTTAAAGCATCAGACGGCAGATCCGTGAAGGGTCTGCCCTTAGCCAACACCTCTGGATCCAGAGTGGCTTTGATCACAGCTCTATAAAGGACTGTGGTTCATGGCACATTGTTCCCACGGGAGTCATCGAGCAGGCATCCCTTTTCATTGATAAAAAAAGGTTCAGCAACTTTCCTTCCTCAGAGAAGCCGTCTCACGCTGGTCTCACTCCTCCTACACCTCCAGTAATGGACATATGTCTTTTTTTCTGTACCACCTTTTTCTCCACTACCTTTCTCTTCACCTCTTCTCTCGCTGGTTTAGCTTCCATCCTCCTGCCTTCTTTAACCCTCTGGGCTCTGGGGTCATATTCTCGATGATACACAATTTCTTCAATTCACCTTTTAACTTCCTACATCCCCAAGGTGTCATCTTTTCGTGTGGAAACCTTCTTTATAGACGCGAGTCCACAGGCGAGCCGCTGCATGGGTCTCATTGTAGTCAAAGTTAGTCATTGCAGTCATCCGTTTCCATAGCAGACTTGTATTGTATGTTTTCATTGTTAAAGGACACAGGGGCCAATGTTGCTGGCAGAGCTGTAGTGCACAGGTGCCAAACACGAGGCCGGCGGCCCGCCACGTCATTTCATGTGGCCCCATGACAGCTTGAAAGACATACAGTCACCTTTTCTTTAAGAAATTCAAGAAAAATATCCCGTTCTATTATTTTAAAGGTTTCAAATTATTCTGGTCACATGGCATCTATTGTTCATCTGGTCACATGACATCTATTGTTCATCTGGTCACATGACATCTATTGTTCATCTGGTCACATGACATCACTGCCGTCCCTCCTGGAGAGAGGTCCTCTGTTCCTCTCTCAAGGTTTCTTCACTGTTTTCCCTGTGAATGTTTTTTTGAGTTTTATTGAGGGAGTTGTTTCTGATCCGATGTGAGGTCAAAGGTCAGGGATGTTGTCTGTACAGATTGTAAAGCCTTCTGAGGATAATATGTCATTTGTGATATTAGGCTGTACAAAATGAATTGAATACACTTCATTTGAGGCCTTTGAGTTGAATACATACATATGATGAATGCTCATAGAAACAGGGAGAAGGAAAAGTTTTATTACCTCAGAGTCCTCGGGCAGCAACAAGCACACGGTTCAAATTAAATAGATTTGCTATAATTCTAAAGACATTTTTTTTACGCACAATATTTCTACACTCGAATGAACATTAATTAAATGCAAAGAGAGTTATATAACAATATGTTGGGGAGTAGTTTATACGTTTACATACTTCTGTTACAACCGGCCCTTTAAGAGCGGCCATGATGCGGATGTGGCCGCAGTCACGATGAGTTTGACACCGCAGCTCTACAGGGTCTGATCCACCCGGCGGGCTAACTGTAGCACGTCCTTTAGCGTCTTTACCCTTCACCACGTCCGACCCACACGTCTCGAGTTGATAGCCACAAGGCTGTGTTGGTAAAAAGTTGTTTCTCATTCAACACACAGCCACAGAATCAAAGCGTTTCCCCTTTTTTTCTTATTTTTAGTTGTAGGTAATAAAGCTACACTTTTACCTTCATGGGGTTTTAAGGAAGAAGCTCCAGAATTGACATCAAAGGCGCTTGTGTCGTTTGAAGGTTGAAGCCCTCGTGGGGTCTTGAGAATAAAGGAAGACGAGTCGATGAATGTACCGCGTAGACAATGAGAGTGATTGTTGTACTTTCTCTTTCTTGATTTCACTTATTCAGTCGGTCTCTGAGCATTCAGAGGAGAGGATGTGCTTCTTTTGTGTGATCTGCGTGAACACAAGTCTGATCCGCCAACGTCTCGGACAAGTGACTCCCGAAGACAGAGACATGCCGACGCTTGTAATGGAAAGAAGGTTGGGGCGGAATCTCAAACATCTATTGTTCATCTGGTTACATGACATCTATTGTCTATTGTTCATCTAGTCACATGACATCTATTGTTCATCTGGTCACATGTCATCTATTGTTCATCTGGTCACATGACATCTATTGTTCATCTGGTTACATGACATCTATTGTCTATTGTTCATCTAGTCACATGACATCTATTGTTCATCTGGTCACATGTCATCTATTGTTCATCTGGTCACATGACATCTACTGTTCATCTGGTCACATGACATCTATTGTTCATCTGGTTACATGACATCTATTGTCTATTGTTCATCTAGTCACATGACATCTATTGTTCATCTGGTCACATGTCATCTATTGTTCATCTGGTCACATGACATCTATTGTTCATCTGGTCACATGACATATATTGTTCATCTGGTCACATCTATTGTTCATCTGGTCATATGACATCTATTGTTCATCTGGTCACATCTATTGTTCATCTGGTCATATGACATCTATTGTTCATCTGGTCACATCTATTGTTCATCTGGTGACATGACATCTATTGTTCATCTGGTCACATGACATCTATTGTTCATCTGGTCACATGACCTCTATTGTTCATCTGGTCACATGGCATCTATTGTTCATCTGGTCACATGACCTCTATTGTTCATCTGGTCACATGACCTCTATTGTTCATCTGGTCTCATGACATCTATTGTTCATCTGGTCTCATGACATCTATTGTTCACCTGGTCTCATGACATCTATTGTTCATCTAGTCTCATGACATCTATTGTTCATCTGGTGTCATGACATCTATTGTTCACCTGGTCACATGCATCTATTGTTCATCTGGTCACATGACATCTATTGTTCATCTGGTCACATGACATCTATTGTTCATCTGGTCTCATGACATCTATTGTTCACCTGGTCACATGACATCTATTGTTCATCTGGTCTCATGACATCTCTTCTGTCCCTCCTGGAGAGAGGTCCTCCTGTTTCTCTCCTCAAGGTTTCTTCACTGTTTTCCCTGTGAATGTTTATTCAATGTGAGGTCAAAGGTCAGGGATGTTGTCTGTACAGATTGTAAAGCCCTCTGAGGATAATATGTCATTTGTGATGTTAGGCTGTACAAAATGAATTGAATACACTTCATTTGAGGCCTTTGAGTTGAAGACATACATATGATGAATGCTCATAGAAACAGGGAGAAGGAGAAGTTACAGAGCTTCTGTTTCGTATTATCTCAGAGTCCTCGGGCAGCAACAAGCACACGGTTCAACGAGAGGCTGCGCACTCGTACAGCGTGTGGACACTTCATTCATACGCAAGATACCAAACAATATGCACAACACATATTTACATTCTGCATATGGATTTTGACGGTCCAACAATGTTTATATCACCTTTTTTCTAAAGGCCCTTCACTCAGATACAAGTGAGAGAAGCGGATCCGCTCAGCATCGATGCTCCTTCCTGTGTTTAATGGAAACCCGGCGGCCTGCCGGCACGCCGTCACACCGCCGCACACGTGTTTATGTCGGTATCGCCGGCTGTCATAAAAACGAGATTACACGGAGTAGATGATCCATTAAAGTTGTCTCTCTTTCTGCTTCACCTTTCCCACATCGCAGGAACAACAAATTGCGCTCCTCTAATTGTCTCTGGCCTGATTTGTTCTCCACATGACGCCTTTCCCCACAAACCCAGAAAATGCCTGAAGCCGTTCTTGAGCACGGCAGCGGTAAACATGTGGCGCCGCACCGACGAGGCCGCCCAGCTCTGACCTGTAACTGCAGCTCCTCGCCCCTAGGGGGGAATCGGTGTCGTTTTGAAATCTCAAAGCTTGTCTCTGCATTTTAGTCAGAATCTGATTATTGTTTATTCGAGAGTAGAAATATTCTACATGTGAATATTTCTCTAATATTATAACAAATCCATTTATGTTGTAACCTTCAAAATAAAAGCACAGGATATAAAGGTGATAATGTCGTTCAAGCCGTCAGGGTCAAAATAAAATGATTAAATATACACAAAAACATTTCTCTAATATTATGACAGAAATCTATTTCATGTGTAACCTTCAAAATAAAAGCATCGGATATAAAGGTGTTCATATGACGTTCAAGCCGTCAGGGGCCAAATAAAATGACTATTGTACACAAGAACATTTCTCTATTATTATAACACAAATTCATTTGATTTGTAACCTTCAAAATAAAAGCACAGGTTATAAAGGTGATCATGTGTCTTTCAAGCCGCTAGGGGCCACATAAAATGAGGTGGCGGGCCCCATTCGGCCCGCGGGCCTCGTGTTTGACGCCTGTGCTCCGGATGATATTAACCATGTTTGAACAGCCAGAGAACAGATGACACCCGGCTGCACGGTCCAGGGCCCTCGTATGATAGCGGAGCCCTTCATTTTGCAGGAGTCTTTCTGAATCACCTGAAGATGTTGATGCAACTTGACTTCATTAAACCTTCACATCAGATGTCTAATGATGCAGAGCGTCAAGCTCCTGGTCTGGCACTTATGTCCGAAGGGATTCAGTAAGCGCCGTCTAAAGCTTCATTTAACATCAACTTCAATGATGTACGAGTTATTCGCTGCATCCCCGAGAGATGAGAAAAGAGTATTAGCTGTGGTTTGGACTTTTCGATGCGTCTTCTGTGATTGGACGAGTCGGATGGAAACATTTCATTTGCTCTGAAAACATCAACCCGTTATTTATGTTGCTTATTCTTTATCCCCGCAGTATTGGAGAGTTGTTTTATTCAAACAAAGCCCAGACAATTCAGCAGTGAACACACTTTCTACTGTAAATACAGAATAAAAGTCCCTCTTGGTCTTGTTAAATAAAATATCATTTTGATGCAGTCAAATTATTAGGAGCTGTCGGGTTTCCGTCTGCGGTGACTTCACAGGGATCCGACAGCCGGTCTCACCTCCTCCGTCCTCGGGGAGTCGCCCTGTGAGGGAGGAGACGAGTCCTGATGGTGTCCACATGCTGTCCACACCTCCCCGAGAAGAGGGAATATAGACGGAGGCTGCTGCCGCTAATTTAGTTCTGTGTGTTTTTCCAAGAAGTCAAATGAAATTAAACATCCTTAATTCAACCTTGAGTTTTTGCATCCCCATTCTGCTTTTCCTTCACACGTTTCCTTCTCTAACTGTCGACATATAACATCGGAGAGTTGGACTGAGGCCCCTGAGCAGCTGGTGACACGAGGGATGGCGACGCCCACTTAGCGAGGGCCTCCGGATATGTCCAAGAAGTCAGCGTCCAGCCGAGACCCGCGGCGCCGGACGGCAGCGGTGCTGGACCGCGGCCCGACCCGGTGACGTGTCCCCCCCCCCCACATGTCGGAGGGTCGGCTCTCCTCCCCCGCGCTCATGGCTTCACAGCTTTCGTGACATTAGTTTGTTATATTTCTGCCTCCAACCCACAGCAACATCTATTTCAGAATCAGAATCAGAAACCGTTTATTGCCAGGAATGTTTACACAAACTAGGAATTTCTTTTGGCGGAAGGTGCAACATTTGACATGACAAACAACAATCAACATAAACTCAAGTACAAGACAGATTATAATGGAATCTGTGGCTAAACTTCAAGATTTATGTTCCAAAGTCTCTGATGTCGTCTCCAGGTTCGGCCGTGGAGTTCAAGTCGTGTGCGAAAAACACAAAATTAAATAGTTGAGTTTAAGGGCGTTAAAAATAAATGTACACGTATTTATAATGAAAAGAAAGGTTGTCACAGTGGTCGTGTTCGTCCAACTCGTGGGCAGCTCGCCATCTTCATCTGATACGAGATTTGTATCGTCTCACAAACCTGACCTGACCACAAGGTCACTGAAAACTGTTCATTCAAAACACAACCACATGTTAGCAGCAGAAACCAAAAGCGTTGACAGGGAAATACAAAGGAAAAGAAAAACCTTGTAATATAACAAACTGGAGGTCTAACATTTACAAAATATTCTTAAAAGTAACGGAGGTACACTCACACTGTCTGCACCCAAACCAAAGAGGAAGTGACCTCCATGGCCCGGACATTCATTAGGACTCGGGTCCTGGATTGGCCAATTAAAAGCTTTTCCTCCCTGAGCCAATCAGTGGGTAACAAGAGACCTCACGCAAAAACACATGTTCATATTGCCTTTATTGCCAAATATTTGAACTTGATTCGTTCAGTTTTTCACAGGTTGGACTTTATTGTTATTAACTTGACAATATATGCAGTGTAAAACAGGTGAATTGCAGCCACATTGAGCTGTTTTTTTGCCAAGTACTAGTTCTTTTTTGCTAACTTATGGCTTATGGCGGCTTATTCCCTGAGAATAAAACAATATACGACATTGTGCTGTTTTAAATGAGCAGATAAAAAACAGCAAAGGTAGTAGCAGTGTCAGCGGTGGAGTCGGTGGAGACACGCTCAGCCGTCATCACAGAGACACGACGGCTGGAGAGGAACTGGATGCCAAAACATTGTCCCGCTAAAACAATACATGTTCAGACTGAGAGGGGAGGTGGTCAACGGGACGTGACAGTAAAGCGGTCTATTACCGGCCCGTCACACTGCGGGGGGGGCGACAGGACGGTAACGTTCCCCGGAAAATACTGAATAAACTGACATCTAAACACAAAATGTCTTTAGAAAGGGAACAAATAAAACATTGGCTTTGATCTTAATAATGAAATGTTTATCCTGATGGAGAAAGACATCTACCGACAAGAACGAGCATGCACTAACAGGAAACTAGCATGTACAAACAGGAAACTAGGATGCACTAACAGGAAACTACCATGTACAAGCAGGAAACTAGCATGTACAAACAGGAAACTAGGATGCACTAACAGGAAACTAGCATGTACAAACAGGAAACTAGCATGTACAAACAGAAAACTAGGATGCACAAACAGGAAACAAGCATGTACTAGAATGAAACAGAGACTGTCCTCCTTGTTGTCTCCGAGCAGCTTCACACTGATAGTGTCTCTCTCCTCCGTCCTCATCCTTCTGGACCTTTCTGCAGCATTTGACACTGAACCACCAGATCCTTCAGGAGCTGCTGGTTCAGGTTCTGCTCGCTCCCTCTTCTCATCCGACCTCAACGACCACACTGTGTCAGAACCTTGAGCTCTCACTACTGGGGTCCCTCAAGGCTCCATCCTGGGCCCCCTCCTCTTCCTCTCACTACAGGGGTCCCTCAAGGCTCCATCCTGGGCCCCCTCCTCTTCCTCTCACTACAGGGGTCCCTCAAGGCTCCGTCCTGGAGAGGGATCCTCCTCTGTTGCTCTCCTAAAGGTTTTCACCCCTTATTTCCCCGTGAAGGGTTGTTTGATGTCTGTGTACAGACTGTGAAGCCCTCTGAGGGAACATTCGTAATGTTTGATATTGGGATTTACAAAATCGACTGAATTGAATTAAATTGCTAAGCGCCGGCTCCCGTGCATCTCAAAGAGACCCAGACATGCATCTGTTAAATAAAACGTCCTCGTCCCAATGTGTGGTGTACACTGCACCGCGGGGCTTTTCCTTCCCCCCTCTAACCTTTTTTAGAGGGGGGAAGGAAAAGAGGGTTTTTAAAAAAAAACTGTGGCACATTATCTGAAGGAAGCATGAAAAAAGAAGGTACCCAGTGGTGAGGATGACCACGGCTCAGGGAGAACATTGTGTTCCACACCCCACGGGCAAATGGGGTCGCCCACCGTAGGTGACCTGCAGCCGGGCGTCGTGGAGTGGCGTCTGTGGTCGTGTTCCGCTGGATGTGGTGTTTTTAAAGAGCCGCTTGGTATATATGCCCCCGATGGGCGCTTGAAACACGAGTGAGTACCCGTCGCAGATGTTGACAGATGTTTATCATCCTCATCTCAACACTCCCGACGTGACTCGTACACGGTTGGCAGGCGTCCTTGCGGCGGAGAAGTGCTCTCAGGCGCCGGCGCTCGATTATCTGGTGGAGAAGCGGCGTGGCGAGAAGCGGCGTGGCGAGGAGCGGCGCGGCGAGGAGCGGCGCGGCGAGGAGCGGCCTCGGTCGGTGCTCCGTGCAAATGCTCCAAAGGCTCGAGAACAGCTGAAGAAATCCACAGCTCTGGTTTCAGGTCTATTCAAAAATGATCCGTGTGCGCCTGAAGGACAGTGTCCAATTCTGTGACTGCGCTGGACACGTACATTATGTGTGTTTTAGGTACCATAGGGATGGTTAAGAGAATAAAATGTAACACACTGAGTTATTTTGTATGTATTTTGGCGAAATATGACCAGAGTCGACAGATCAGAGCTCCAGTGCTGGGGCTTGTGTGTCCCTTAGTAGAATAATAAAAGATAATAAAGCAGCAATGCATCCGAACAACTAAAGGTGATGAAACTAATCGTGATAAGAAAAGCAGGTGTCGGGCAGGACCGGGTTTCAGATAGAACCACAGAACCTGAGACAGTGAGGAGAGAACGCTCAACGACGGGGTAGGAAGCAGAGTTAGTAATGTGCATGTTAAATATATTAATACATTTTCATGAAAAATGCAACATCCTCTATTCGTAGAGTCCCCGTGCCTCCTGTACACATGTCCCAGTGTCTTAGCATTGAACGGGAAAACGCAGAAGGGAAAACACACTGGTGGGAAAAAACATAGAAGGGAAAATACACTGGCGGGAAAATACACTGGCGGGAAAACTCAATGGCGGGAAAACTCAATGGCAGGAAAACGCAATGGCGGGAAAACGCAATGGCGGGAAAACGCAATGGCGGGAAAACACAGAAGGGAAAATACAGAAGGGAAAGCACACTGGCGGAAAGTGATGAATTTTTCTGAAATAAGATAAGATAAATAATGATATGGTGATAAACTTGAGTTGTTTAATATTTCATGGTAGTTGACTTCACCTCATGTATTTGGGGATGCAGTATTCCATAACTATTATATTGTTTGTTATAACATGTCAAACACGTGTCTACGGAGGATGTGGTTGGTCCTGGATAATAAACGGTGGATTCATACCAAATGCCAACAGTCAGAATGTGAAGCTTCATATCCATCAGATGCTTTTATCTTTAACGTGACGTGTATCTCCAGTATCTTATCTTTGACACATGTTTGGGAACCCTCGGGCTTCATTGGTGTAACAGGACCGTGTGACCGTGTGACCTTCCCCCTCCCCCCCCCGCGATGGAGGCCACTCAGGTGTCGGTTCATCATGTCCCTGTGAGCCGCTCAGGGTGGCGCCTCCTGCTCTCCTCCCTCACGCCTCCATCCCGACTCGGCTAAATATAGAGAAGAGAACACAGAACATCTGATCCGCTCCAGCTGAGGCCGATTGGGCCTCCTCCCGGCACGTGTTCCTGAGCCACTCCCCCGCTTCCCACCGCAGCTGAGCCTAACCACGCCCCCCCGCCGCCACAATTGCGTGAATACAAAAAAACTTGCAAGCAGTTGAAGTAAATTTTCGACCAAATAGTGCGACAATCAGCTGACACACACACACACACACACACACACACACACACACACACACACACAACAGAACCAGCACCATGTTACAACACAATGAGTCCCCAGAAGGCTTCCCCCTGCTCAACTGGTGCCTTTGAAATTGAAGAGATGGCATCAGGACATTGAGTCTCATTTCTTGTTCTTTTTAGAATATACAAGGAAACTATAATAATGATCGGGTAGAGCTGCTCTTACGTCCTCCTGCGGGATCAAGGAATGACGAGAGGAACAAACGGCCCGTCGCTCTCCTGAAGTGCGTCCGCAACATTTAATCCATCCGTCAACATTTTCAGCGAAGCAGCAGTTTTGATCACTTTCACATTGTGAGCATCGATTGGCTGTTGGTGACTTCACGTGTCCATCACTTTGCCTCAGCAGCAGGCAGCGGTCCCCGTCATGTGAAAGGAGGCCAGACAACCTTTAGAGAACCGGCACTAACGCAGGGTGAACGTAGAGACAGGAGAACCCACGCTGGCCGGGGTTCAGAACCAGGACCGCCTCCAGCTTTTGGGGTGAGGCTCCTCGATGCTCCTCAGATCCGTCTTAATGGAGCGGCTTGTATTCCTGAACTTATCACCCAGTTCTCTTCTAAAGATCACTGGGAGCGTCGGACAAATTGCTCTTAAATATCACCGGCGCAAAACGAAAAGGGCTCCAACCATTTTGAGTCGGCTCCTCTTTGTGAAGTCAGCCGAGCCAAGAGTCTCCAGACCTGAAGTTATGACTTTATTGTGAGCGATTCCTTCATTGCTGCCCCAGAATGAGGGAGGTAGACGATGCAGGAGGTGTTATTTCACTTGTTTAGAGAGCTGTGTAGCATTGAAAGTATCTATTGAATGTAATATAACGTTAAGAAGTTGTTTCCTCTCGTGTCCACTCCTCTGACAATGAGCCCGTTCATATGTACGGTGGCCCAGAGAGGACAAACCAACACAAGAAAAGGCCTTCATGACGGGGGTTATTATGAATCAGCCAAGGCTGTTGCTGTGAATAACAGTGAACTCAATCCCTCTATCTTTTAGTTTTGCGTTGATTGCTGCTAAGCATCAGAGCTTTAGAGCGAGTCAGCGAGGGGGGGGGGGGGGGGGTGTAGGGTCCAATATCTTCCTATGGTAACATGACGCCTATTGTTCATCTGGTCACATGACGTCTATTGTTCCTCTGGTCACATGACGTCTATTGTTCCTCTGGTCACATGACATCTATTGTTCATCTGGTCTCATGACATCTATTGTTCATCTGGTCACATGACATCTATTGTTCATCTGGTCACATGACATCTATTGTTCACCTGGTCTCATGACATCTATTGTTCACCTGGTCTCATGACATCTATTGTTCATCTGGTCACATGACATCTATTGTTCACCTGGTCTCATGACGTCTATTGTTCACCTGGTCTCATGACATCTATTGTTCATCTGGTCACATGACGTCTCTTCTTCTGTCCGTCCTGCAAAGGGATCCTCCTCTTTTCTTCTCCTGAAGGTTCTCACCTCTTCCCCCCCCCCCACACGCACACACACACACACACAATGTTCTCTAATTCGTTATGAATAATAATGATTCTGCTCTGGGGTCAGAAAAGGTGTTGCTGCACTTCATTCATCATGAGAACACGAACAACACGTCGCCCGACCCGCCGCTGCTTCTCCTTCGGTGGATCGATAAAAAAAAAACAGTTTTATTGATGTCCAAAATCTGTAGTTTCCATGGCGATACTTTCCGTAGCGACCACAAGGTCACGAGGTCACACAGACGACGGGGCGACCCCTTCGACCCCGACCCTCGTCTCCAGTCGGTAACTCAAGCTCCTACACAAAAACAAATAGAGTGCGACCCTAGTGGCGAAAAGTAAAAGTGACGATTACACTGCGGCTCTGACATTTGAGTCGGCTCCAACAACTCAGCGCTCCCCCTCTTCATCACCTCAGCGCTCCCCCTCTTCATCGCCTCCCGTAACGATGCCATTCAGAGGCGGGGACCCGGCAGTAATCCCTCGCATTAATTAGACGCCCCCCGGACCGGCGCTCTGCTTATTGTTTACGGCCGGCTGTAAAGCGTCAGAGGGATGGGGCGATCAGAGAGAGAGAGCGGGGGGCCCCGGGCCAATCAGGACGCAGCGAGTGGCGGCGGGTGGAAACATCTGTCCTCTCCGCCACGGCTGCTTTTGCTCTCTGGAAAACAAACTCACTCACATTTCTCTTTTAGAAAGATAAATATTTAGAAGATGACGGCGGGTTTCATGCAGGTTCTTTCCAGATTATTGAGATGATCGATTGGCCCCGTGTTCTGAGTTCTTTCTAATCCCCCGTGAGGTCAAAGGTCAGGGTTGTCGTGTGTGAACAGATTGTAAAACCCTCTGAGGAGAGTTTATGATTCTGGATGCAAAATAAACTGAATGCGACTCTTTTATTCTTGACTCAATAATTCCAACCGATGAGGACGTGTGTGACGACCTTCAGACGGGCTGATTGAGGGGTTAAAGGTCACACAGCATCGAGATGCAACCCCACCCCCACTGGCTTCACACTTTACATCAGTTGTGATTTTGGGCTAAACAAAATCATCTTAATTGAATTAGATGGAGTACTAACCGTTGTATGAGGGTAAGCGCTCCAGCCCGAGCTGCAGTGACCCGGTGAACCTCGCTCTGCAGTAACTCTCCGTCTAGAGGCAGAAACAACCGGAACATGAAGAACTGAGCAGATACACATCACATGTATATCATCAAATACTTTGGGGAGAATCTTAAACCCCATAAAGGTCTAACTTCTTGTTAGACCTCTTAGACCAGGGACGTAAACATTCGGCCTCTTAAAGGGCCGGTGTACCTGAAGATCTGTATAAACTACACGGAACATATAGTTAAATAAATCTCTTTGCATTTGATTATTGTTTATTCGAGAGTAGAAATATTGTACACAAGAACATTTCTCTATAATTATGACACAAATGCATTTAATTTGTAACCTTCAAAATAAAAGCACGGCATATAAAAGTTGATCATGGGTCTTTCAAGCCGTCAGGGGCCAAATAAAATGACTATTCTACACAATAACATTTCTCTAATATTATAACACAAATGCATTTAATTTGTAACCTTCAAAATAAAAGCATTTTATATATAAAGGTGATCATGTGTCTTTCAAGCTGTCAGGGGCCGCATAAAATGACTGAGAGGAGCGAGTCGATGACATCATCTGATCGGACATCCAGGATCGATGCGTCGCCGCTCAGCCGGAGTTCAGCCGTCAACCCTCAGAGTTCCTTAGATCATATCCACATTGACGTTTAGTGTTTCCATAATCACGTGATGGGTCCTGGATATCAGGGCCGTCGTCACTGTCGTCGTCTTTCAAAGAAAAGGAAGAGTGCGTTGTGTGAAGCTGGTTGTTTCTGAGGTTTGGAAGCGTCTCTAACAGCCAACACATCCTTAAAGAGAACAAATATGAGCGCAGATAAGTTGGTAATGGTCCCGGTTCACCGGCTTTAGAGGAGAGAAGTTCCTTCAGAGTAAAAAGACTGCAGAGTTTGTCAAAAAAACAGTGTGCATACAACCCTTTGTTCTTCTTTACGCCCTCGAGCCACGAATCCCCAAAATGTTGGAAGAGAAACTAAATGCATATACGGATTAAACAGGATTGCGAGTTTACGCACGTAAAAACTCAACGATGCCCGTTTGAGCGGAGCAAAACTGAGCCGCTCGAGAATCCCCATTAGAAGAGATTTTAGGATGCCTGCACAGCGGGGGGGGGGGGGGGGGGGCTCATTGCCAAAAAGGTAACAACGGTGTATTTATGGATATAGTTGGTGGGTGGAAATAAAACAACTTGCAGCTCTTCAGAACAGAGTCCAGTGTTTAGGATTTCTAGATTTCCATCACAGGTTCACACGGAGAAGCTCAGGTGCAGGAGAACCGTCCGACTCCAGGTTTGAGGAACAAATGTCTTCACCTGGAAACAGACGGGTCTGGGAGAATAGATAAGTGTGTGTGTGTGTGTGTGGGGGGACACAGGGGTGGGACATCGGAATCAGGGAGACTGGGGCAGGTGACGGGAATGAAGCAATCAGAAGAGGCTGAGGGCAGGTGACGGGAATGAAGCAATCAGGAGAGGCTGAGGGCAGGTGACGGGAATGAAGCAATCAGGAGAGGCTGAGGGCAGGTGACGGGAATGAAGCAATCAGAAGAGGCTGAGGGCAGGTGACGGGAATGAAGCAATCAGGAGAGGCTGAGGGCAGGTGACGGGAATGAAGCAATCAGAAGAGGCTGAGGGCAGGTAACGGGAACGAAGCAATCAGGAGAAGCTGGGGGCAGGTGACAGGAATGAAGCAATCAGGAGAGGCTGAGGGCAGGTGACGGGAATGAAGCAATCAGAAGAGGCTGAGGGCAGGTGACGGGATTGAAGCAATCAGGAGAGGCTGAGGGCAGGTGACGGGAATGAAGCAATCAGGAGAAGCTAAGTGCAGGTGGTGGGAATGAACCAATCAGGAGAGGCTGGGGTAGGTGCAGGGGATGACCAATCACTGGGGAGACAGACACATTAACAGGGTGTTACAATTTCTTTACGATCGAGTAGCAGAAACGACTCGAGAGTCAAGGACTCTGGGAGGAAGGAGAGTTAGTAATGTGTGATGGAGAGATGAAAATTCATCCATAAGGAGAGAGAGGAGAGGAGAGAGGAGCTCAGCTTTGTTTCTGTGTTAAACTCTTACTCCTCTAGTGAAGGCTTTAACATCTGGCCACAGGGACCAAAGCTGAAATTTAGCCTTAGCTAATGCAAACACATTTACCCTCTGGGTTGATTAATGTGTACGGTCCCTGTACAAATAAATAAATAAATGAAATGAAATGAAGTGTATTCTAAAACGTCCACCGCAGCCTGGAGGAGACTAAAGCCGGCTGTCTCTAGTTTTATATATATACATATAAAACATATATAGTATATATGAATGTGTATAAATATATATATATATATATATATATATATATATATATATATATATATATATATATATAATATAACATAATGTAATCCTCAGCCTGAATACAGCTGGACATTTCGGGCTCTCAAATATCATCGGCCTAATTTCAATAGAATATATTTTTTAATTGGGATAAAATAATTACGCTCCAATTATCTGCAGCTGTAATATTATCAGATTCGGGCCCATTCGATGAACCGTGGACCGTTAACGGCTTCAGCCGCCGCCGAGGTGCAACGGTTTACGTCGAGGTGCAACCGCAGAGCGTTTAGGTTTTGTTCAACGCTAAATACCATAATAT
This sequence comes from Liparis tanakae, assembly GCA_036178185.1. Classification (NCBI taxonomy): domain Eukaryota; kingdom Metazoa; phylum Chordata; class Actinopteri; order Perciformes; family Liparidae; genus Liparis; species Liparis tanakae. The sequence continues at coordinate 1,013,210 of CM070096.1, read as the reverse complement.
GTGTCACAAATGTGTCATAAATGTGTCATAAATGTGTCATGAATGTATTCTTTTTCTATAAAATCTAAATCATGTTTAACTTGATTATTTTGGTTTGTCGGACATGGTTTGTGCAGGTAGAAATGTTTTAAAGATATGTTTATGGCTTTGTATCGTCTTTTTAGGAAGAAGTGGGCTGTGTCTCCACTGCAGCAGCATCGCTCCAGTGTGTGTGTGTTTGTGTGTGTGTGTGTGTGTGTGTGTGTGTGTGTGTGTGTGTGTGTCGGTGCCGTCTATCACCTGAGGAAGCATCCGGAGCTCGGGTCACTGTTATCACAGCTAGAGGGTCAGAGATGAGGTCATCCAATTACCTCTGGGCCTCTTGCTCTTTTATTCTTCCCGAGGCCGTGTTCACCGGGCAGAGCCACCGCACAGAGGCCGGAGCATCTGCTGCAGGAATGTGAGGATTACCTCTTCTTTAAATCATGGTTTTTTTAAATGTATTTATTTAAATTACATTTATTAAAATTGTATTTTTTTCTTTTTTTTCTTTTCTTTATTATAAAAAATATATATATTTATTATTATATATATTAAAATTTATTATTTTAATATATATATTTATTATTTATGGATGTGTCCATCCATAAACTGTTTTTAATGTATTGTACGGTGACCTTGAGTGCCTTGAAAAGGCGCCTTATAAAATAAATGTATTATTAATATTATTATTAATAATATAATAATAATAATAATAATAATAATAATAATAATAATAATAATAATAATAATGTATACTTTATTGATCCCACAAGAAATTTGTGTCTGCATTTGACCCATCCTTCGTTATGAAGGAGCAGTGGGCTGCAGTGAAGACCGGGGAGCAGCTGGGGGTTCAGTGCCTTGCTCAATGACACTTCGGGCTAAATAGCCTTTTAAATAAATAAAAAAGTTGATATCTCTTATATGTTTTACACAGTGAAAAACAGCCTGGGGTCAAATTGACCTCAAAGAACACCGATGAGTACAAGTTGTGTTCAGGACATTGAAAACACATCTTAAGTTTTCCCAGTTGTCCCCAAAGAATTCGGAAAAGTCATGAAATATGAAGCAAAACATATTAAGTCAAATGGGGTCAAATTGACCCCAAAGGTCACAGGAGGGTTAAACGGTAGACGTTTTATTCTTTAATTCGTCGGGGCCTCGTGCCGATGTCGGGGTCCGGGTTGGAACTCGAGCGCCAGCCGCTGTGAACTCGACGCCACGCGGCGCGCGCCTCGTCCCCTCGTCTGATAAGCGCCTCCGTCCCACAGATCTGGCCCTTTAAGTGCCGATGGCGCGCGGCCATCAGGATAACCACGATCGATGGAGGAGATGGCTCATTGATGTCGGCGCCTCCGGGTACCGCGCGGTGCTTCTGGGTGATTTACTGAGGGAGCGACACGCGGGGCGAGCGCCGGACGCGGGATGCCGGGCGGCTCTCGGTCGCCGAGCTTCTGTTCGCAAAACGCTCAAATGTTCTCGAGAAGTTCCTGGAAGGGAAGACGGAGTCCGACGCCGCGGTCACCGGGAGCGTAACGCGGTCGCAACGCTTCACGAGCTTCAGTATTTGTTGCTTTTTGCGTCATTCGCTTCATTCTCGTCTTAGAGGGGGCGGGGCTTATAGGGGGCGGGGCTTATCTCTGCGGCTTGACTCCTTGGAAACAGTTATCATCTCCTTCCTCCAGCATGAAGGACTCACCTCGAGTTCTGCTTCAGACGAGTTGAGGACATCTAACAATACTTGTGATATCTGTTGTGTAATAATTACGGTTGGCGGTGTCGGTGTTGTTGTTGTTGTTGTTGTTGTTGTTGTTGTTGTTGTCTTCTATGTCCTGTCATTGTCCTCAGCTATTCTCAGGTGAGTCACTGGCTGTTGTCATGAATCATCCATCCATGCCCACACACACACGCACGCACACACACACACACACACACACACACACACACACACACTCTTGAATACTTAAGTTCAGGCCAGCTGTTGGAGAGCTGCTCTCTCGACTTATTATCGAGCCGTCTTGCCGTAGCCATCCTCCCTATTTTCCTTTCCTCTCCTCTCCTCTCCTCTCCCCTCCTTTCCTTTCCTCTCCTCTCCTCTCCCCTCCTTTCCTTTCCTCTCCTCTCCTCTCCTCTCCTCTCCCCTCCTTTCCTTTCCTCTCCTTTCCTCTCCTCTCCTCTCCTCTCCTCTCCCCTCCTTTCCTTTCCTTTCGTCTGCATTCCAATCAGAGAGGGACGTGTCAATCTGAAATATTGCGAGGGGGGGTCGGGGGCCCGGGAACCCGCCGGTCTCCGGGAGAGAACGCCGACCTCTCGTCACACTTTAGTTTATTAAAGCTATTTGATGAGTTTAAGCGACTTTGAGTGACTTGAAAAGCGCTATATATAATAAATGATTATTATTATTATTATTATTATTATTATTATTATTATTATTATTATTATTACTGTTATTAGTTTATTTTAAATGTGTAAAATGTTTCTTTAAAGTTGAAAGTCATCGTCACATTCATCTTTATGGTCACAGGACAGAGGTTTATTAGAACAGAATGTGTGTGAGAGAGAGATACAGAGAGAGAGAGAGAGAGAGAGAGAGAGAGAGAGAGAGAGAGAGAGAGTCTCATTGGGTCTGTCGGCACGTCATGATAATGCATCAGGATAAGGTTCTATTTTTCATTGAAAGTAGGCCTCGACGAGACGTGTACAGACGTCTTGAAGACAATCTGACGTTGCATGTGCAGTTTTAGAGGATGCTTATTTTATTTATACGTATATTTAGAACAAGAAGTGTTAAAAACATACAAAAAAGAGACCAAAGCATCACAGGGAGAGATCTCTACTTCACATTCATTCATTTTTGAAAACACAAAATCAGGTCCATGGGGTCTGTTAGGTGTTTGTTTTATAGGGAGAAGGTTCTTGATCAATGAGGTGATCGTGAGTCCTCCGGGTCCTGAGGAGAACCAATGAGGGTCCAGATACCAGAACCAATCAGGGTCCAGACACCAGAACCAATGAGGGTCCAGATACTAGAACCAATGAGGGTCCAGATACCAGAACCAATCAGGGTCCAGACACCAGAACCAATGAGGGTCCAGATACTAGAACCAATGAGGGTCCAGACACCAGAACCAATGAGGGTCCAGATACTAGAACCAATGAGGGTCCAGATACTAGAACCAATGAGGGTCCAGACACCAGAACCAATCAGGGTCCAGATACCAGAACCAAACAGGGTCCAGATACCAGAACCAAACAGGGTCCAGATACTAGAACCAATGAGGGTCCAGACACCAGAACCAAACAGGGTCCAGATACCAGAACCAATGAGGGTCCCGACACCAGCCCTCGGTGTGGGGGAGGTTGTGTGGTTGATGTCACTTCCTGTCGCCCCTCACCTGCTTCCCGGTCGTCATGGCAGCCGGCAGCCCTCCACCTGGGTGTCTGAGCCCCCCCGCTGCAATCAGTCTCCCCATCACCGCTGATAACACAGCGTGCCAGACGGGTTCATGGTGCAGGAGGACCCCCCCCCCCCCCCCCAGGTCTCTCGTCCAATCAGAGCCGTCGTCCCTCAGAGTCTCCTATCCTCCTCTCACGTCCCTCTGTACTCGTCTCTGGTCATTTCTATATTGTTTGTTCTGCTTTTTATCTTCTCTGTTTATTTACTTCACCGCTTCATCTTTTACAGTGTTGAACTTTTAACTGTCGACACGTTTAAACATTTAAATCTGTTTCAGACAAATAGTTTAAATTAAATACTGAACTTTGTGACACTTTGTCTGAGATAAGAACAAAAATAAATAAATAAATCGTACTCACTTACTTGCTTACTTGCTTAATTACTTACTTGTTTACTTACTTGTTTACCTTATTACCATATTTATGTATGTATATATAAAGAGAGAGATAGAGAGAGAGAAAGAGAGAGTCTATGGGCAGTACTATACAGGGGAACAGATGGACATTGGGCCTAATGCATTAAACACTCATATGAATACATTTCAATAATGTTATGTTTTTTTTTTATTAAATCCGTTCTATCCAGAAGATTTGATTAAGGAATAAAATGTCTTACTTTTAATACATTTGCATAATACAAATGTAAATCTTGAAGATACAGCTTTATGCAGCATTCGAGTCCTAATGAAAAATCATCGACTTTCTTTTATCTGAGATTTGGTTAATTTTGTATTGACTGTTCATAGAATTCATAGTTCTGGTCACATGACATCTCTTCTTCTGTCCATCCTGGAGGGGATCCTCCTCCTCTGCGCTCCTGGAGGGTTCTTACCTTTACCCTCTTTTCGTTTTTTTTGGGAGTTGTTTCTGATCCGATGTGAGGTCAAAGGTCAGGGATGTTGTGTATGAACTGAAGTGAATTAACACCACTACTCTTTCTAACTCCTGGTGACTTTGAAAGAGTAGAACAGAACAGGAAGTCCTTGTCCAGTGAGGACTGTACGGACTCATGAACGACAACTCACCGGCGATCCGCTCAGCGAGTAGTTTAGGAATCTGTGTGGACGCTCTCATGTGGGCATGGCGCAACGTAAACCGAGAGAACAGTTATTCAGGATAATAATTGTCGTCATTCATGAAGAAAACGTGTTGTAGCTTGCATTTGCCACTAAGTTCAGGGAGAAACTTTACCAAAAAACCTCCTCTGTACCGTGAAAACATGCAAGACAACTCACAGAGGCAGACGAGAAGGACCGGGTGTCCTGTTTCCATTGGTTACGATAGCGTTGTAAAGTCACTGAGCCGTGGGAACATCTCTAAGCCCACGTCAGCCCGGCTAGAAAAGAAAGGTGAGACGGGAAGTGAACTACAGTCAACAACAGCCGAGCCGGATTGTATAAGCCGTGACCTCGGAGAGAGAACGGTTTCTATCACACCTTTCTCCCTGTTGGTCTGTGTGCGTCGGACAGAACTATGGTTCAAAATACAAACAGATGAAAGTAACCAACAACAAGTCTCTTTGACCAGAGTTGTGCATCTTCAACAGGCCTCCCCGTAATAAGTGACGAGTCGTGACTTAGATGCCTCTCAATAGGGCGCTCAATCGTTTTTTCTTAGCAAAGCTCTACGTGACTACGTGCTCAGAGAAATCTGTAGTCCTTTTATTTAGAAAGTGTTTTCAAAAGTCGGACAGCAACAGCCTATACTATATATACATATTTATATCTATATATATTTTTGTTTTTGGAAGCACCACGTAATGCAGAAAGTTTGCCTTAATTCACAATTTCTCTCCACGGTCAAATAAAAACCTTCAGTGGTTGCCTTGAATAACATATTTTCTTTAAAATGTCGACGTTGGTCGGCAGGAGTTTTCAGTGGGAGTGAAGCGTCGCCGAGCGCCCTGAACCTAGAGGTAAAGAAACTTCAACTCTTAATGTAAGAAAACTTGCGATGCCATTAACCTTTTAATCTTGTTGCCGTGGCTTTTGCCGGATCCCCGGAGTTACGTGACTACATGAACCGTAGCTACCAAACAGAAAGGTGGCATATCAATTAGGACATTTAAAATAAATTGTTTTCATTCAGTTAAACTCTACTCTTGACTGTTCAGGTTCAGGCTTTTGTATTAAGCTAACATTAGCGCACTCATTAAGCACAGTTGCTTAGCGACAGTGACGAAAAGATGGAGCATTTAGGGGGTAACAAAAAGACTGTGCGATGCGCTACACTTTTTTCCATCCTTGACATGCATATATTGTAAATATTAATTTATATATATATATATATATAAATACATATAATATTTTTATATATACAAGTAAATATATATGTATATATAAATATATGTAAATATATATTTATGTATGTACTGTATATATAAGTATAAATATATATATATATATATATATATATACTATAATATATCATATATATACTTATATATATTAATTATATATAAAGATATTTATATACACATGTATATATATATATATATATATATATATATATATATATATATATATATATATATATATATATATATATATATATATATATATATATATATATATATATATATATATATATATATATATATATATATATATATATATCTACTGGGGACATTTATATGAATATATATATATATTTTTATATATATATATATATTTATATATATATATATATATCCTCTGGGGAGTTCTACAAGACATCCGAACGCCCCATGAATGTTTCATGGAGCGTTCTGAGGACCTTTTTATACCCAGACGCATCGCTCACAGCCGACACGCCGCGTTCCCTCGATAACGATGACGACCCACGTGATAATTCATCGGCGACTGCTCTGCAGCTCGGCCTCGGATGTGAGGAAACATTCTCGGTGCGATGAAGACCTTGTTGTGATGAAGGTTGTGGCTTTGCTACCCCCTGATTCCTGAAGTGATGCTTGTTGTTCTGCTTAATGCTGAGAAGGCGACTTGACAGAAACACGTACAAACATGTTGTGTTTACTGATGAAAAACCAGTTGCGTCAGTGTCCTTGTCATATGACATGACAGATGTGGACATGCTCACTTAAATATGCTAAATATTCTGTCTGCCAGGCAGTTTGAAGCTGAACGTAATGCTGTTGTTTTCAATACAATTCACTTTTCTTTATTAATATCAAAAAGGCTGAATTTGTGCCTATTGGAATCCCAAATCCTTATATTTTAATAATGGGACAAAATTCAATCCACATCAGAAAAGAATAAGCTGAATAACGAACCACCGGGGTTCAACTCATCGTATGTCTTGTATAACTTGAGTCAGGCTCTTCTCATCCGCCATCGTAGCTTTATCCAAAGAAATGTTGACCGTAATTCATAGATAATACAACATTATGATTGAAGAAACATCCCCCTTCCAGCCAGGACACTGGTATTAGTTCAACATACGTCATGAACTCCACTTCCTTTTGTATTCTTAACCCAAACAACTAACTTTTCCTGAACCAAAATAATATTTCAGGGTCTTTTAAGGAACCTAACTTTATAGATGTCTTCACTAAAACATAACCAAGTATTTCACAACCTTTTGTTCTGAACCTCAACCAAGTATTACAGTTCCTGTGAGGATGATCTTCACTCAACCTGTGTGTCTGCTTCCCTCTTCTCATTTACAGAGAAGGTTTTCATTTGTTCTTCTCATATGAATCAGGTTGTTGCAACGAAGGAGGCACACCACTATCAGAACTACAGGGAGGAAAACCTGTGTTTACTTGAAGTGTTAATATATAACCGAGACTCCTCTGGTTGTATAGAAGTCTATGCTTCATGTGTTAGAGCTGCGTTCTCTCTCCTGACCACCAGGGGGCGACTCCAGTGGTTGTATATATTTATATCACAGTTACCCGGTTGATTACTTGCAGTACTTCCATTAAGGCCGTTTTTATTACTAATGTTATGTAAATATATGCAAATGTCAAATTATAAAATCAAATATGTAGTTTGCAAACATTCCCAGGAGAGGAATGTGAATATTAAACACTTGTTTAAAAAACAGTCATTTTGCTGACGCATTAAGGTCTACGGTTGTTATAGAGAGGAACTATGTCACTATATGATTCAGGATATGAATATATGAGCATGTCTGCATACCTTTTCTTTCTTTCTGTTTTGCATATTAAATAGAATAATATTCTATTGTATTACAAACATAGCATCATTTTCTTCTTTAAAGAAATCACCATATTTTAATATAATAAAAACAAACAAACACGCGTTGTGAGGACGCTCCAGGTGAATGCGTTAAATAAACTAATAAACATCACCGTGGAACTCCCTCGGTTATGACAGTAGGGCGAACAGCTTTGTTTAATATGCAAATGAGGCATTATTTCTGCGAGAAATGTACAGATACGAATAAACAAACCTGTCAAAAAAATTGTCAAAATTGTCTCGTGCACAAACCACTTTGATCTTTCCTGTCGTGTCTTAACCGCCTTATTGTATATTACAATCATGCATTTGTAGTCCTATCTGTAGGTGGACTGGTGTATTTGTAGTCCTATTGGTGGACTGGTGTATTTGTAGTCCTTTCTCAAGGTGGACTGATGTATTTGTAGTCCTATAGGTGGACTTGTGTATTTGTAGTCCTATAGGTCTCTTTTGTTGTTCTCGTTGTCGCTCCTCTGATTGGTTCTCGGCCCTCCGGCCTTCACCTGCTCTCTACCTTTTGTTTTATAAATCACAACAAACCTTCCATCATTCCCACTACTTCTTTCCACTACTATTGATAGATAGATAGATAGATAGATAGATCGATAGATAGATAGATAGATCGATAGATAGATAGATAGATAGATAGATAGATAGATAGAATGATAGATAGATAGATAGATAGATAGATAGATAGATAGATAGATAGATAGATAGATAGATAGATAGATAGACAGATAGATAGATAGATAGATAGATAGATAGATAGATAGATAGATAGATAGATAGATAGATAGATAGATAGATAGATAGATAGATAGATAGATAGATAGATGGCTGGATGGATAGATGGATAGATTGATCGATAGATTAATTGATTGATGGATGGATGTGTTATTCATTTGAAGCAGCGATCATGTTCACAAAAAAATGAAATAAATAAGAAGAAAAGTTTCAGATTGGTATCTTCAAAAAGTATGTAAGTAATTTTACGATTCATATCTTTTGTTTTTTTTCATTTTTTAAATATTGTATTAGTAAAATCATAGTGAACATGTTTCACATGTTTCAATAAGTCCTGCTGTGAACACCAAATAATATAATACGACAACTAAAGAATATTTATCAAAATCTACACATGTATTAAACTTATGCTAATGTAACATCTCCACAGGATGTGCTCAGCTGGACTCTACTTCCATGAAGATGTCCCAGTGACTGAGAGGAGGGGCGTGGCCAAGCGCCGCACGTGCTCACATTCATATTCCAGCGGCACACAGGCCCCGCCCCCTCCCCGTTGACTCCCATTACTGCTGCACTGGTGCCGCGTAGACACGCCACACCAATCACCCGGTGCATACGGAGATTACCGGGACTCCTCTCCGCGTGTCTCTGGTGCGCAAAAGTTTTTGACGCATATCATTTAAAAAGTGACGCACAGGGAAAAAAAAACTCTTTTTTTTTGTGGCGCTCATGATTTTTCAAAATAAAGGTCCAACGTTTAATGCGTTGACGCTGCATTGCGCGGCGCAGTGTTTTTGGTGTGCGTTTTTTCTTCTTCTTCTTCCTTAAATTAAGCAGCCAAGGTGACAGCGCGGGGAGCCGGATGAGGACCCGGATCAGGACTAGAGGACCCGGATGAGGACTAGAGGACCCGGATGGGGACTACATGCTGGCTGATCCACTAGAGACTGACGCGTCTCTCCTCCCGTCGCGCGGACACGAACACCGCAGCCCCCAGACTTAAGCACCGCGGAGCAGCCCACCGTCTCTCCTGCAGAGAGAGAGAGAGAGAGAGAGAGAGAGAGAGAGGGAGAGAGAGCGAGAGAGAGAGAGATAGAGAACTTCGCCACCGCGGACTGAAGCTGTAGTTTTGCAGCATGCTCCATCCTCGGCGATCCCCGTCTAAAGCCGCTCGTCCAGCAGCTGTTTGATTATTATTTTTTTTAGCTGGTTTGTGTATTTATTAATTTTTTTTCGTGGGGGTGGGGGGGGGGTGGAAGGAAACATTCTCCTTTTTTTATCCTTCTTCTTTTCTTTTTCGGCTCTGCGACCTTCTCTCCATCTGCACTGGAACGATGTGGACCTCTCACGATTCTGTTGGATTTGTTTTCTTGGCCGGATTCTGTGTGCAGCTGGGATTCTGCTTTGAAGGTAAAACATATAAATATGTATATATTATTATTATTATTTTTTTTAAGCACATTTCCAGCCGAACGAGACGGCGTCGAGCTCCGGCAGGAGAAAGTGTTCAAAGTGCGCAGTGTTTGTCGGAGGCGGCGAGGAGGAACCTTCTCCAGATGAAGTGAGGAAGAGTGATGAACACTCCGGACGTGTTGATCAGATCTATTGTTTTAATTATTGTTATTTTACCTCGAGATGGAGATCGAAATGCAACTGGTGCTTGTTTCACATCAAGTCGATTCCCCCGCGAGGAGGAGAGCGGCGCGCGCTCGTGTGTGTGTGTGTGTGTGTGTGTGTGTGTGTGTGTGTGTGTGTGTGTGTGTGTGTGTGTGTGTGTGTGTGTGTGTGTGTGTGTGTGTGTGTGTGTGTGTTGGGGGGGGGGGGCTGGAGATGTTTTCATGCCAGTAGAAATAGATTCTCATCAAAAGGAACGGAACTTATTTGAAGAGGCTCCACACGTGCCGGTGGGTTCAGCACCGGGAGCTGTCCCCGGTGCTGAACCCACCGGCTCCACCGGACCGACATCAGCCACCTCTCCTCCTCCTCCTCCTCCTCCTCCTCCTCCTCCTCCTCCTCCTCCTCCTCCTCCTCCTCCTCCTCCTCCTCCTTCTCCTACTCTACCCCCCCCCCCCTTCTCCTCCTCGTGCAGCTGAAACCCACCAAATCGGTGATGAATGATGAAGATGCTCTGAACCCGGATTCATGTTTTTTTTGGTGCGGAAGTTTTTTTTTGCATATGCCAATAAACCTGCCCCCCCCCCCACCCACTATGAGCGTCCTCCAAACCAAACTCCTTCATGCCCCCCTTAATGCTTTCTTTTGTTTACCCTGAATTCTGAGTTTTATATATATATATATATATATATATATATATATATATATATATATATATGTATTTATTCGCCGGGGTGCAGAGCGCGCGCGACCAGCGGCCACAGGATGACTATTTTTTAACTCCCAATATTCTCATCCAGATATAAATACAGTTCTGGTCCCCCTGTGTTCATCTCCATCCCTTCAGGTGCACAGTTCACCCTCCACACGGAGGTCTGCGTCCACGCGCATGGGGCAGCATGGGGATTCATCCGCGCTGACATAAGCGTATTCATAATTGTCCTCCCCCCTCCCCCCCCCCCCCCCACCAGGTCGCTTCACGGACATGCCCTCCAACATGACGGTCAAGGAGGGCCAGAACCTGGAGATGGTGTGCGCGTTCCAGAGCGGAACCGCGTCCGTGTATCTGGAGATCCAGTGGTGGTTCGTGAAGGCACCGGAACCCACCGACAGCAAGGAGGAGGAGGCGGGGGACGAGGAGGTACAAGGGGAGCTCTCTCTCTCTCTCTCTCTCTCTCTCTCTCTCTCTCTCTCTCTCTCTCTCTCTCTCCATCCAACAAGTGTTTGCGCGCTATTACGCGCCTCATGTCATCAGCTCGTGCGGCAACTGCTAGATAAAAGACCATGTGGCGTTCACTGCCGGTGGAACTTTTGTTACCTTCTGCTCTCTCTCTCTTTCACTCTCTCTTTCACTCTCTCTCTCTCTCTCTCTCTCTCTCTCTCTCTCTCGCTCTCATACCTCGAGGTGGACGACGGTTATGATTGGTGTCACGTGTTGCGCAACATTCATGCAAATGAGGCGTCCTCTCATTGCCTGTGCGGCCGCGGCGCGTGGGGTTATTGTTTCATGTTGATGACGTGTGAGAGTCAAAAGTTCTCATGAGGACATTTTATATTTATATATTTTTTGAGAATCCTGCATCCATAAAACCATAAAGCCGCTCTGTGAATAACATGTATAAATAGGACTATGAATGATAGATGAACCCCTCGTTAAAAACCTCCTGAATAGAGAGAGGGATGAAAGTGGCTGTGAGGTTCTGAAAAAACAATCTTTAAAAACATGTTTTGGATTAATAAACTTATAGATATCACCAGGAAACATTCACAGTTTATTAGTGTTTTCGTGTTTTTGAGACGGATGAGTTTTGAAGAACAAGTTGTCTGAAATTTGTTTAAATATGCAAATGAGGTCTTATCTAATGGTGACGAGGCGTGAAGAAGAAGTTATGGAAGAATTATTATTGATCTGTCATTTTTAAGCCGCTCTAAACTTTTTTTAAAGGGGCGTTAAAATCACCTCATATGTTTATGATTATAGTTTTGGCTTCTTTCCCTGAAACCCTTAAAATAATCAAATAATAAAACAATACAATTAAAAAGAAAAAATTGAAAATAACAAAATAATGAAATAATGAAACAATTCTCTTCCACACTGAGCTGCCCGATCCAAAAATAAATTCTAAAAAAATTCAAGAACTACAGAGAGGAACACAGCTGCTTCTGAGTCACGTGATCAACGAGTAAACGAAGGACAAAAAACAATAATCAATAAACAGACAAATAATATTCTGGAGTATCGCCTCATTAACCAATAGGAGGGCTGCTTTGTGACAGCTGCTCTGAGAGACTGACAGTGACATCAAACACTGCTGCTTCTTCCTCTTCTTTCATCTTCTTCTTCCATCTTCTTCTTATCCTTCTTCTTCTTCTTCTTCCATTTCTTCTTACTCTTCTTCCTCCTTCTCCTTCTTTCTTCTTCTTCTCCTCCGTCTGCTTTTTTCTCCGCCTTCTTTTTCATCTTCTCCTCCTCCTCCTTCTTTTTCCTTTTCTTCTTCCATGACAACAAAAGCAGATATATGTGTTTGTGTGTGTGTGTGTGTGTGTGTGTGTGTGTGTGTGTGTGATGGTTTCCACCATGTGGTGTTGGTTATTGTCCTCTTGTCGCCGGTCTTTCGCGGCGTGCCTTTGATGTTTGATCCCACGTGACTCCGGATGTCGGCTGAAGAGACTGATGCCGACGTCTCATTGTCCCCACGTCGCTTATCGCAGAAAAGCCTGTTTGAAAAAATGAAAAGCCGTGTGTTTGTGAGTGTGTGTGTGTGTGTGTGTGTGTGTGTGTGTGTGTGTGTGTGTGTGTCCTGCAGTGCTGCAGAGTCAAGGCAGTGTCAGGGATGCTCTTGGGAGTCAGCTGGTCTCCTGGACATTGAGGGACATGAAGCGCACCACACCTTGGAATTCATTCAATTATATATCTATTAAATAAATAGAAGCTGTTTAAGTTTAAAACAACAACAACAACAACAAGAGTTGTTGGATCTGCAATATTAGAGGAACATCAAGAGAACACATTTAAAATAACGCCGCAACCTGGAACCTGGAAGTGCCTCAACCTGCATTCTTACTATTGGCCAGCAGGGGGCGACTCGTCTGGTGGAGTTATCACCGACACTGTAAACATGAATTTATGTCTCAGTCTCTAGTTTCAATTCTTCTTCTACACAGCATGATGTCATCATTTATACTTTATGGTCATTTAGAGTCAGACTATAGAGCAGGGGACGCTTTAGGGGCGGGGCTACAGCTGATTGACAGGTTTCCATCCACAACCTTTAAATAACCTTTTTAGTTTATTTCAGGTAATTTGTTTGATTCAGAAACAGATCAAATCTTCTCAAATCTACCGATTCACATGGTGATTTTATGACGTGTTGATACAGAATCGACGTGTGGATGAAAACAGGGACGTTAAACGGAACCCGAGGTGACAGGACGTCTGGAGAAGAGATGCATGCTGGGAGATCGTAGGAAGACATTCACGTCATCTACAGACAGCGACACATAGTCTATAAAACATTTTTGTTTTTAAGATTCTCCAAACTCTTCATCAGAAGTCATTTCGTAACGTGAGTCCTAGTGTTGACATGAGGAAGAGGAGGAGACTCCAATAACAGGGAAATCATCGGTTAAGGAGTCCGCTGAAGATGTTCTGTGATGTTTGTGAATGAGTCGTAATTACACACAGAAACTAAACATTCCCAACGCTCCGAGACGTCCTGAAGCAGATTCTTGGTGTGGTTTTATTATCTCTGGATCGTGATCTGCAAAGACACAGAAGGACCTCATCAGTCTGATCATATTTAAGTTACGAGCCTCTCTTTGAGGGCTTTGTACGACGCGTCTGTCTCTTTAAAAAGAACGTTTAATGTTTATTGTAATATAATTTCCCAGCGAAGCCGTTTTCATTTTAAATGACGGATGCGTTTCATTTGCAGATCTTTGGTCAGATTTCTGGACATTTTGTATTATGATCTGCAAAGACACGGAGGAAAATATTATTTTACGATGAGGTTTGAAGTGATGATGCTTTGAGGGCTTGTACAACACATTAAAACATAATATTTGTTGTTTATTGCAATTTAATTTAATTTAAAATGCTGGATGCATTTCTTTGGCATATCTTTGGTCTGATTTTGCAAATACACAGAATAATATATATTTTTTATGATGAGGTTTGAAGTGATGATGCTTTGAGGGGTTGTACGACACATTAAAACATTATATTTGTCGTTTATTGCAATATAATTTGATTTTAAATACATTGTCTGGATCCACTCCTGTTGGGTGAGAGTTGTTTCTCTTCATCAAACTGTTGGTCTGATTTTGTGTATTTTTGGATTCTGATCTACAGAAACTGAAGAAGACGCAGAAGAATAATGTTTTTTTTTACGATGATATTTTAAGTTACGAGCCTTTGAGCGCTTCTGTCTCTTTAAAAAGAACATCTTCCGTTTATTGAATATAATTTCCCAGCGAAGACGTTTTCATTTTAAATGCCGGAATTAAAATATATACAAATAATAAAATTTAAAAAGGTTTGAGGTATTCTCCCCAAATGTACATGGTTCGGCAACTATATGGCACCATGCCAAGATCAGTGTGTGTGTGTGTGTCTGGGGGGGGGGGGGACAAGTGGACTGATTGTGCCATTGATCGGCAGAAAGATATCATCTGACAAATCGCTCTTGTGTTCTTCAAACATTCACGTCCATCCACGACGACTCATTAGCCTCCGAGGGTTTTACTATCGGTACCCGACATCCTGACCTTTGACCTCCATCGGATCAGGAGATACCAAACAGAGAGAAAACACGGCTGTTCTCCCCGCGCAGCCTTCATGTGGTCACCGACACAAATCAAAGGACTGCTTTGGAAATCTAATTATTATTTGAAAGACAGAGTGATGAAGATGAAGATGAGAGAGGATGAGCAGGTAGTGCCCACCGTGGCCAGGATAGGGTTAGCATTATATAGAACTGTATAAATACAAAGTATTATTACTATTATTATCATTATTACTATTATTATAATAATAATACTTATTGTTATTATAATAATTATTATACTAGTTATTATTAATATTATTATTATTACTAATAATACTATTAGTTATTATTATTATTATTATTATTATTATTTGTATTCACTTATATTGATCTAGTCCCATTGTTCTAGAGAGGTGGATTCAGTCCCATTGTTCTGAGGAGGTGGATCCAGTCCCATTGTTCTAGAGAGGTGGATTCAGTCCCATTGTTCTGAGGAGGTTGATTCTTCTTTTTCTTCCCGCTAACACTTCCACATTGTTTACATGAATTCTTCCCGCTGGTGATTCTGTTTGTTGTGGATTAAGTTTTGATTCATGAAACAACGGAGAGACAAACAGGAAACTGTTGCGATCCTCTCGGTGTGATCAGTTTGTAGTCACGCAAATCAATAATCAATACGGAGGAAATATAATAAAACCTGTAACTCCACCTGAGAGAGAGAAATATCTTCATCACGTCGGGATTATGAGAGAAGCTCCGCCTTCATGGGCTGGAGGATCCCAGTCAGAGACGCAGCTGTGTGTGTGTGTGTGTGTGTGTGTGTGTGTGTGTGTGTGTGTGTGTGTGTGTTGGTACCTGACCCGGTGGGTTTACTTGACCCATTATATAGACCAATTTAACCTGACCCAGG
>CM070096.1:932500-995000 GCA_036178185.1 Liparis tanakae | reverse complement strand
TGAGTCCCACAGGCGCCTTTACAGAGACATGAATGCATTTGATAATGAGGAGCTGTGTATGAAGAGGGTTTCCATGGAAACCAGAGAACCAGACTTACGCCTTTGGATGTATATCGTCTTTAAGTGTGACGTGTTCCTTAATATTGACTCAGACTCCAATAGAATCACCTTCAATCAGCAATGAGAGAAATATAATAAGAGTGAGATTATCGCACAATAAAAGAACGTTGTCATACCCTAATTGGCCAGTAGGGTGAAATGCAACACACTGCTTTAATAGTTAATTATGAGTTGAACATAATGTTATGTAATGTAATGTCTGCAATTTTTAGATGATGACTAATCAGATCCATCACCCCGGCTAACGGGGCTACGACAACCGTAACAACGCATTCTCACACAAAGATTTTTATTTTTTATTTTTTACTTTTAGGATCGTGACCAAATCATCTTCCCCTCCTGCCGGCTCTTTGGAGCTTAGGTTGTCTTTATAGTTTTTTTCTCATGATTACGTGGATAACGTAAAGAATAATTTTGTAGGATATCTACAATATTCTTCCTTAGGGATTACTACGATGCTACGATTAGCCTGGCAGACGAGACCAACGAAGATCAAGAAATGAGTTGATCCTCGTTAATTCATCCAGGCACGCATAAGGAAAATATATCATCATATTTTATCTGCAGTGGCTGTTATAATTGTATCTCCAAGTCTTCTTAATGGAAGTCAGAACTTATATCAACTCATGATTTCAAATGTTGTAAAGCGGTTTAAGTCAGTAAACCATATTTATCGAAGCAGGTGCATATATATATATATATATATATATATATATATATATATATATATATATATATATATAAAAAAGAAAAATCCCCCTTCTTTTCTAACTGTGATGTAAACCTTTTTTAAATGCCACTGTTTGCCTGATAGGGCGTGTCGAGCCTGTTCATGTGCCGAAGAATGAAATGATGGAGGGACGACAGATGGAAAAACATACGGGAGATGTGAGGCACGAAGAATACGGGGAACCTCTGGGGGAAATATCTGTATCAGATTCACACACGCAGAACCAATAATCCTCCGTTACCGCCATGAGCCTCTCCACGCGCCGCACGGCTGTCGGACAGGAACGCAGTCGGCTCACAAAGGATGGAGCAGGCAGTCGGCTCACAAAGGATGGAGCAGGCAGTCGGCTCACAAAGGATGGAGCAGGCAGTCGGCTCACAAAGGATGGAGCAGGCAGTCGGCTCACAAAGGATGGAGCAGGCAGTCGGCTCACAAAGGATGGAGCAGGCAGTCGGCTCACAAAGGATGGAGCAGGCAGTCGGCTCACAAAGGATGGAGCAGGCAGTCGGCTCACAAAGGATGGAGCAGGCAGTCGGCTCACAAAGGATGGAGCAGGCAGTCGGCTCACAAAGCGAGGAGCAGGCAGTCGGACGAGTAAAAATAATTGACTTGAAAAAATGACTCTAAAAGTAAAAGTCACCTATGAGAATACTGCTTAAGTAAAAGTCTTGAAGTATCTGATATTTAATTTACTTAAGTATCAAAAGTAGTTAACTGATATTAAATGTACTTCAGTATTGAAAGCAAAAGTAAATACTGTTAATAAAAAAGCAAAGGGTTGGAGTTGTGAGGAAGTTGAAGTTTATCTCTTAGCTTCTGTGGCCACAAGGACACGTTGTGTTGGCTTTGATCTTCCGGAGCGACGCCGCTCTACATAACAGAGCTAGACAAGTTTGCTTCAGCATCTACTGTGGACATCATGTCGTCATAAATCTCAGGGAAGCAATATGACACCATGAAGTGCATTTATACGGACGCTCCGACTAGAGGACGGAGAGGGCGAACACATTAAAGCTCCTGTTTGGGATGCATGGCGTTGTAAACAGCATTATATTAAGTTGTAAACAGCATTTCTTTAACCGTGGATTCACATGAACCATAGACTTAGTGAAGTTTAGTAAAACTTCTCCCATTGTGTAAGTAAGCAAGTAAATGACAACATCAGCATCCATTTGAATATTGGTATCAGGACATCCTGATGGCAGCTCATTAACACATAAAGAACACAGTAATGGGCCCAGGACAGCGCCCTGTGGGACGCCTGTGGACACGTGCAGGGCGGGTTGATGCTTCTGAATCTGTACATTCGGTGATCTATTTAGCGAATACGATGGAACCTGTTGAAGTGTTGAAGTGTACCTGAGGAGACATGTACCGGTGCAGCGTGGTCAGAAGAATGCTGTGAGTAACAATGTCAAAGGCCTTCTGGAGATAAACAAACAACTCCAACATCTCCTCCTTCATCCAGCAGAATATGGATTTTTCTTTCCTGTGAAGAAACAGGTGGCAGTGTCAGTGGAATAATTGGCTCTGAAGCCGGATGTCATTGGCTGAAGGGCAAAGGGACTGGTGTTCAAATGGCAGATGATTTGCTCGGCAACAGACTTCTCCGTAACCTTCGGCGGCGGCGGCGGCGCCCAGACGGTCCGTAACGAGGGGGAGGAGGGATCTCCGGTTAGGACCTGGAAGAACAGCGTTCAGTCTCCAGTGAGACGACATCTCACAGCCGTCAACACGCCTCAGCTCACTGCTCCAGAGCAATCTGTCCAGCACACTAATTGTCTCATTTTATGTTATGATAGGTAGCGAACATTAGCTTAGCATACAGCTTGTATAGCTACATAAGAAGATAAGCCACCTGCCCCCCCCCCCTCGTTTCCAACGATCTGATTTGGTAAAAATATACACTATCGTTCAAAAGTTTGGGGTCACTTAGAAATGTCTTTATTCTTCAAAGAAAAGCATGTTTTTTGAATGAAGATAACATTAAATTATTAAGAAATGCACTCTATACATTATTAACGTGGTAAATGACTATTCTAGGTTGAAACACCTGTTTAAAAATAAATATATATCTACACGGTTGTATAGAGGCCCATCTCCAGTGTTCTAATGGCACATTGCGTTGTCGCCTTAGAAGACGAACGGAGGGGTAGAATTTTAGAAAACCCCTTTGTTATGTTAGCACAGCTGAAAACAGTTATGCTGGTCAGAGAAGCTTTTCAACTGGCCTTCCTTTTGAGCTTGAAGTCTGACGAACACAATTCATATTTAAAATAAAGATCATTATTTCTAACCCTGTCAATGTATTTACTATATCTTCTATTCATTTTTCAATTCATTGGATAAATAAAAGTGAGTTTTCATGGAAAACACAAAATTGTCTTGTTGAGTGACCCCACACTTTTGAACGGTAGTGTATATATAGTTGTGATTGAACTGCAGGAGACTGTGAAACATCCAGACACTATTCTCCTGAAGACAGTTCATAACTGCAGCTGCAGCGTGGGTAGCGTAGGGTTGTAAACGACAGCAGCTGGGCTCCCTCAAGCTCCGCCCCCTGGAGGAGAGGAAGATGACTCATCGTCATCAAACCAATACATCATGCTTTTTATTCAAGCCTGTAATGAGGCTAATGTGAGAAGTATTTATGAAACACGTTTCTTTGTTTCCGAAACATTAATATTCAACGTGACACAAACAGAACGTCTGGAAACGTTGTTGATTCAATACAAATAAAAACAAAGCCATGTTTGAACGCAGCCTACAGCTGATTGGAGGTCAGCTGTGAGCTGTAGGCGGGTCTTAACGCTCCTTCATCACGACGGACACTTTTCACATCAAAGTCACGTGACGCATCGTTTATATTATCAACGTATTCATGAGCGCAGCTTTGAGCCCGGTTCTCTTTCCATTCTTCTTTCTTTGGTCTTAATATCGACACAGAACCATGGAGGTTCCATCTGGAACCCCAACATGGTTCCTCAAACATGGTTCCTAAAGGCACCATTTATGGTTCGACAAAGAACCTTTGAAACCAGGGTTCTTTAAGGAACCATTTCCTTAAAGAGTTTTTCAAGGAACCTATGAAGCTGTTTTAAAGAACCTTCAACAAATGGTTCCTAAAGGCACCGTTTCTGGTTCGACAAAGAACCTTTAAAACCAGGGTTCCTTAAAGAACCTATAAAGGTTCCTCAAACGAAGAAAAAAAGGTTCTTCATAATAATAATAATAAAAATGTCATTCATAAGGCGCCTTTCAAGGCCCTCAAGGTCGCCGTACAACATATTAAAACAGTTAGGACAACCTCCAGGAGGTGATGGTTCTCCGTGGAACCACAAAGTCTTTAAGAACCATTTGAGAGACATCGACTTTCTGCAACTACAAACTGTTCACCTATGTTCCCGTCCCTGAAATGAACTGCTGGACGTTCACAACAATAACATGTAAAACCTGCACGAGTACAGGAACAAGATATCACTCAAGTAAACAACATCCCCCCCCCCCAACACACACACACACACACACACCTTCCACACACTATGGATTAAACAACAAACAGAACACCAGCCCACGTCCACCATCACTTTCCTTCAGCGATACATGTTTACCAACCCGCTCTTCCATAATCCTCCATATTCCTCTCCGTCCTTTCATCATCAGATAATGAGCGATGATTACGGGAGGAGAGCTGATGGCCGCCGCAGAGGGACAGGAAATTAAACGCGGATTACGGAGACGCTTTATCTTGGGCTGTTCGATCTCAGAGGCAGATCATTACGGCCCGGGACGACGAGGTGTTAGGGCGACCGACTCGACGCCACGGAGATCAACTCATCTCACGTACATTACTGGAGAAGATGATGCTTCACGATGGCGGCGCCGCCCTGTGGCGCTGGACGTTTGGCTGTTTTTCGACCTTGACGTGGCATCCAGAGGAACCCATTGACCTCCATCAGATTCATCCACACAACACGTGATTTTAAAGTGCCTCCCTGCTTCCCGCTGGGGAGCCGGACCGTCGTCTCTCATCCGGCCCCGACTGGTTATCTCCTCCGCGTTGCTTTTGTTCTCCGTACTCACAAAACGGCGGAGAGAGAACCCGGCGCCGCCGACGGTCCAAAACAAACAGCAGAGTCTCTTTATTGCTTTGACGCTGACCCCGGTGAAGCGGCGAGGAGGCAGCAGGCGTCTTACGTACCGGCCTCCTCCTCCTCCTCCTCCTCCTCCTCCTCCTCCTCCTCACAGCTGCTGCAGAGGATTCAATCTGCCGTCGGCGTTCCTCCTGACCGCCGGTAGCCGGTCACCGGGAGAGAGGAGGAGCAAACGGGATCCTCACTGTTTCTACCCAGAGCAAACAGCCGTCCACCGTGGCACAGCATGCGCGGCCCTTCAGTTCAATGCATTTTGTAAATCACTCCCAGGATCATTGGTTTCCATTGTCTTTGTGTGAAAGTCTTCTGGTCCTGCAGCTTCATCTTCGTTGGATCGTTGCCAGCGGATCCTGCAGAACTCGTTCAGACACGATGGCTCTCTGCTGGTCGGTCCTCGCGGTGGTCTGATCGCCTCCTTTCATTCGGTCTCCATGATGTAACCTCGGAACAATCGATGTTGTCGTCTTATCAACAGGGACCCAACTTTGTTCCTTCCTCCGCCTCGTGGCTGTGAGGGTGTCGGATCAAACGTGTCATATTTAGAAATACAAATGAAATGAAATTCAACTGAAATATCAGCCTCGACAGGAGTTTCTTAAACCGTGAAAATAACATATTGGAACGCTTCATTGAGGTGGTTTTGTCCTCTATGGTACCTATATATATATATATATATATATATATATATATATAATATATACAAGATATAGTGGAATATTTATTCATACAAGATTTTGTGGAATATATATATATTTATAAAAGATATAGTGGAATACATATATATATATATATATATATATATTTATAAAATATATAGTATATATATATACATGAACCACCTGGAGATGACATAATCTCACCTGGAGACCAGATGAACCTGCACCAGGTTCTCCGAGGTGCCGGTCGGTTCTCCTGGTCCGTTTCTAAAGAGGAATCGAGTCGACTGGCTCCTCTCATTTTGGATTTCTTTGCACTATAAAGTCTCCAAACTCAAGTCTTCCTCCCAAAGCTCCGATGCTTCCTCCTCTTCATCACGCGCTCCACTGAGCCTCTCTCTCTTCACCCACGCTGAAACTCATTCAACTTCATTATTACTTCAAACCCCGAGAGCGAGGCCTGTAGAGCAGAGTGCTCTGAGCCTGGAGGTCAGAGGTCAGTGCTGATCCAGAACCAGCTGTAGACGCACATTCACACAATTATCATTAAATAAAATACAACAACATGATTTACTGTGAGTATCAAGAAGATATGTCCTCATGTACGAGCTGCACTACGACCTGCTCACGGTCACCCCAATGCACAGCACTTCACTCTGCACTTCAATATATATTACTCTTCACTAAATACACTTAAATACACTTAAATATATATATATAACTCTTCACTTAAACACATTAAATAATTGCTCTTCAATTAGATACAAAAATACATGTAACCCTTCACTTAAATATATGTAACTCTTTACTTTAAATACATGTAACTTCAACTAAATGCACTTATATACATGTAACTCTTAAATTAAATACATCTAACTTCAATTAAATACACTCAATAGATGTTACTCTTTTTTATATATAATGTTAAACCCACTGAAGCCGCAGCGGCCAATGGAGCAAAATATGAGGTGTCAAAATGAAGAAAATCAGTTTCAACCTGCCGCACCCCGGAGGAGAGGAGGAGGAAAGGAGGAGAGGAGGAGAGGAGGATGAGGAGAGGAGGAAGAGAGGAGGACGATCACATTAGAGGGCGAGATGTGATGAGAGCGCCGCGGTGCTGATGTGAGGCTGACGTTGACGGGCTGGATTTGAGACTTGATGCTGAGAGACGGGGAGGGGGGGGGGGAGGAGGAGGAGGAGGAGGAGGAGGAGGAGGAAGAGGAGCAGAGCAACGAGGAGAGACAGGTAATGAAGGAAGGGAATAAAATAGAGGAAACACAAAAGGGGATTATTTCAAAAAACGAGAAGACGGAAAAATGTGAAGCGGTTGGCGTGTGCCATATCGCCGCGGTGCATCTAGTTAAAGATGGATGGGAGAGCGTGAGTGCGTGTGTGTGTGTGTGTGTGTGTGTGTGTGTGTGTGTGTGTGTCCTCCAGGCCTCCTATATCCAGCATAATGGAGCTGTCACAGAGTTGTGACTCGGGGCATTGATTCCTCCTCTAATTGCTCCCGCCTCCGGCTCGCCGGGCGGCGGTCCGAGGACATTAGGCGTAATGTATCGCCGCGGCGCGGCGGTTATGACGCTGATCGGGCGCTGATATGTACTCATGTGTTGTCAGCGCCAATAATCCTTTTCTTTATCGATCGGGACGGTCCGCCTCCAGCTACGCCGTGGTCGCGGGGCGTCGCTCAGACGGAGCGGCGATGCTTCACGGAGACGCTCTGGTGGCGTCCTGCGTCCATCAACGTCTGGATTCAGAGAACAATGGAGAACCTGGAGAACCTGGAGAACGGGGAGAACCAAATTGGGCTGCGGGATTATGCTAACGTAGGAATCACCTGGGAACACCGGGGTTCGCCTGCGACTCGCGTGAATTCGTTCGCCATCAGATCAAAGACGTCTGGGCGAAGGGTTCTCTGGCGACGCGTCTCTTGGAGAAAGGTGTCCGAGTCCCAGAGGTGGTGTCAAGCCAAGTGGTCCCCTCCCCCCCAAAGGTGGTTCCTTCCCCTCCAGAGATGGTTCATTCCCTCCAGAGGTGGTTCCTTCCCCTCAACCTCGCTTCAGTCTGTCAAAGAAGCCAATGTATATCCCCCCCCCACACACACACACACACACACACACACACGCACACACACTGCAGCAGAGATGTACCCGTGCTCAGGGACTGGAGGGGGTCGGTCTGCCCGTCTTAAGGTGGAAACAGGTGAAAATCCCCTTCTCGTCTGCATTAAATGTCAGAAAAGCCGAGATATGGCGGAGAGGACGGAGGACGTGACGGAGCAGCAGCCGTCCTCCCGCAGGACGCCGGGCGCGGCTATAAATAACCTTCTGGCGTCTGCGTTGGTCTCAGAGGCCACGGCCTGCTGCCCCCCCCCCTCTCTTCCTCCGTCTGTCTCATGGGCCGTGGAGGTCTGGACCGTGGTCCACGCCCACGACTCAATGTTCATCATCACTGTCATATTCACGGAATTGTGTTGTAACTCCGTTCCTCTGGTCACATGACATCTATTGTTCATCTGGTCACATGACATCTATTGTTCATCTGGTCACATCTATTGTTCATCTGGTCTCATGACATCTATTGTTCATCTGGTCACATGACATCTATTGTTCATCTGGTCACATCTATTGTTCACCTGGTCACATGACATCTATTGTTCCTCTGGTCTCATGACATCTATTGTTCACCTGGTCACATGACATCTATTGTTCATCTGGTCACATGACATCTATTGTTCATCTGGTCACATGACATCTATTGTTCATCTGGTCACATGACATCTATTGTTCATCTGGTCACATGACATCTATTGTTCATCTGGTCACATCTATTGTTCATCTGGTCACATGACATCTATTGTTCCTCTGGTCACATGACATCTATTGTTCATCTGGTCACATGACATCTATTGTTCACCTGGTCACATGACATCTATTGTTCATCTGGTCACATGACATCTATTGTTCACCTGGTCACATGACATCTATTGTTCATCTGGTCACATGACATCTATTGTTCATCTGGTCACATGACATCTATTGTTCATCTGGTCACATGACATCTATTGTTCATCTGGTCACATGACATCTATTGTTCACCTGGTCACATGACATCTATTGTTCATCTGGTCACATGACATCTATTGTTCATCTGGTCACATGACATCTATTGTTCATCTGGTCACATGACATCTATTGTTCTATTATTCATCATTTGTGATTCTGAGCTACAGAAAATAAACTGAAACATCTAATACGGGGGGAGAGCCGGCTCCCTGAATAACTTGCAACAATTTATGGCGTTTACAAAATAACTTTAAGCGCTTTAATAATGTATTTGTAATTGCTCGCCTCGACACTTACCTGCTTAGTGATGTTTATATAATCGCTCTCCGCTGTTAGGGCTAATTGTTGACTGTAGTTAGCTCACCTTAATGTAGCATTTCTTAATGAAGTTTCATATTGGTTACCCAATGTTTACAGTTATGGGGCCTTTTAAGGAGAAGAGGGCGTGATTGTGGTCTAATTAAACTCTCGAGTGCAGTGCAGCGGAAATCCAGACTGTACTCAAGAAAAGCGCCGCACAGCTCCATAGACATCTATTTTTTTTAACGATTTCAAATGTGGTAATAAGGGACAATGTTTAAATATATAGATATAGATATAGATATATTTATATTTAGATATAGCTATAATATATATTGTATATATATATATATATATATATATATATATATATATATATATATATATATATATAGAATAGAATAGAATAGAATTATACTTTATTAATCCCCAAGGGGAAATTTGCGGACAGAATAGCACCAATAAACATTAAACTAAAACACAATAATAAAATATACATGTAAGAAAGAAGAACAAGTGTGCATAAACTATACAAGTGAGATATACAATACAAAATAAAATAAAATATATGCAAATATGTATATATACACACAACATATATATATATATATATATATATATATATATATATATGTATATATATATTAAACATTTTTTTTAAATAATGCACAATAGGGGATGTCACAATACCAGAAATGTGTATTAACCACAATACCAGTAAAATGTATGAATTATTTAACTATATAAACTTAGAAATAGGTAATTTTCTCTTAACATTAATTATTACTATTTCAACTGAGGGACCGACATTTTAAAATCGATGTTTTTGTCACTTAGCTAATTCCACCAGTCTGTCCAGACATCAGGAACACTAAACACATCAGTGTTGCATCGGTACATTTTGACTGTCAACACAACACGGACCGAATGTTAAGGCCACTTAAATCTGGGCTCGTCCAGTGAGCTTTAGTCTGGATTACTTCCAGCCTGTTGCTCTTCTTTCTCCTCTCCGTCTTAAATGTGTGTCTGGACCCGTGAGCCATGAATGTCACATGGCAAAGGTCTCTGAACACAGAGGAGACGGACGGACGGGACGGCGATTGCTGCTGCGCTGGAAGTGTGGACGAGTTGTCACAAGCTTGGATTAACATCGGGGCAATTTGTCCACTTCGTGTTTTAAAGATGATGAAGCTGCAGAGCTTTGGCATTCAGGGGTGGGGTGAGGGGGGGGGGGGAGCAATTATGAAGTATTTACTGAGGTCTTCGCGGCCATGTCCCCAGATGAGAGGGCACAACGCTGACATGTGCACGAAGCACATGGCAACGGCTTCTGAAGAGAACATCTCAGGGATATAATCCAACAGAAGAGAACAGATAAGGTAGTCATGTTCTCCAGAACCTCTTTGTTCAAATTCCACCATTGCAGTCGATTGGTGGCTGACTACATTGGGACGAACCCCATGGTATACTGGCCTCTGAAGAGAACACCTCAGGAATATAATACAACCAAATAGGTAGAATAAGGCAGTCGTGTTCTCCAGACACTGAATATTCAAATTACACAATTGGACACATTGATTAGTGGCTGAAGACACAGACTGACGTGAATACGCCCACTGCAGACACCGTAATGAGGGTTCTATCAGCCTCAGGTTACCACAGGGCGAAGGCCAGCATAAGAATACGTTCTCTGTGTGTGTGTGTGCGTGTGTGTGTGTGTGTGTGTGTGTGTGTGTGTGTGTGTGTGTGAGTGTAGGTGTAGGTGGGAATGACTGATTCAATATCCTCAGGTGGGAGCAAACAGAAAGCACTTTGGGTGAGTAAGGAAAGTCATTTTGAGCTGTCAATCAAAGGCAATCCCAGACATCTGCTGTGAGGTGGAGGTATCAATCCCCCTGAGTGCAGTTGGGGTTTACACATAGTAACATGTGACATGAGACTCCAGGCTGAGGACTAGTTAATGAGGATCACTCTCTCCTCATGATGGAGAATCCGTCTCTTTAATTAATTCCACGTGTTGGTTACAGCTTCTTCGTAATTTTACGTTCTTAAGACTAAAACCGAAACAGACTCATGGTTTGGTGTCTCTGTGCTCATCAGGTGGGCACCATGCTCCATCAGCAGTCTGCAGCCGAGCTACGGAACATTAGCTTTGGCAGGTATCGACTTGATGATGCTTGATGAAGTGATAACAAGTTCTCCTTACGGGAACAATAAGCTCGCAATGGGATCTTTCACTAGAACTGAAACGTGTGTCAATCTGCTGGCAGCACTAGAAAGAAATGTCAGAATGAACCACGAATGTGTTTCTGCGGTTGTGTAGATCCCAGTGTGAGTCCGAGGCACGGCTGGAGGAACCTGTTTCAGTTTCAGAGGCTCGGGGTAAAACCAGTGCCCCTGTTGCCCCTCAGCTCCCATCCAGCTCATCTTCATAGTATCTACAGAGAGACCCTGAAACCAGCCAGGACCCAGCTTCTCTGCGCTAATGAGAGGACATTTAATTTAACTTCAGGGGTTCCAACCAACAACTCTCATCACCGATTGATGTATTGATTATTTTCTTGATTAATAGCTTCATCCCGTGTAAGACAGGAGCAATATGATGTGATGGTGGCAGATCCTGTTGATATTGTACTTTTGTTCATAACCATTCTCAAACTAATTGCCCATCCTTTATAATACAGATGCAAATTAGACATGGCTTTGTATTAAAAAGTCACCATTGATTAAAAACTATTTTTAATTGTCAGGTTCTGTTCACGCCTAACACACTCAGACATAAGATTTCTATGAAAACAGGCACAAGACAGGACACCTTCGGAGACGTGAAAGCAAGAAAGGTGTGCGGATAAAACTCAAATCATAAAAATGTCAAGACTTCAAACCTTTATCCTGGAAAGTAAACAAGCGGGGAGAGATGATGGATACACAACCGCAGCAAAGTTTGTAGCATTCCATTGAAGTGAGGGTTAGTTAATCAGGCGGCTTCCTGCTGACGGACAGGTGGGAGATTAAGGTTCAGTTTGGTTCAGATAAGAACAGAATGTGTGATAGCTTCTGGCAAAATCTCTGAGCTGTGTCCCAGGATGGTGTGAGGTAAGCTCACGAACAACACAAACTTTTGTCTAACACAAACCCTTCGGATGTTATCCTTCAGACATGGTGGCAGGAGCAGAAGGTAGGTGGATAGATAGAAAAATGGATGGATAAATGGAAATATGGATGGATTGATAGGTAAGTTGATAAATGGATAGATGGATAGGTAGGTAGGATGGATGGATAGGTGGATAGGTAGGTAAGATAAATAGATAGATAGATAGATAGATAGACAGATAGATAGATAGATAGATAGATAGATAGATAGATAGATAGATAGATAGATAGATAGATAGATAGATAGGTAGGTATGTAGGATTGATAGGTGGATAGGTAGGTAGGAAGGATGGATAGATAGGATATATGTATAGCTGGATAGGTAGATATGGAGGTAGGTCGGATGTATAGATAGAATAGATGTATAGATGGATAGGTAGGTAGAATGGATGGATAGATAGGATATATGTATAGCTGGATATGTAGATATGGAGGTAGGTAGGATAGATAGGTAGGATGGATATATGGTTGTATAGATGGATAGGTAGGTAAGTGGATGGATAGGTAGGATGGATGGATAGGTAGGATAGATAGGTAGGTAGAATGGATAGGTAGGTAGGAAAGATGGATAGACAGGATAGATGTATAGCTGGATAGGTAGGTATTAAGTTAAGTAGGATGGATGGATAAGTAGGGAGGTAGGTAGGATGGAAGCATGGATAGGATAAAGGATAAATATATTTTTTATTATCATTTTTGTTATAAAATGGCATTTAGTTTGAGGGCCCACAGCCAGCCAGTAGCAGCACAAAACACAGATAGACAAAGTACAATGTAATAGATAAATATATATAGATGGATGGGTAGATAAGTAGATAGATACTATTGTCCCCAAAGGGGAATTAGTATTTTCCAACCAGTGCAAGCAGCGCTCAGGTACTTCTGTTTCCTGACCTTGACATTGTCCTTGGGAGCATAGATTCAAACCAGAGAGTCTCATAGCGTACGCGATTGTCACCGAGTTGTATGGCAGTGAGACACATGATGCAATGAGCTGCCATCACTACCAAACACTCACAGTGCTGATGCATTTGTCACACACATAACGGCGGTGCCTCTATGAACCGAGCCGTTGTGCTTGGATGCTCACAGTCCCCGGCTTTGGGCTTATGCCAATGAAATAGAGTCCTCACGTCCTGCTCACATGCGGATTTATGCTTTTACTTGACTATCATGAGTCTTATGCGTCGGTGTAGCTGCAAGGCTGGTACATTGAGGCAGAGTAATTGGTTGAAATAAACCGTGACCAAAGCCCAGTAGCATTTACATAATATCATTCCCTGCCTCAGCAGGGACACCTGCAGAGGTGCTGCGGTCCTCCCTTCATACTCCACCTCTTATATCTCTTTAATGGCTTCCACCTTTTTGTTATTGGTCAAAACACGTAAAGTGACGCTCTGGGGGACGTCCGGCCTCGGGGGTCAAGCGACCACTAAAGTAGGAAATCTAGATTACGTTGAAACGGCGATTTAGAAATGACATTAACAATCTGACCATGTGACGAAATAGTGGTAAAGTGATACTGTAAATAATTATACATTTTTACTTTTAAATAACAGAAATCCCCTTTTGAAAATCCACCATTTTAATAGTGGGTTACCTCGTCATCGACCTACACGTTTCAAGATTTGAATTTCTCCTGAACATGGTGCCTCAGAAGAAAGAAAATGTCCAAAGTGATTAATATTCTTGGGGTTATAGATATGCACAACTGTCTTGGTGATCTTGAGATAACTTCCTCTGGACCAGAGTTTGGACAGACGGACAGACGGACAGACAGACGGCTCGTCTTGATGGATCCCTCGTATTTTTTACCTTCTACCTCCACGTCGAGCCTCTCCTGCTGTAGCCTCAGACATCTGCAATACCGTTCCCTCCTTCACATTCTCCTCCTCTCCGTCTGCCTGCCGACGCCTCCGCACTCTGCCGTGGATGTTTACCTCATAAAAATTGATTAAGACCCTCGCGGTTGTAAGAGAGCGAGAGTTGAAGAAGTTGTCCAAGGTTGCTTCCTCGGGTTGAAACGACGCTATCCATTACAACACGCAATTAAAGTACAGGAGCGACTGCTGTCAGGCTGATGAACCGGCTGTGGAGGCTCATCCCTCGTGTTATCGGGAACCAACGCTTTAACACCGGCACTGGGAGAGTCCAGGCTCTGATAAATGAAAATGTTCAATGATGAAATATAAGCCTAATATACAAGGAGTTAAATCTCGCACGGTATATCAGGCTCACTTTTAGCGGGAACATGACTTCTTAGTGCAAGTCCTCTCCTCCCATGCTTTCATTCCTCTCCCTTTTAACTTTGGGAAATTGTGTGATAACTATTTCATTACCTTCTCAAGTCAGGCATCTGAACTTCAAAGCCGATATGGATTCTGACTCTCTCTCTCTCTCTCTCTCTCTCTTGCAAACTTTTTATCTGCTTAAAAGTGGCCTATTGCTTATGGAATCAAAGCCCTGCTGGAGCACCCCCCCCCCCTCAATAATGCAGCACGCACATCGTACCTGGCTGCGGCTCCACGAAGAGAAAAGTGAAGAGCTTCTTTTCCAAATCACGGAGCAATTGTTAAATTCATTGATTTGAAGCACCTGCCGCATCATCACATTCATTTCCACCGCGACGGACCGAGAGCAGTAGCGACGCAGCGTCTGCATCGCGAGACTCGGAGCTCGTTCTCGTGTTCATACGACTCCCCGTGTCACCCCATGTTTAATCTTGTGATAAAAAATCCCTCTGCTTTTGAAACATGATTAAACCTGCGATTGAATTTAGCATCCATTTATTCTCCCGAACGTGTGATTGATGTGCCAATTAATTTCCACTGGAAAAAGATAATATCTTAACACTCTTACACCCCGGCGTAAGTAATAGCTTACGCATAATCACAGCAATCGTTCAACGTGGATATGACAAAACACCTTAATGGCCCCGCGATCACAACATGTTGCGGAGTTCGCGATTAGATAGGGATGACTCGTGTTTTAGGACTTACCTTCAGCCAGAAGTTTAGTTCCTCCAATTCTGAGGCACTTCCTGTTCGCAGTGCGCCAATATGCAGACTCATCACTGGTTCTTAGGAAAGTTTTAGGTATACAGGGTATGTACAGGGTATGTACACAGGGTGTGTACATGGCATATACAAGGTATATACAGGTTATATACTGGGTATGTACACAGGTTGTATACAGAGTATATACAGGGTTTGTACAGGGTAGAAACAGAGGGTATATACAGGGTGTGTACAAAGTATGTACATAGTATGTACAGGGTATACACAGGTTATATACAGGGGTTATACATAGGTTATATGCAGGGTGAACAAATGAAGCAGAGACTTCTATACAACCAGAGGAGTCACCCCCTGCTGGTCAGGAGAGAGAATGCAGCTTTAACACGTGGAGCATATACTTCTATACAACCAGAGGAGTTGCCCCCTGGTGGTCAGGAGAGAGAATGTAGCTTTAACACATGAAGCAATAGGATGTAATTCTACATGACATATTCAAGTCCTGTTCATACTCCACGGGATATGCCATCCATCATCTGAGAGAAGATGTACATAAGCAAAGCCATCACTGGTGCATACCCCCCCCCCCCCACATATGATAAATGGGCCACATTAAAACACCAGGCTTCATTTTGTCTTTTTAAACTCACCTTGATGCAAATGACAACTGCCAGGAACCGTCCTCAGAGAAGTATTGAAAGAACACATTTCTGGAGCGGAACCAAAATATCTGACTGCGCTCCCTCAGAGGCGGATATTCTCCTCTGTTTGTACTTTTCACTGTGAGAAAACCCACAAATCATCCTGCTTTCTAAACAGCGGAGCATGCTGTGTGCTGCAGTTTTAGTGATCAATAGTGACATGTTTACCATTTCTTTCCACAAAGATTTTGAAAATCTCGCAGCTTAAGTTGTCAGGCGGAAAGGTGATGTTCCGTGTTCGCCTGTGGGGAAAGATGCTGTTTGCTTTTTTGGAGAGTCAAAAATATGATGTGAAAAATGTGCCGATAGTTCCCTCCTCCCTGTGACCGTCTAACAGCCTTCATGAGGACCGGTAAACCGACGCTGCTTCACGGGGACCGGCTGGTTATACATTTTAAAAGTAACACAGGAGCTCACAGAGAAGCCTCCCTGAGCCGAGCCGTGCGCATCGTGACGTGTTAACACTGATTGTAGAGAAGTTAGACATGAATAATCTTCTTTTGACATTTTGAAGCCCAAGCTGGAGAATATATTCTGTTCCGTCACACTTCAGCGATCTGATTCAATATATACATCGGTGAAAAACAAATGGACACGTCTGGCCGATTCTGCGTCGCTATGGCGATGACCTTGGTAGAAGTGTGTAGGTGTTGGCGTTCTGACACATGAGGCAATGTGTGCAAAATTCAACAAAGAAATCTGGAATTCATCCAACAGTCTCACGGCAGTTCGTGAAATAGTGAGAAAATCTGCTGGTCCGCTCTGACTTTTCATTTCTTTATCACATCGGGATCGTTTTCCTGCCAAGTGACACACAACGAACCGTCAGCTCGGGTCCCTGTACGCAAAACAATGATGTCACTGTCACAAAGACTCCACGTGAATACCAGTCCTTCAGGGTCCATGTGGACAACGCTGGATGTAAAGTTCCAAGCAAGCTACAGCAAGAAAGCAAAGTTCAGCTAACCCATAACTTATTTAGGTTATGGGCGGAGTCTTTGAGCTTATTTTGGTACTAACTCGCCCCTAGTGGCCAGCGGTGGAACCTGTTGTGCGTGTTATTCGCATAAGTAAAAAAGTATTAAACCGAATCGCATGGAATTTGGTGGGATGATTGGTTATTATCCGGGGACCATTTCATTAGATTTTGGGATTGACCGGGTCAAAGGTCAAGGTCAAGGTCATGAAAAAGGTCAACATCTTCTTGAATCGCATGAATGGTGGTGGGTTGATTGGTTATTATCCGGATTAGATTTAGATTAAAATAAAGGTTAAGGTCATGAAAAGGTCAAAATCTCATTTCTTCCAATTGGCATGCAACTAATGCCCACATGTTCATAATTCAGTGCCCAATCTTGTGACATGCGAGGTATGCGCTCTACCGAGTGCCCGTTGTAGTTTAAATATCGGTTTGCACCGACTGGAACCAAACCAATTGTACCTCTTGTTTTTGTAAACTGTGTCAGATTTTGTACCTTTTGAGTTCGTAAGTCATGGAAATGTGGCTCAAGCAAAAGTTCATACAGGAAGACTCTGGACTCTCTTCCATAAGCGTTCTCTTAGTCTCACACGATGAATGACCCAATCGGAGGCGGCGCAGTCCTGTGAGCCAATACCAGCGTCTTTAAATAGGTTCTCCTCGGGTGTGCACTGTGCCTTGAGGGTGAGGAAGAGAAATGCCAGTTTCTAATAGGTTGCAAAAGTATGCGCTACGCCCTCAGTTTATAGCCCTCTCCCTCAGGTGGAATTTGAATAATGGATGCCCGGCACAAGTTGGTCGGCACATGGAGCCGTGTGGGGCTTTCAAAATGGCTCAGAAGCTAAAGTAAAATGGTAATATGATGACTAATGGAAAAAAAGTATTAAGTAAAGTCATAACATGACTTCCTGAGGGAATAATACCGTAAAATGTAAGATATTACACGTTCTGAATAACTTGCTGAGCGCCAGGTAGAAGTGGATGAGGACAGCCGGAGTCCTTGTTTAGAGTTTTTTTCTAGTTCATGAAACAACTCTTTGAGCACTAAAGGGTAATGATGACATATGAAGGATGCGTCCAGAGCTTTCCCCTGAACTGAGCCACTGTGTTCGGCAGCAGTTGGAGACTTCGTGGTTTCGGACTTTGTTGGAGAATGAACTGACATCCTAGCCGGGATGATGGAGTTCCTCCCAACGATGATGACCGATGCTCTCTGCACAAAGTCAAGGAGCTTTTGTGAGACTTCTTGTTGCACATTTCCTGAGGTCACAGGTCCTTGACCCTGAGCTCCCTGTTCCTCCCTGATGGTTCAGTCCGCCGTGTTTCTTTACCTAACATCCAATTCAATTCAGTTTATTTTGTATCGCCCAAAATCCCAAACTCACCTTTACAATCCGTGCAGATACAACATCCCTGACCTTTGACCTCACGTCGGATCAGAAGAAACCCTTTCAGGGTAAAAAAAGAGAGGTAAAACCCTTCAGGAGGGCAACAGAGGAGGATGCCTCTCCAGGATGACCAGAAGAAGAGACGTCATGTGACCAGATGAACAGCGTTACAGAAATACTCCTTCTGGTCACATGGGATCTCTTCTTCTGGTCATCCTGGAGAGGCATCCTCCTCTGTTGCCAACCTGAAGGGTTCTCACCTCTTTTTCTTGGGTTGTTTGTAAACTGATTGAACACATTCGATTAATTTTTTGGACAGAATTATGAATAATTAGTAGTAGGCATGGAAGACGATCCAGATATTCACAGCAGGACCACGGAGGCAGGAGGCATACTTGTGTGTATCTCCCATTGCAGTGGCATAAATCAATCAAATAAGTATGCACAGACAACATGTACTTCTTCAATTTGTTGGAATCAATACAACTTGATTTTTCTCTTCTGGTGAGAGTCATTTCTCTGTTTCTATGCTTGTGACCTGTCCCCTTGCTATCCGGGCATCTATTGGTCGTCCTGGTGGCGGTGAGAAGGCGTTCTGCGGAGCGACTGCCAACTCCCCGCTCCACTTGTCCCCCGCTGACACATAAAATGCTAATTGTCATTCGATAAGATCGGACTGCATCTGTAATTGTAATGGATTTAATTCAAAGACCCTTTTTCCCGTCCGCCTCTATAATCGTACCTATAATCGGCTCTTGTTTTTGGTAGCAGTCCCACACCATCACCGTAAGCAGAGCTCTGAACACACTCTCCGCCCTGTGGCTCACGCATCATGTTTTCGTATCGCATTAGGAATCCATCCTGGGCAGCTCGATATGTTTATTGTGCTAAGATCATCAATGTGTGTCTGAAATGTAAGTGATCTCATCGGTTCTACGTCCAAAATCGTAATATAGCTGACATATTATAATGTATTTATAGAGAAGCCCTGATTGGATTCCCCACATGAAGAGCAGATAACTCATGTGGACGTTGGTAGTCTTGACTCTAAGCTGTAATCTGCAGTCGATGTAAGCGTCCAATATAAAAGCACAAAGGATAGCCGGGAGAGAAAAGGTCTTCCCGTTAATTGATCGGCTGTAGTTCCAACCCTTTCGCCCAAATTAAATGCTCGTGGGAAGGTGTCTCCGCCTTGGCGGTGAGCGATGCACGGCAGATAGAACCGGACAGGCCGGGCTGACAACTCCTCCGGGGGTCTTCTGAGACATTTCCGTTCAGGTCTTCTTCTTTTTTTCGGCAAGCGGTTGTCAGTCGTCTCCGTCAATGAACCCAACGGCCCGGCGGAGCTTTAGAAACCGGACCGACCGCCGTCACAATCCGGCCTTCTCCCCAAATGTCACCTCTCGGCTCTCATTAGGCATTCCCGTTGCGGCCGGTGAGCACTTTGTCATTCCGGGAGCCGCCGTCGCCTCAAATTGACATTTCACTCAGTGTCTTCTCGTTTCATTCGGTATTCTTTGGAGACTTCCTTTCCGCCTTTTCGTCCCCTCAATTTCCCAGCTGAGCTTTTTTTTTGTCTCCCTGGAAATGGATTAGCCGTCCAGGACGGAAATTAAAGTGTCAAATCAATTAAGGGATTCTCAGA
This sequence comes from Liparis tanakae, assembly GCA_036178185.1. Taxonomy (NCBI): domain Eukaryota; kingdom Metazoa; phylum Chordata; class Actinopteri; order Perciformes; family Liparidae; genus Liparis; species Liparis tanakae. Next base: position 975,092 of record CM070096.1, on the reverse strand, counting down.
AAGGTGCAGCTTCATTTTCACGGTTGTTCATCACAGCCTTCTGTGACCATCCTCCGATTATTGGTGTGCCATTCTCCAAAGAAAGACGTTTAAGAAGGAGAGATGCTGGATATGAGGAGTCCTGGTTTTGGAAAGACCGCTCAGGTCCAGAAAAAGAACAGTTTGAGTTAGGAAAAGTAAAAGTAGCTCATTTATAATCTGCTCACATTCAAACCGGCTTTGCTCCTCGGTTTCTTTGAATAATTGATACCTTTTTGACAGTGGATGATACTCACGGTCCCCAAGTAGATCAGACTATAGTCACAAGCTAAGCACGTTAGCCACCTAGCTGCTACGGCATTTAGTCACCACACCTAACTATAACATCTTCATCAATCCATATCCGATCAGATTGAATCAATAACCAATCAATTCTTATGGTATGTTAGGGGTAACTCTTCTCTCTTGTAGGATATAATAATGAATAAACTATTTTTGTGTATTCTATAGCATAAAATGGCAGTTATTTGTTTTTCCATTAAACAAATGGTTGAAATGAAGGTAAAAATATTCAAACAAAAATTGCCTTTACAAATATACATATGTATGTTTTAGACATGCATGTCCAGACATTTTGTTCACATGGTTGTGAGTTGGAATGCTGATTCATGTATGAAAAATATGTATTTGTAAAACTGCAGCAATGTTGATGAGACTTGATGATGCTAGAGGAGACGGACGGTGTTCCCGCTTCCTTCAGCTCAAGTCCATGCAATGAAACATTCAGAATTTTGTTTTGAGACAAACATATTTTGTAAAGGATTCATGTTATTAGCTATAAAGGTCAATGAATCCCCGGAAGTGAGCAAAGGGAGGAGGGGGAAGGTCGGCATGAGGTCAAATCAGCCTCAAACATCGCAAATGAAAACACAAAGACTTACTTAAGACGTACTTGTGTTGCTGAATAAACCCAACGTTGAAGCTATTGCTTTGTTCAGATTATGTATGAATTTAAAGCCATACCTTAAATGCTTTCTAACAAACTTAACCAAGTATCGGAGGGTTTCGTTTCATTTGACAACGTTAACCGAGTGATCCCGGCTGTGGCCCTGTGGAGGAGACTCAGGGCAGTCGATTCCTCCAGTAACCTGACATGCAGAACATCTCAGTTCAAGAAGAACGTCTTCTGGTCTTTAACTCCCGACGGCTCATCAAAAGGATCATTTCCCCTTCACCAGATAAAGTAATGGAATAATTGTACACAATTTTGAGGACTTTCATGTTTTTCTACATGTACAATTGCAGGCTTTACATGTAATTAGCATAGCTCTTGTCATAAACCAACGGGCTGTGAAGGGGCTTAGTGTTTGCGGGTGAATGGGACCCCTGTCAGCTGTGGGATGTAATTAAGGGTTAACAACTGAGCTCAGACCCACAACATCTCCCAGCCGATTCACTGAGCATTGTAATTAACAAGCTCTCCGCGGGGTAGACCCCCGTGCTTTATGTACTCTTAACTTTCCACCCACTGCGGCCTCACTCTGTTCCTAAAGACGGCCTCACTCCGTTCCTAAAGACGGGGGCACGCCGCCGCCTCCGCCGGCTTCTCGGATTTGCAATGCACGAGGCATTCATAGCTCATTATGGGATGTGATTAAGTTGCCCTGGCTCTAATGGATCTCCATGGAGCCAAACGCATCCATCACAATTGGTGATGTGTCACAGGGCATCAGCGAGCTGTCCGCTGTAGGCGCCTCACGCTGCATCGGCCAGGAGGTTGGTGGATGTGTCTTTCAGAAGTTGATTGACGTCACGTGGAGACGAGGGAGTGTTGTGGGAGTCGTGGGAGTTTGAGTCGAGCTGTGATGGTTTGAAATTGAGGAGGAGTCCAACGTTACACTTTTTGCATGATTTTAGATTTTTGGGGATTTCCCACTTATTTAGAATACTACTTGTTTGGAAGTCTCCAGGTCCACCAGCTCAGGCTGCCTGGCTTAAGGATATCATGTTTTTCCTGAATCTTGAAAAAATCAAATATACACTTAGAGAATGTAATGACCATTTCACGAGGAAGTGGCAGCCGTTCATTTGCTATTTCCAGGACCTGTCAGTGATGCCCGATGATTGAGGCGCGTTGGGTTCTGTCCATCCGTCTGATTTATTGCAACCAACGCCACGTATTTCAAACATCTGTGAACAAATGTAAAGGCCATGGGTGTGGGTGGGTTTGTGGGTTTGCGGATGGGCGAGTTATGATTCATTATTTGTCCTTATTTTCAATTGTTTAAAAATAAATAAAAAATACTTGTTCGTTGATCCCTGTCGCTATATTGTGCACATTTTCTAATAAAGTATAAACATTTTTTTTTTAAAGAAAAGCGAAGATAAATTGGTTTTCCTTGGTAAATTCGTGCAGGAACAGTTTTAGATTTTTTGATTTGCTTTATAGACAGTTTGATGTATTCCTGTTGTGTTATCAGGCGATACAGTATCACTGAGACACTTGACACGTTATACTCTTCCACTATCAACACACACGCACACATCTATCTTATTTTACTCGGTGACTCGTTTTAAATGTATTCTTCTCGTGTATTTTTTCTCCTGTACATAGTTTATCTTTGTTGTTTGCTGCTACTGGCTGTGGAGCATCAAACGGAATATCATTGTATAACAATGACGATAAAACCTCTTCATCTTTTTCTGATGACATCATAGATGGTCGCTTTCAGTCAGGAACTCACAAACCTATTTCTTTTGGGAAATAATAAAAACAATAAGAATGAGTTTTAAAGGATTGAAATGCCGTCAACGTTGGTTTTGTGTCTTTATAAAAGCGCCGACACTCCCATGTGTCCATATATTATATATTACACAGTTTACTCTGACTCCCACCCAGGAGACCTCTGTTCACGCCCCCTAGGAAACCAAAGGTAATCGTTGTTACGTGACGTTGTGATTGTTGTAAAGTAGTGTAGGAAAGTCTGCTGAGGGTGTTTGTTAGTTTATTTTATTAGTTGTGCGCTTATCGATGACGAGCAGCCTCGACTGAACCTTCCTCTCACAACGCTAACCATGTGGTGTTGTGAGTTTCAGAGAAACGTCGACTTGTTTCTGATTCATTGTTTTGTTATGACATCCAGTCACAAAGAGTTTGTATTACTTTCCATCAGATGAATATTTGTAAAATCTCCAAGAGGGTGGGGATGATTTATTCATGATTTATGAGGAAAAGAGACTGAATATGGCGATGCGATACGTTTGTGTCTCGGCTAACGGCTTCTGCTATCACACCTTTCGTCAAAGCAGTGGTCAGACTGCTGTAGTTTAACATATAATGTGTTTAACATATAATGTGTTTAACATATAACGCACGTATCCAAGTCAACCCACATGTTCCTCTGTATTGACGCGTGCGGTTGGTTTATCCGGTCGGACTGTTTGTGTCTTTCCGAGGTTGTTCTGATCTGATTACGTCTTTTTCCGATATTCATCGAATGGATTCAGACGTGTTTCTCCTCTTAATCTCCGCGCTGCCTTTTTGCAGATGTATTTTTTTTAATCTTTCTCAGCATCGAAAGCAAGATCTTTAAAAAGATACCCCCACAGATGCTGTTTCCTTGTTTAACATCCTCAGTTTTCGGCGGTTGACGTGCCGCCGGTTGCCTCATCGACCTCGACTTCATCTCGTGTCGCCCCACGTTGCTCATCAATAGGCCGTCGACTCATTGCCTTCCATCATGGAGGCGGTAGGGGCGTGTGACCAGTGACAGTTTCCACTCAGGGGTACATCGGCCTGACACCGGTCTGTTCCCCGTCTCTGCCGTGGAGACGATGTTGTCCTCTCCTCTTCGATGACGGATATCTTCTTTCATCTCCACTGAGCAGCGGCGCAAATGGCGTCCCTCCAAAGAAGCCTCGCTCTGTGCCTCTGAGGCTCTGACTCAGCGGGTACGAGCTCCGAGACACGCCGGGCTGTGAAACCTTCGTCTGCTGCACGGGAAATATCACAATATTGCGTCACGGACTGCACATTTGGCCCGGTACTCATAAATACAGATGTGCAGAGGACTCGGTCCACAGCTGTCGAGGGATGTCGGTGATTAAGGCACAACAATAAAATGCATTCTCACACCAAACTCGTGAAATAATCCGGATCGTTTCGTGGCGCTCGGCTTTAAGAATACGTCCCTCTGGGTTCTCAAGGTGACAGTCCTGATTTAGTTGGAGTCCTTTCTTCCGGAAGATCGGAGGTTGAACCCAGAATCCTCCGGTTCATGTTCAGCACGAAGAAGACGACGCCAACGCCCGTCCATTGCAACAAAGGATTTCATTGGCTAAACTTATATTTACGCAGACAGAAATCAGCTGAATTCCTCTGCAAATGTGTCTGACTGATGATGCTTTTCATCATTTCTCATAATCAAAGAGTACTTATACTAATCAGAAGCATTAAAGTGCAGCATGAGCCTCTGATTCCTCCGTGTGGATACTTATCGTTAGCCGGAAGTCTGGAGGACTTCTTGTTTACTGGGATTTAAAACGTCACTCTGAAAAGGAACCAAAATGCAAGTTTTAATTATTGTTTTTAAAAAAGCCTCTTGGTCCAGATCAAATGAGCTGCAGCTGCACAAGCCGCCTTAAATCCACACGTCTGGAGGCCAATTGTATTAAAGTGATGTATTATCGCCTCTTAACATATTTAAAGGACACTTTAGAGCTCTTTTCTTTTGATGTGTATTTCAAAAGCGTCACATTGTGGTGATAATCCACCGGCAGTATTTAATGACACCGTTCACCCGCCGCCAGAGCTGAAGATCGGCGGGTTTAACGTGTCGCGTGAAGTCCGCGGCCGGAGCTTCACCTCCTCGCCGTTTGTGTTTGTGCACGATGATCGCCGGATGAAATCATTTCAATAAATCGGCGGTGCGCGTCGATCATCTCGGGGTCGGGGCCCGTTTCCCGTCACAGCGAGAGCCGAAACACAATCAGCGCCGCGCCGGGCGGTCGTGTCCATATTTCAGTTTAAATGCCGTCTCTCTTCGTGTGACGTTAATTCAGGCGCCAGCAACTCGACGGAGATTTCTTTTTTTTCCGTTTCTTTTTAGGATGCACAATAATTGCAGAGCACATTTTTTCATTTTTTTTACGAGGAGTCAATTTGAGATTTGCATTAAGAATGTCCGTGTCACGGTGGAAAGGGTTTGGCAATAAAGAGACAAGCGATCGGGACGGAGATAGCGGGCTTCGGCTCCGAGGCTCTTTACGCGATGGGAATAAAATATAAATGGGGAAATAATGGAGGATTTTATTTCAGACGGTGTCATTGGAAACTTTTTCTTTCTTTTTTTTCACTTTTGCTGACTCGCCCCCAAAACTTACTCAAGGGAACATTTCTCAGGTCCAAATTTAGAAGAAAGAAAGTGAGTGGACCAGTTGGAACGGTAAATGCCACGGAGTGATTGTTCTGACACATTCCCCCACCTCCGACATCTTTCCATGATGAATGCCCTGATTCTGAATTAATATTGGACATTCATTAAATCACAATTACCTTAATAGCATTTGCTCAGCGCCGGGTGACTAATGGGTTCACGCTCGTAAAGCTTCATCTTTTGGGTTTCAGTGGATGTGAATCCAAAATAATGTAAATACAGATGTAGATTTATTCCACATGGGTGATCCCCGTCAGAGACACAGCAACACATTATTGATATTGTCCTTCCTTCGTAGCCGTCGGCTCCTTTAAAATATGTCTTTGTGGGATGAGTGTGCAGCTGGATGCTGTGTGTGTGTGTGTGCGTGTGTGTGCGTGTGTGTGCGTGTGTAGTTGTGTAACCCTGATGCACCTTGAGAGCTTCTCTAGAGTTGATATGCTGACTCATTTGCTGGATGAGCTCAGTGGCAGCTCCAAAAGGAAAGAATACATCATTAAATGTGAATAAAAAGCCAATTAGCTCCAAACTATATATAATATATACACGTCATTTAAAGCTAATATGATGGAAATGTTATTCCTAATTATGATATAACTAATTATCTCCCAGAGCAATGTCCTCCGGATGAGGAGTCGCTGAGGAAGACGATGTGACGACTGAGTCCAACGAAAAAGTCTCATTTCATAAACTAAACTGTATATATTCTATATTTAATAAGACACGGACACACAGCGCTGTGTATGGAGAACCACTGTTCTACTGCACCTCTCGAGCTAGCAGCTAATTGAGCGTATGCTAATGAGCATCACATTGACATCAACAATGAACACACTTAATCCGACACGACAAATGTCTTGGAGGAACACAAAAATGATCTGAATATGTTGGATTATAAAGTTTAGAGCTGGCTTTCCTTAATAAAGGGTTTAAGATGATGAAGAGAACGAGGGAGCCAAAGTGACAAGAACATTGTGAAGGAGGAGGACGTTCCCAGAGAGTAACTCATTAGTCAATTCAGTCAAATATATATATATATATATATATATATATATATATATATATATATATATATATATGCAGTATATTATATATAAATATCATGAAATAAAAATAGATAATACCATAAATATATTATAATAAAATAGAAATATTGTATATTATAAATCACATATGTACATATTACATTTAATAGAACATACTTATATATTAAGATGACCCTATGAACCTTGTTTGGGTTAAAGTGAGCTTGTTTTAGACAATTCAGTACATATATATAATATTTAGTTTAATATGATATATAAATACCATAGAAAATAATAATTGTATAATATTAATCTTATATATATATATACGACAGTAGGCCTTGATAATGCACTCATCACTGGAGCAGTGAAAACATGTAAAGAGTTCTAATGATCTGCCGTGAAGTTTGTAAAAGAAGAAGAATCTGAAACTGATGACTTGAAGCCGTTCAGAGTCGAGACCGGAGCTCGATTAATCCTGCCTGGCCGCTAACGACGTCTCCTTGGATTCAATGTGTGTGTGTGTGTGTGTGGGGGGGCTCTGTCTGCGGAGTGGAGACATGAGACTCGTGCATACATGCAGACGGAGCGACGCTCTGGCTGCTAATGCTGCTCGTTAATCAGCCGTCTGCAGCCTCCAGAGAACAGCGCCCCCGGTGCTCCGAGGTAATTACTGCTCGTGACGGAGCGCTCATAAGCAGCCATCTTATCTCTCTCCCATACCGGCCTGGGTTTTCTCTTCTTTTTTTTCGTCTCGACCACCGAGCTTCCTGTATCCTCTAGAGAAACCTCCTCCTCCTCCTCCTCCTCCTCCTCCTCCTCCTCCCTCCTGCTCCTCTTCAGCTCTTCTTTTCTTCCTCCCCGGGCTCACGTCCATTTTCCATCCAATGCGAGATAAATAAATGATAGCCCCTAAAATCAATGCTCCGGTTAATGATGTGGGCTGTAGGCGCAGTGCTAGCAGGCGGCCACCGGGGGCTCGGGCGGGAGCGTCTCTTCCCCGGAGCGACGGCGCTCGTTCAGGACTTTTGGCGCTTTAATTTTTTTCCCTCCAAAATGACATTTTAGTATTCGCCATAAGTTTCCATGAATAATAAAACTTTTACTGCAGAGGCTGATGGAGGTTTTTTGATGCGTCACTCGTCTCAGGAAGCTGTTAGCCTGGCACGCCGCTTCCTGCCGCTCTGGACGCCCCCCCCCCCATAGTGATTCACTGCTGTAGCTAGAAAACAGTCTAATTTCTCCAAAGAGCCACTCAAATAATCAAAAGAGATAAATCAAAAAACACAACTGGCTGGGAGCGACATCTCTGCCTTTATTTTTTTCGCCAGCGATGCAATCACTTAGTCTGTAAACGGCATGTTGATGTAGGAACCAGAGATTTACAACCGTCAGCAGAAAGTTGTAGTTTCAAAGAGACTCGCGTAACGCAGAGACTACAATGAGTCCCCAGCTAACGCTCCCCCCCTCTCCCCCCCCCCCTCTTGTCTCTCCCTGTGCTTCCAGATGGAGATGGTAGCCGAGCCGGATCCCGATGACGACGGCACAAAAATAAGTGTGAGTTGAGTTCCTCGCCGGCTGCGGCCCGGAGCGTCCTCCATCGTGTCGGGACGCCGCTCTGACGGCGTTTCATTCCCAGCAAACAACAGCAGCTGATTTTCCCCCCGGAATAATACACCTAGCGACCAGAGAAAGGAGCTAATCAGTGAAATCAGCGGCGGTGTGTTATTGCTGCCGGAGTGCCCCCCCCCTTCCTGTCACTCTGTATGCGCGCTCGGCGCTCGCGGCAGCTTACACTTCCTGCCACCGACCTGACTGGAGTCCTCAGAGAGTCAGGGAGCGATGTGCAGAGTAAAAAGGGGGGGGGGGGGGTTCCAGGCTCCTCCGGACCGCCCACGCAACCCTCTCTCCAATCTATCCACAGAGATAGCCAACACAATTCAGTTCAGTTTATTTGTAGAGCCCATTCTCAAAAATGTAAAATGTGCCTCAGAGAGCTTTACAGTCTGTACACATAGACATCCCTGACCTTTGACCTTTGACCTCACATGGGATCAGGAACAACTCCCAAACAAGCCTTCAGGGTAAAAGGTGAGAACCCTTGAGGAGAGAACAGAGGAGGATCCTCTCCAGGTGGACAGGTGTCATAGAGGTCATGTGACCAGAAGGAATCATCACACATTAAAACACAGGAACAACACCATGAAGAGGAGATGATGAAGAGTTGGTAGTCGGCATATTCCACCATCCAGACCTCCACGATCGATCAGGTGGATGTAGAGAGGAGGAGTGGGCGGAGCATCAGACCCAGCAGGTCCATGGGGAGGGGGGGGGGGGTACATAAGCTCGGCCACCGTGGACCTCTCCCTCTCTCGATAATCCATGCACACAAAGTTCAGAGTCCAGCCATTAGGGGTTAAACGCATGCTAAATAAGTTACACTACATCCTGCTATGTTACTTTGAAACATGAATATTTAATGAATGGAGCAGTGCTTACATTCTCTTTTTAAAAAGCTTTTCCCCAGATGTATTCAAACCGACCGGACTCGCAGACAACGTTGCAAATCGATGAGCAGCGCTACTTAATTAATGCTAATATTGGGTTTATAAGATTGCTGCGTCTTTGTGATGAAGTACCTTAATGTGAGCCAGAAGCACACATTACCATTCGGCTGTTTTATTGATAACCAGTTTCTAAGAGGACTCCGGAGAACCTTCACGCTGCAAAGGAACCGCAGAGTTTCACTGTGACCGCATTACAGCTGGGGTCGTGTCCATGTGTCATTCAGTGTATGGGAAGAGCAAATAAACTGGGACACATTTTGGAATAGTCGCTATCCAAACAATTACATGATTTGCCCCTGATGTCACTAGAAGGGGCAACAAATGCCCCATAATCTCCTAATAATGATGATAATGTAATAGTGCTTTTTTCTTGTTGTGTGTGTCCTATCTGTATTGCCTGCAGGTAGGTACACCCAAGAAATAAGTTATAATTGTTAAAAGTACATGAAATAATCAATTGAATATGATCATCTAATTTATGTTTTCTGTTTTAAAAAAGTCTCTGAAAAAAACCTTGAATTTGTAGAATACTTATTAATAAAAATTATTATTATTACAATGTGTATGACCATTGTTCATATACTGTAAGCCTAAATAAGTGTATTTATTATTTTTGAACCACTGTTAAATGTGATTTCACAAGTTTAACAAAGTGCCCCTAATTTCTTTTTTTATCGCCCATGGATTTCAGTCAGTGGGGGAGAAACTCTCCCCCCCAAAAAACATATGTAAATGCCCTACCCTGGTTCATGTGCTGTGATGGTCGATGGATAAAAAGGCTATAAAAAGGTAGTTCAGAGTCCTCAAGGTCCAGAGGAAGATGGAAGGAAAATCCATATTTTCTCAAATGAAACAGCATTTAAAATCTCGACATGTGCGCCGAGCAACACGATTTAATCTGTAAACATCATTCACCAAGTTTGTATATGTTTGTATGCGCAATAGAAACAGATTCAATTCAATTCAGTTTATTTGTAGAGCCCATTTTAACAAATTAAAAACTCCCCTCAGAGAGCTTTACAATCTGTACACATAGACATCCCTGACCTTTGACCTCACATGGGATCAGGAACAACTCCCAAATAACCCTTCAGGGGAAAAAGGTCAGAACCCCCGAGGAGAGAACAGAGGAGGATCCTCTCCAGGATGGACAGAACAATAGATGTCATGTGACCAGAAGGACAGATTTAGAGTTAAAACACAATCAATGAATATGACATAGTTTATGAACAGTTCATAGTCGGCATATTCCACGATCCAGACCTCTATGATCAATCAGGCAGATGGAGGTAGAGATGAGGAGTGGGCGGAGTCTCAACAGTGGGCGGAGTCTCAACAGTGGGCGGAGTCTCAACAGGGCCATGGTATAGTTGGTAGTAGTCATGTTCCATGATCCATCAGGCAGAAAGTAGGAGTCAACTCTCGAGACGATCCAGTTTGAGCAGTTTACTAAATTTACAAAACGAGATGTTGGAAGTAAAGAACATCGGTTTGCTTCCTAAAAGTGATTCTGCTTGTATTTTCTATGTCGTGATCGTGTAACCGTCACGCGTCATGTCCCATCACCGTCGTGACTCTGGTCTCTTAACCCCTCTCCCAGACGGTGAAGGTCCAGGGCAACGACATCTCGCACAAGCTGCAGATCTCTAGGGTCGGCAAGAGCGACGAAGGCCTGTACGAGTGCCGGGTGACGCGGGCCAACTACGGGGAGATCGTCGAGTACAAGGCCCAAGCCTGGCTGAGGGTCAACGCCACGGCCCGGCCAAGGCGGCCTCTGGAGCCTCCTAAGAAGAGCTCCCCGCTGCACCTGACGGACAAGAAGCCCAGGAAGTCCAACTCGCCTCTGGGTCAGGACAGCATGAGCTCCGACCAGAGGGTGGCCTCCACCTCCACCTCTCACACGTCCTCCAACTCAGGGAAACAAAACCCTGGCTCAGGTAAGACCCGGGGGGGGGGGGGGGGGGGGGGGATGTAACGAGGAAGACTTGTTGTGGACTCAGAGTCTTGGACGACCAGCTTCTAGTCTGGTCAGCAACCTTGCTGTTGGGTTGAGCTAGAGAACAACCTAGTCAGTGGTCAGTGATCAGCAAGTACGTCTTTCATTCAGGCGGTTGGTGGTTCAATCCCCACCCTATTCGATGTATTCTTGAGAACAATAGACCCTAAATTGCTCCACAGGATCCATATTATCGAATCAGAAGGCGGTCAGAGTCTTTGACGACTGGCTTCTAGTCCGGTTAGCAACCTTCCTGGTGGTTGGGTTGAGGTAGAGTACAATCTATCACGACTTCAGCTTCTACACAGTAGTCAACTGCCTTGCATAAAGGTAGCCAAGTTTCAAGGCAGAGAGTCACTCCCATGATGCACCCTGTCAAGCCAATGAGCCGAGAATCTTCAGTATCTGAGGGTTGTGGACAGATTTCTTTGTATTCACCGTGCCGGTCGCCCCTTTTGACTGAGGCACAGACTGTTCTGCTAATGGTTTGCATTATTTGTACAAATATGGAAACGTTTCCCATATTTTTCACACAGAATCTGCATTGGTTTACTAGTTTGGATTAAATACATTCTAGAAAGCGAAAAAGGCGACGGTTCATCTGTGGAGTAAAGGTCCTCAGGTTTAGGTTCAGGGTTAGCAGAAGGGACGAGGTTGACGTCAAACAGCCATTACCTCGTCTCCATCTTGTTGAAGGTTGTGGGTCAGTGGTCAGCAAGTATGTCTTCCAGTCAGTTGGTCGGTGGTTCAATCCCTGCCCTAGTCGATGTGTCCTTGAAGACACTAAACCCTGAATTACTACCCATAGCTGTTTCTTCTTATATACATTAAATTGATCGTTATTATGGAAGCAGGAGGCGGTCATGTTGTTGCATATGTCCAACGTATCCTCACATATTGATTTGTAAAGTATAATCCCTGCATACATCTGTGAAGTGCTGAGCCCTTCAGCTTCACACAACTCCAATAATACTCATGTTAATACCACCGATAACCGATTGACTCGGTTGTGAGTCTTCAGATGAGGAGTTGAGGAGTGCAGCCAACATTAGGTCTTTTCTCCCAGTCCCTATAGATATTGAAAAACATCTCATTTGGAGTTCTACGGTTCATTTCATTGAAGTATCAGTTGCCTCCAGCATCCCCAAAACGCTGCTGCTCCTCTAATCCTGGGAGACGAGAACACATTCCAGCTTTTCGAGTTCTGAAATTGATTTTACGATTTTTTTTTCCTGGTAATGTTAGGGCACCACGTGGTCTGGCCCCCAGCTATGTTTTAGAAATGTTGGTCCCCCAACGAGCAGCTTGTGAGCTCCTCAGGCAGACCTCCTCTGGAGCGCCTTAGAGCTCACCTTCTCACCGAGGGCGTTCCAGCCTCAGGCTGCCGAGCTCCGGGACGCTCTGCCGACCAATCAGGAGCAACTCTCTTCTTTATGTTCCACGTGTATTTCCTTTTGAATCTCGCCGTTCTTAATTATAATCCTAATTCACTCCAGACTTTGCCACGGGGGTAGGATTGGAACATGTGGTAGAAAGGTACTTAAAGTAAAGGTCTGATAGCAGCACATGCTCAATATACTCTCATTTCTCTACACACAAAATCTAATGCCGTTTGAATTATTTGACATTTGCTATAATCACATCAAAGTGCGAGACACGCTGACTTTTAAATTGTCATTGTTTTTCATTGAACGTGAACAAATGGAATTCATGAGATTGACTTCAGTGCGTCTCCATCACGGGAATATAAAAGCTTGTCTGTAATTACTTTCAGCAAAGAATAGGAAAGTTACCTTTTGTGTTTCATACACGGCGAGTGCAGCGTGAATCATATCCACAAACACCACTGCAGGAAATGGAATCTTGTATCCCTTTAATTACTGTTGATGTCAGCTTTGTTCTTAGTCGATAACTCACTTTCTGTAATATTTGTCAGGGGAATGCCGAGTATTACTTAGTTTCGTGAGTTGAGGTTATTAAGACTCTTCAACTTTTTGAGTTTTTTTTGTAATAATGTAATTCACATAGGAACAAAACACTCCGTGGGTTCATAATAATCCTGTAACTCAAACGAGACCGCTGATATCGTTTGTTATGACTATGATAATATGGAAGCAATCGAAAAATATATGTCTAATTTTATTAAAACCAGCATGCTAGATCAAATGATTGGACACATATTTTGTGAGGGAGCTACATCTTATGCATGAATAAAGTTTAATTTTCAAGATACAATAAATCTGGCCAACAAACCAAAATGCGGAGCTTAGCTAACGTTAATGTTGCTTTCTCAAATTTTAGCTAAACATATGCTAACGCTTCTTTTGAAGAAAGTCAGGAACTAGTCAACGTGGAAACTGAATCATATTTAATCAGCGTTGTCGAGTTTGTTCTGATATAGTTGTTCAACCGTCCCTTATACATTATTTCTATGACCGTTATGTCGTCTTGTCTTATGCTCTTTATTTTATATTTTATATCTCCCTCATGTCCGCCTCCTCACCGCCGCTCCACATGCAGCAGTGTACACCTCTTCTCCTCGATCTGGCTCCTGTTATTCATTTATTTTTTGCTCTCATAAACTATTCTTTGCATTCAATTTTTTTCTCCATCAATGAATTTATTTCCTACCTGGTCAGTAGGAGCCGTGCTCTAGATAGACTTCTGCACCCCGAGGCGAAAACATGGAAAGATATTACTTTGCCATTGAATAGAGGTAGAAAAATAAATATAAAAAAAGGAGAATAATCCCCGGGGGCTGCCGAGTCAGAGATTATGAGGCAGCCAAATTATGCTGACAACCGTGTAGCAGTGAGTCGGTGACACTGATAAATGCCTCTCCGGGCGCCGCCTCCTCTGAGCGCCGGCGAGGTGTTACGGCTGAGGGCGACGGCTAGCTCCGTTACCCGGGCACATGAGCTACACCAGGTAAACGCGCCCGGGTGAAATTAAACCTCGGAGAGAGCGCAGATATTTTTCATTTTCCGCATTGCTGCGTTCTGTAAACAGCGAGGCGCCGCTCTCCCAGACGGGCGGCGGCGACTCCGCCGGGCGGAGCGGCGGCGTGTCAGGAGTCGTTAGATCACGGCTCGGCCTCCATCGTTTCTGGCAGTGTTGGTTTTTCTCCGAGGCTCGGAGGTGATTGCGGGGCGGGAAAAAAAATAAGGATGAGAATAGAAGAAGGAGAAATAACAGTCCGGAGGCCAAGCCTGGTTACTGCACGAGGAAAGGAAAACAAATATGGACTCCAGCTTCTTGCGTAAGCATCCATCCACTGGAAGGAAGGAAACACTGACCTTGTTCTGAAGAAGCACCGTATATCTCTTAAACTGCACCGGTCTGAGGAGGAACACCGGTGAGTCATCACTCCAGGAGCTGCTGCACACGCCGGCCTTCGCGTCGCTTCGGCAGTCGCACGCAACGTCAATGTGTCATCCCTAGCTAACGTGGACGCCTCGATGGCTCCTTGCTTCCTCACCAAGTCTCTTTTTGGGGGGAAAACGGATTCTGAGATCCTGTAAATCCTCTGAGATGTGGCTGGATGTGACCTTCTGTGACCTTCTGTGACCTTCAGAGTTCTCTGCCATTAGATGATCAGTGCAGATTTATTTTGTAACCTTTCTGGTTTAAACATGTTTTTGTGATCACATTATCATTCGTGAATAGTTTTTTTAACTGCATGTTTCTGTTTGTGTGTACATATGCAGAGCTGTATTTTGCATAGTGTACTTACCGAGGTGTCTTTGGAGAAGTAGTACACATCTAAATACTCATTAGGATTTGTAAAATGTTGTAATGACGGCACTCTCACTAGCTCAAAACATCCGGCGAATCCAAATGAGATACTTTAGATTGTTTTTTCCACGAAGTCGCTCGGTTCAGAGGCAAAATCATCATTTTTCATGCTCTGCTACATTTTGAGGATTTTTTTTTTAATATGCCCGTTTTCAATCCAAAATACACAATGAGTTGTTTATTTTACGACTGTGTCTATTTGCATCCGAGAATTTCTCCTAAATTGGCCGGAGTTTGCATTAGATAAAGCCTCATTTGCATATTTAAACATAACATTTCAGAAATAAACCGCCAAAGTGTTATAGTTCAAATATTTTACCCTTTTTACTCACATTTTACTGAGGTGGAAGTGAGTTAGACTACGTCTGAGGAATATATTATCATCCTTGATTCTCGTGAATCCTCCAATTCATGTCCAATCACTTCTGAAACGTGACATCTTTGTGCCTGACATGTCCTCAGTGACCTCTGACCAGCGTGACCTCTCTGTTGCACTCTGAGATTCTTTTTTTAATGAAAAGTGCTTGACAAAAATAATGCAATATTATTATATTAATATCACATTTTACCTGCAAAGCACTTTTCATTCAAACCCATGACAACGGGTTCAGATTTACTATGGACAAAACATTCATGAAATACGTATTCAGGCTCAAGGAAGTAAACAGCGATACTCAGACAGACGTAACAACCCCACGGTCGGCGTTACGCTCGGATAGGTTCCGGTTACGCGTGTCGTTGATGGCGAGATGCCTTTGGGAGATGGCTGCCGTGATGTCGGCCAGGACGCGACTGCAGCCGGGAGCCTTTCCGAGCGCCCCGATGGTCCTTTTGGAGCTTTTCCATCCCCCTGCCAGACTGGTGCGATCACATTCTTTTCTACACCTATAGTGGAACAGTCAAGCTGCAAGGTAATGACTTCCAGTTGGGTTAAACCAGTCGGTCAGCCAAAAAAAGACCATTCGGATAGAGCGAATCAGTCAACAAGATAGACGGTTTTATCACGGAGCCGGCGGGCAGTCGGCCGGTCCGGGGGATCAGCGGGACGAGATGGACCTGGCACCCCGCCAGCGCGCTCCCCGTGGTGATTCACCTCCACCCCTCGCCGCCTCTCGCTCGGCCTGGAATTGATATTCCGCGTCGCCGTCTCACACAGCCCGAAACATTTTTGGCAAAATGCAGTGTGTGTGCTTTTGTGAGGTTAAGTAGGATAAAATTAGGAGGATTCAGCGCGGGTCCATTCTAACCCGGCGTTCCCCGAGACAGAACCTGGCGAAGTTCCCGTTAGCCGGATATTCTCTCTCATTGGTTTTCAAGGACAGACGTCGCACGTGGTTCTGAACACCGAGACACGGTATTTTTGCCATGAAAAATTTATTTTTTTCCCTTATTCGCATTTCGTAGAGCTTCCCTTCTTCGGCTGTAATAACCAGGCGAGAACTCGGCTGTACATTAATCCGAAATGACTCGTAAAAAGACGTCGCGACCTTGTAAACCGAACCGTGACAGGAAGTGGGCGGAGATGTTTCTTTAGCCTCAGTGAAGGATGAGAGAAATAATACGATTCTGCCAAAATGAAAAGGTCCTTTTTTATTGTGTGTTCAGCTGTATTGCCGGACTCTTTGTTTGTACTCTTTCTTTACTCGGCAATTAAAAAAGGTATTGGTGGTGTAGAACAAGGATTCACCACCAATGTTCCTCCTTTGTTGTTTCCTTAAATAGCACCGGAGCACAGCAGGTACCTTCACCTTTAGTGAAAGGTTCCTTTTGAAGTGAAATACCTGCATAACGTGTGATTTATACGAGAAAGACGGAGTTGCTTTTCACGTGTTTGTGGATGGCTTTTCATGCTTCTTCAGGGCCGAGGAGAGAACACGGAAACAACTTAGCGGCTACCGGCTCGTAGATGAAGATAAACCAGTGGCGTACGTGTTATATAAGTCTCGTACATTCGGACTGTATTTCTAAATAAAGGACAGCGCTGTGTGGTGAAGAGAGAGCTGAGACTCTTCATCTCGTCATTAAGCTGGCGCTTTTATCCAAAGAGACTTACAATCACGATTCAGACAACTCAGGGTTAAGTGCCTTGCTCAAGGACACGTCGACCTGGGCGAAAGACGTTCCTTCTAGCCGTTGACAGACAGACAGTCGAGCCTCTTCACCAGTCCGTCTACATTCTGACCCTCATCTACGATCACGGGATTTGGGCGGTGAAAGAATACGATTGTACAAAAAACTCAGAAAATAAAATGTTGGCATTTTAATAAAAAGGTTTTCTATCAGCCTCGAATCACAGGAGCAGAATGTCTCAATGCCACATGGAAAACGGTGAGAAGTGCCAAGTATTCATGAAACTAGTGGCCATTAATAAGTTTCAATGAAACCAGTGGTAATGAATAACAACCAATGAGACCAGTGGTAATGAATAACAACCAATGAAACCAGTGGTAATGAATAACAACCAGTCTTAGTTGTCTTTCTCTTATATTGTTTCAGAATAAAAGTTGATGTTTACTCAGCGGCGGCCTCCTGGGTCCAAAGACTAGAATGAATTTATAAGACTTACAGACTGTTGCAGAAGCACAGATATGAATACACCTGAACACTGACACTAGATACACGTGATGCTACTCAGGAAGTTAGAACAAAAGGTTATACTCCTTTTGTCCGTCAAAGTCTTCTTCGGGCCTTTGAAGACTAATCCTGTAAAGCGAGTCAATCTGAAGGAAAGTGTCTGAGGATCTGACTCCTCATGTTAATGGAGACGGCATGTTGCTGCTGCGCGGCGCTCTGCAGCCGTCTTCCTTCTGATACCATCGCTTCCTCGTGCATTACTTTCTCAGATGACCAGATTGAAAAACGACTTCGCAAATACCGACTAAAGCAATAGAAATCTCGACAACAGCAAATCAATAATGTATGAATAACAATCCCCCGCCACGCCCGGTGCGAGTGTCTCTCCGTCGCCAGGTCCCAGAGCGACTGTAGCGCGGCTAAGAGTCGCTTCAAGGAATCGGTAATAATACATCTGGAGAGAGGAGGGAGCCAAAGAAATGACCACACAGAGCGGCGCCCACGCTCCACCCAGAGGAGATCTGGCTCAGTGATTCTCCAGTGAAGACAGAGTGAGATTATTTGTGTTTTAACAAAATAATTGTCTTACATCCGGGTTCCCACGCTGGGTCCCAATGAGCCGGCTGGTTCTTGTGGATCAATACAAATATATTTCACAATAATTGGTGAAACCGAAGTGATCGAGCAACGATGAATCACTTTATTTAGATTGGTCTGAAATAAGAGCATATAGAAATAATACATACACATATATATATATATATATATATATATATATATATATATATATATATATATATATATATACATACAAATTATTTAGTGGAATATATACATCTTATAATAATAATAATAATAATAATAATAATAATATATATATATATATATATATATATATATATATACATATACAAGATGTAGTGGAATATATATATATATATATATATATATATTATATATATATATATATATATATATATATATATAAATATAAATATACAAGATGTGTTTTATTTGTACTAGTCATGTTGAACTAAAACAGGAAACACTTCCTACACAGACAATCACAGTTTTGCCAGTATTTTGAAGTGATGAAGGCTTCACGTGGCGCTGTAGGGAGGTCAAGCAGCACATGTGCAGGAGGCAGGAGGCAGGAGGCAGGAGGCGGGAGGCGGGAGGCGGGAGGCGGGAGGCGGGAGGCGGGAGGTGGGAGGCAGGAGACAGGAGGCAGGAGGCAGGAGGCAGGAGGCAGGAGGCAGGAGGCAGGAGGCAGGAGGCAGGAGGCGGGAGGCAGGAGGCAGGAGGCAAGAGGCAGGAGGCAGGAGGCGGGAGGAGAGGGCGCCGCGGTCGGGAGGCTCTCTGTAACGTAAAGAAACGAGTCTCACTCAGATCATCGTGTTGCATTCTGAGATGACTCATGACTCATTTGGGATTAAAGAAAAAAGAAAATCAAATAAATTAAAATACATGTGCACATGTGCGTGTGTGAGCTTTTTCAAATTAATTTTCATTATTTAATTAATTTTTTTTCATTTAAAGAGATATAATATTATTATTAAATATGTCCTTGTGAAGAGAAAAGTCGAGGTAGATGAAATCTGTGTTTTCATATGATTCATTTTGACGTGAACAATTTATAATTAAAAGGAGCATCGTCTAAACCTGTGCAGCACCGGATATGCTGGGATGGATAATGTCGTATTGCGTCATCACACACACACACACACACACACACACGCACACACACACACACACACACACACACGAGACGGAACGAGACGTTCAGATTGGCCGAGCTGCTCAGGCTGTCTCGTTCTTCACGGCCACCAGGAAGACAATAACAACGAGAGGATTCTTTCTTTTTGTTGTAATTAAGTTGTGCGTCCTCCACGCGGCTAACGAGCCGATGATTACAGAGCGCCCGGCGTCTGTGAGCCGGCGCCCGGCGCCCGGCGCCCGGCGCTGGCGACTGATTAATGATTCCTGTGTGAAGTGTTCTGGCCTCGGAGTGATTGCCGCTCCTCCGCCGCTCTCGGGTGGAGCCGAATGAGATGAGGTGGTGGGGGGGGGGGGGGGGGGGTCAGAGCCCTCTCATCCCCCACAATGCACGGCGGCCCAGACAACCCAGAGCTAATATCTAATATATGTTATTGTGTTCATATTATTATAAGTTATTGTGTTCATAACATTATTATAGATATTATTATATTCATAACA
The DNA here is from genome assembly GCA_036178185.1 of Liparis tanakae. Taxonomy (NCBI): domain Eukaryota; kingdom Metazoa; phylum Chordata; class Actinopteri; order Perciformes; family Liparidae; genus Liparis; species Liparis tanakae. The sequence goes on along the minus strand of CM070096.1, from coordinate 955,504 downwards.
TTATAATATATAATATATGGTATTGTAGTCATAACATTATATTATATAATATAAGTTATTGTGTTCATAATATAAGTTATTTTGTTCATAACATTTTTATATATAATATAAGTTATTGTGTTCACAATATAAGTTATTGTGTTCATAACATTATAATATATAATATAAGTTATTGTGTTCATAACATTATAATATATAATATAAGTTACTGTGTTCATAACATTATAATATATAATATAAGTTACTGTGTTCATAACATTATAATATATAATATATTTTACTGTGTTCATAACATGATAATATAAAATATATGTTATTATGTTCATAACATTATAATATATAATATAAGTTATTGTGTTCATAACATTATAATATATAATATATGTTATTGTGTTCATAACAATATAATATATAATATAGTTTACTGTGTTCATAACATTATAATATAAAATATAAGTTATTGTGTTCATAACATTATAATATATAATATATGTTATTGTGTTCATAACAATATAATATATAATATATTTTACTGTGTTCATAACATTATAATATAAAATATAAGTTATTGTGTTCATAACATTATAATATATAATATATGTTATTGTGTTCATAACAATATAATATATAATATATTTTACTGTGTTCATAACATTATAATATAAAATATATGTTATTATGTTCATAACATTATAATATATAATATAAGTTACTGTGTTCATAACATTATAATATATAATATATTTTACTGTGTTCATAACATTATAATATATAGTATATTTTACTGTGTTCATAACATTATAATATATAATATATTTTACTGTGTTCATAACATTATAATATAAAATATATGTTATTATGTTCATAACATTATAATATATAATATAAGTTATTGTGTTCATAACATTATAACATATAATACATGTTATTGTGTTAATAATATTATAATATAAGTTATTTTGTTCATAACATTATAATATATAATATAAGTTACTGTGTTCATAACATTATAAAAATTGCGTTGCTTTTGGTGTGAAGGTACCTTTAGGCAGAGGGGTGTGGCGAAGCGTCCATATATGGGCGCTAGCTGATCTCTGGTGTACAGAGTGTGCGTGTCAGTGCTCTGGCGCCCTGTTCATGGTGATCGACGTAACCCGCGTCCCTTGTGTCCCCTCAGGTACCCGGGCATCGGGCCCCGGCTGCGGCCCGGCCGTCCTGCTGCTGGCGTGCGTTCTGCTGAGGGCCGCCGTGTTGTAGTCTGAAGAACTGACGTGGGTCTGGCGCCTCCGGTCTCCATCTCTGTTCGCTCAACGTGAACAGGAAAAAAATCCCTCCCTAGCCCCGCCTCCCTCCACCCTCACACACACACACACACACACACACACTGAGCGTCATGACCCCGCCCACCACCACCGCCGCCGCCGCCGCCACATCGCTCTCAAGCCCCCGTTACCGTGACGACGCCCGGATACCTTTCGTCCAGCCGGCTGCGGCTCAAGGAAGAATGACTTTTTCCCTTTTATGGTTTCCCTGCTCCGGTCCCCACGAGGAGAAGAAAAGGAGAATCTATATGTGTGTAACGTATATGATTCTATATATAATTATGTTTTCTTTAAAGTCACCTGGCATTACGGTCCGTACCGGCTCTCAAGGAAAACCAGATCGACTCAAAGTCGATTTAGACTGCCAGCATCACAAAAAGGGTTTAAATTCTCACTCCTGGAAAAAACCAGCGCCCGTCCTTCGACATCGTGCGGTCGGAACGCGTCCAGGTGAGCATGCTTATTGACCTGGCGGCGTGCGTGACGCCAACGGGACGTATTCCATCTCCACGAGTCGACCCGTTTGGGAGTTCGGTGTTACAGTCTGTTGACTTTAGCTTTATTTGAATGTGCTAGCTTCGATGTGATATATAGATAAATTGTCCCGTCCCCCCGTCCCCCGTCCCCCCCTGTCCCCCACACACACACACTTCCCCGTCATCTTAATTTGTATCGCAGCAGGAATTAAAAGAGAGGACGTCACAACGTACGCGTCATTGGAAAATCCTGATATGTGACCGTTGGGATGATTAATTTTAATTGACCTCAGCTCACTGCAGAGGGCGAATGAGAGTTCACCCGCTCCGGATCACAGGAACCGCTCTTTTCTGACGCACGCACACACACACACACACACACACACACACACACACACGCACACACACACACACACACACATGTTGCAGGTCGACGTTGGAGTGGATGGGTTGAGATGCAGTGTCATCAACACGTATGAAGAAATGAGTTAGTTTTGTTAGAGCGTCTCTTATATCTCACAGTAATATATTTTTAGCTTTATTTTCAGATGATATTTCATAGAGATTTTTATCCTCGCAGAGCATTTATTTAGCAAAAGGCTTTTGACAATCTGACACAAACACCGACAATGGTGTTTCACAGTATAACCTGAATTAAATAAATGCTACTCCTTTGTTAACTTTTGAGCTGAAAAGACAATTACACACACACACACACACACGCTCCAATTCAAGCTGAAAAGCGTATGAATAATAGAATTGATTCATGTCTAAGTGGATGTTATCCACCACGAGGGTCATGCAGCCTGAGTGCTCCGGTTGCCCTGCAATAACATTTAATATTTAATTTTTTGGTTGACCCCCGAAGCACACGCTTGATTTCTGCTCAGTCGATGGCCAAAATGAGGTATTCGTTTTTTTTCAGGTGTATGGTCTGATCCGACAGTCACTGACATGGCATAACCCCCCCCCGCCCCACCCCCAAACCGTCCCATGTATAGTCGCACTGCATCCCCAAAGAACTGGAGGAGGGAAACTTGCTGATTCAGCATTCAACAGGCCGAGAGTTCTTTGTCGTGCTTTGGATTCAGACCCCCGACTCATCCGTCGATCGGCAGCTTCCGGCGTGGGAACGCGATGCGGTGGAGGGGCGAAGGCCCGGATCATCCCTCACATTTACCAAATAGCTCCGGGGGTGAATCCGGACGGTTAATCCATCGTCACATGTCACGTTGTGTATTCGCCAATCTGCTGCGACTGGAAAAAATGGATCGCTGTGTTTTGAAATGTGATGTACAACAATCCCGATTGTTCACTGAGACGGGATTTTCGGAGGTTCATTCTATTGTTATTGGACAGTCTGACCAACCCTTGTGTAAAAAGTTACAGACCTGTACAACTTGTATATGAAATAATCAGCATGTTATCTCTTTTTTTCATTTTCTTTTCAACATCCATCTTAAAAGGCAGACGCCAGTGATGTTCTGTACCTGTAACAACGGTGTCATGTTCTCATATTCAAGTGTTAACGAATCCAAAGTGGGTTTTTCATCTCTTTGAAATGAACTTGGGGAAAAAAATGTATGACTAAAAAAAAAAAAATTCTCTCTATATATAGCTATGAATATTAGAAACATCTCCTTTTATAAGGCTTTCATCCTAATCTAGTGGACTCGCTGGACTGCGGGTCCTCGCTACTCACTGAATAACAAAGAAGGACGGAATGATTTGATATTGTGATTGGAGTAATGAAAACTTGAAGTTGTTCTGATACCATTCTTCTCTCCTGATGCCGATTACAATACATAAACTTACTATGTAAAACATTAACAGATACATAATGAATGCCATAGAGCTTTTTTCTGTGGCCGCCGATCCAGAGGCCTCTCAAAGGAGGTGAAGAAGAAGCGAGACGTCTCCGTAGGATATCCGACTAAAGGTCACTCCTCGATTTTCCTTCGAAAGCCAGCAGCCAACTATTCTAACTAAACTCCTGTATTCACAGTTTAGATTTCAGGAAAAGATCGTCACATATTTGGTCAAGGCAGGAAAAAAATACTGCGTAAGTACCGTGTTACGGGAGTGCCGTGTTACGGAAATGCCGTTTTACGGAGGTTACGTGTTACGGCAGTGCCGTTACCAACGTACCATGTTGCGAAGCTTACATGTTACGGAAGTTACGTGTTACGGAAGTTACGTGTTACGGAAGCGCTATTACGGAAGTACCGTGTTGCGAAGCTTACGTGTTACGGAAGTTACGTGTTACGGAAGCGCCATTACGGAAGTACCGTGTTGCGAAATTTACGTGTTACGGAAGCGCCGTAGACGGAGACGGGTATCTTCCTCCTCATCTCGGTTGAATCCGACAGAAGTGCAAATCAAGAGCGTGTGAAGTCGAAATGAGCTGGTAAATGAGGTGATAACGCGACATTGATCGGTGAATAGACTCACGTACTTCGCTAAAAACCCGAGGCAGCATTTTTAGGCTGTGTCATTTCTGGTACTGGTATCGGAACAACTCTTGAAAAAATAAAGAAAAGAAAAAGATGCTTATTGACGAACTGAGTTTTGGCTGAATTGCTTTCTAGCAACACGCTTTGTTCCTGAAGAGGAGAATGGTTTCACGATGACGGCTAGAGCAGCGGTTCCTTCACCCGGGAAGCTATTTCAGAAACACAACCATTCTTCTGTTCCGTTTTATATGCCACGCTACTCATCCACACTCTAGATGTGTTTGTTTATTCTAATGTATTTCATTTCAATGCAGTCCTGTCTGTTTGTTGAGCTGTCAAAAAAAAAAGAAATGCTGATGAATTCTAGTTCTCTTTTCTTTGGTTATTGTGTGAGGCTTCTGTACTGGAACATTGCAACAGTTTGTATTATAATGACAATATCAGAATAATATTTAAATAAAACCATTTTCACAGATGAAATTCAAACACCGAGGGATCTGTTTGGTTGATAATACACCGAGCTTCATACTAAGTGAGCTGAACAGGGCCGACTACGCCGAGGACTGCCGCCTTTTATCTGAGCTTACACCACTTTACACTTGATAGTTCTGTGAAATGTCTCTCAAAACCAGACCGTCCTTCATTCACCAGGGCATAGAAAACCTGGGAAAGTCATGGAATTTTAAAATGGTCATCTCCAGCCCAGGAAAATTCATGGAAAAAACTTAAATCATAAAAGTGTTGGAAATAATAAATATGTTTTAGAAAGTAAGACGCTCAAAATATAAGCCGGCGTACGCAAAAATGTTCTAAATTTCTTCATATTTATACCGAGATTTGAGTTCGGTCATGGACATTTGTTTTAAAGTCCTGAAAAAGTTGTGGAAATCCATTTGTCAAAATGTGTAAGAACACTTATTCATGCAGCTAACCAGAAATACAGAAATACGTTTTAAAAAAAATAGAAGGGGATGAGTATAATATAAAACTAGAAAATGGATTTCTGAGGAAAATACTCTCAAAATCATGTCTTTCAAACCCGGTCCGTCCTTCATTCAAGCAGCTAGCCAGAAATGTAAAAATATGTTAAAAAAAGACAGAATGGGATGAACATAATATGAAACTAGACAATTATTTACTGAGGGAAATGAGTGTGATTGGCAGCATGACATTGGCTGAAGATGATTTGGAAAGAGATGAAGCTTAGCAACACTTATGAAGTATAACTAATAGTAATTCAGATACAGAGACGGCAACAACCTTCTGTACACAGCTGCTGAGTTATGAATACAATAGGATCGGCTAAGTGGACGTTAATGCATCATGCAACTCATCATAACTCAAAATCAAGATCAGAATTGATGGAACTTATTAATAGTTACCTATTCAAGCGTGGAGCGCAGCCTGCGGATGTTGAGTTATGACACGGCGCGGCGAAATGAGCCTTCACAGCCTTTTATACGAGACATGACATAACTCAAAATGTAGACGTCTTCATAATGAAATCATGTCGAGGTAATTGGTGCGTCAGAGTTATCACAACATACGCGCGTTATGAACACATTCAGACTTAAGCGGCCTCCGTGGACGGTGATGCAATATGTTACTCAGGGTTTTGACGTTTTCCATTTTAACCGTCATATATGTTTAGCTTTTCAACCTAGACGTGCTACTTTTTCATTTTTCTTATCATTTGTACTTATTTATTTGCTTAAACATTTACTTTACATAAAATGTTTCCTTATGGCCAGATGCAGGTTTAATTTATTTGATCTTTCCAATGGATTTCTTATTATTATTTAACTGTAACAAAATCTAAATAAAATACTAAGTATCAAAAAAAAAAAAAATATATATATATATATAATAATGCATACAATAAAAAATGTATTGAAGAATAAACAATTAAAAATGTACAAATATGTAGAATAATTTTTAGCTACATGTGATTAAAAACCCCAAAGTATATCAAAACAGTTACATAATTACGCTAACCAAATAACGAGATCATTTAGAGAACACAAACCAACCCGGATGCCTCTCCGATTATTCCTGTGATGTTTGAGGGGGAAAAATAGAATAATTTTGCAGGTGATTTTGCAAATTGGTCTTTCTGCCTGTCTCCTGGCTTTGGAAGTCAGCCTTCATCAGTGAGAACCTTGGAAACAGGAAACTACTAAAAAATGGGCCCGTCAAATCTCATCCCCCATTCATCCGTTTGAAAGACATGATAAAGGAATGAAAAATGAAGAGAGGGAAAGAAAAAAAATGACATCCTCTTTGGAATTAAGGAGTGAATTTGGCGGCGGCGGCGGCTCCGCTAATCAGGTTTACTTATCAGTGAATTCAGAATGTAAAGCAGCGAGAGAGATTAGAGGCAAGCGAGATAGACGAGGAACAATGCGAAATTAAACCAGCGCCTGTGTTGGTAAATCCGGCGAGCGAGGACGCAATTATCCAGGCGGGGGCAACGAGAGGCGAGCCGCCGGCCGGCCTCCAGCTCCACGATGCGGCCACGGAGAAACCGGTGGAGACTTCTTGCTGTGTCTAAATTCTGCATATTCAAAATGTATCACGGCAATGCAGAAGGATCACAGATGGGAGAGATTGTCTTTCAGTTACGCTTCCATCCGTCGCAGATTAAAATAACGCAGTGAGATAAGTGAAGTTTACATTTTCACATGAAATGAAATATCATGAAATATCCACGACGGAGACGGAGCCCACGCTGAGCGGAGAGAGAGACGCTGCGATCCCCGCCTCGCTGGAGAACGCCCCACTGGTTTCTCGACTGCCCCCCCCCCCACACACACACACACACACACACACACACACACAGGAAGCCAGACACATCAACAACCTTTTTTTTTTAAATTTAAACCGGTTCTTAGAACTGTTAATGGAGCTGTAGTTGGAAAACGCCTTTCTAGTCTTCCGAACACTCAAAGTGCTTTAACACTACATGACACCATTCACCCATTCACACCCATTCATACACTGGTGGGAGGAGCCTTCTTAATTGTCCTGCCCAAGGACATATCGACATGGATCACCAAATGCCAAGGCCACTACACTTTACAATGTCTCCATGGAGAGTGGTTGTTATTCGGTCCAAGGATGCCGAAGTCCAGGAACAAAGTCTTCAAGCCTCAGGGACAAACATCGCCTTCCAAACGAGACGAAAGGTTCCTCACCAAACATTTCATTTTACAAAGATTTCAAGCACACCGCATGACCTTCCTCCGTGGATGGATGTGCTGGATTGCTCTGGAAGACGTGATTATCAGAAGAAAACGTCACGTTTACACCAAACAAACTCTTTCTGATTTAGAAAAAGCTATTTTTCAGTGCCCTCTATAATTTAATATACGGCCAATTTCAGATGTCGGGCACGTTTTCAAGTGTTTAGGGAATGATGATGCTCGAGGTTCAGCGGCCTCTTGTGTCAAAGTCATAGACAAGAGGCCGCTGAACAAGGACCAGAAAAACACAGGTTTCTTAAGTATTTAAGTCTTTTATTTCCGCCTTTCTTTTAAGTAAACAAACCAACTTTAATGCATTCATTTCTTTTAGATAAGCACAGTTGTATACATCAGTAAAGTTCATCCACTGGACTCAGAAGTGTATCCACGACTCATTTGGACTGAGACTAGTCAGGAACTTGACCATTCAAACACAAATCCTTTACACAGATAATTACCAGGAAACTTGTTTATCTCCGAGGAAACTGTCAAATAATCAGAAAAGCGAGGATGAATGCAGAGATATCGTAGAAGAAGGTTGGAGCGATAGAGGGAGTTGTGGGAACCAACGGTCCGGGTACGGAGGCGTCAGCAGAGGAGTGTGGAGTAGACCCCGTCGGGTCGCTCACCTACACGACGCTCCTCATCAGTCAGCTGGTGGCGGTGAATGAGCCGGTGATTGTGAAGCAGGAGCCGCTGCCAGCGTGGCTTCAGGGCTCCGCCGGAACTAATGGCAACTCACGGATATCCAGGCCCAACTTCTGTATGGACACTGATTGTGACACCGACTGAAGGGTCACGGCACGATGGCCATCTTTGGAGGACCATGAAGATCTCCACCAATGGAATATGACTGTTGAGGTAACTCGTTCTGGTCGTAAACGTGGTACGGACGGACGTCAAAACGGACATCAAAGGTCTTCTTTTGTGCTATTCGTCGGGGTCTTTTAGGTATTAACCCTCCTTTTACCTTTGGGGTCAATTTGACCCCATTCAATTTTGAACGTCTCTAAAAAAATAATTGACATCATTTTTTATCGCTTCATATTTCATCACTTCTCCTAATTTATTGGGGAAAACTGGGTAATCACAAAATTCACATGATGATATGTTTTCAATATCCTGAACACAATTTGACCCCAGGCTGTTTTTCAAGAAATATCAACTTTTGTACTTATTTAAAGAGCTATGTAGGTAGTCAACAAACAAACAAACAAACATAAACACTTAAACTTGGGAAACAATATAAATTCTAATAATTTTCTGGAGGTTTTAATTCCTGGGGTCAAATTGACCCCGAGGGTAAATGTGAAGGCAATAGAAGGGTTAAATGTGTCGGTGAGGTCTGTTACCAATGTTTCTTTTGGTCTTTGGCCTCTGATACCAGGTACAATTTCAAGTAATCCAACTCCCATGTAATCTCTCATGCAGCAATAATAAAGGCTCATAGTTACTCTACATGTAAACCTTGTTCTAGTCTCCCGACCACTCAAAGCACTTTAACACCACATGACATCGTTCATTGATGAGAGGAGCCACCGGCCCATCAGGGCTAACTGACATTCACACGCCGTAGACACGGGAGCAATTCTGGTCCGAAGTGCCTTGCCCAAGGACACATCGACCTGGGCCAGCGGGGGATTGAACCTCCGATCCTCTGACTGAAGGACGACCCCCCTGCTCAATACTGAGCCGCCGTCGCCCACCAGTCGCCGGGTAGTCAGTCTTTTTTTTTGCAAGGACAAACCTACTCTGCAGACTTGATCCTGAACATCTCGTTTCAATAACATCTCTAATTGCCTCAAAGAAGTTGTCCTGTAACCTGGCCTCATTTCGATTGCCCAGAAATTAGTACAAATCTTTACCAGATGCTGACCGGTGGCCCTGACCCCCCGGGGTGACAGGTCCTCTGACGCCGGTGTCTTCGTGGCGTTGGGATCTGGTGGCGGGCAAAGTGCTAACAAGCAATTCTGCTCAAAGACATTCGAACAAAGGCAAAGCAATCGAAGGGCATTCAACTCCGCTAACATTTATGTTGCTTGTCTGTGTGCGTGTGTGTGTGTGTGTGTGTGTGTGAGTGAGACTGGTCTTGCATTATTTATTTGCCCTCATTAAAAGTAATCAATTGCGAGTGGCATTGATGTAAGGGCCTTTATTGGGCTTTCAGGAATCCGTCACCGTAATGTACCGCGCGACTTTCTAACCCTGCTTGATTGTTTTCTTCCCCCGAACCCCGGGAGGAATGGAAATGTGTTTGTGCGGCGCCATCACCGCTAAGCGTCTCTCACCGCGGGAGGATTTACAAACCCCAAAAAGACTTAGGCGGAAAATCATATCGGCAAGTATAGCCAAGACAATAGCGCCGCGGCCGAGCGCGGGCCGTCCGTCAGCGGCGCCAAATAAACGTCCGTGTCACCTTAAAGTGTCTGACTACAAAGCTCCGAGTTTAACCCGACATCAGAGGCAGAGGAAGCCGTGTGAAGGCAGTTATGGAAATGTGCCGCTCTGCTTTATGCGAGTGGGCGCGTTGATTAAAAAAGAGCCCGAGAGAATTGAGCGTTGAATGTGTGTTGACAGAATGCGAAGTCTGCCTCATTAAACCGTAGAACCGGGGACGGGCCGACGGTTCTCCTGAGCACGTTCCTTACATGTAAACAAACAAATTAGTTCCCATCACTATTAATCATAGATGTTGAAAGATGTGCGTGTGCGTGTGTGTGTGTGTGTGCTTGTTTGTGTGCACGGTGGGGACCACAGGACGTTACCGGGTCTCTGTATGCAGCGCAGGGAAGAGGCTGTCATGCTGCACCTCCAGAACTTAAGTGGCATCCGGTATTGAAGACGCCTCGGGCCGAAGCCGCCGTTCTCCTTGAAGACGGCGTGCGTTGTTGCCATGGCGCGTGCGACGGAGAGCGACACGTCCACGCCGAATCAATTCAAGGTGGTTACGACGAGTCCTCTCTGCTCTGCACCGTCTGCCTGATGGGCTCCAAAACATCCAATTACACTTAAACAGATTATAATGACTGAGATTGTATAATAAATGAGAACTTACATCTTTGTCACAGCAGATATCCCAATAAAGGTTTACTGTGACAATCCCAATAAAGGTTTACTGTGACAATCTCAATAAAGGTTTACTCTGACAAATGGATTATTTGCTGGCTGTTACATCAGAATCTGAAAATAAACAAGACATATTTATCTGTTCAGCATAGTTTAGCACAAAAAGTTAAACAAGAAACATGTCCTCAAGTATTTAAAAATGTCTTTTAAATACATACAAACATTTGGGGTGGATACATTTGAGAGAATATGCTATAATTGAGATTAGATATTTGAAAGGTGGTTAGACATTGCTAACATATCTTTACAAAGGAAATAGTTTGCTGCTATATTGATGCTCTCAAGTTTTGGATGAAGAATTTCATGCTACAGGCAATTTGAGTTCCAATAAACTTGGTTGCCTATTTATATCTAGCTTGTAATAACTTTATAATTTCTAATCTAAATTATGATTCCCTATAGTGTGAAAATAACGTAATGACCATTTTAGAGTGGAAGTATTAGACATCACATCTGTTCCAAAAACTGAGAGGAATTCTTTCCCATCCCACATAAAAGTGACGGAGACATCAAATGTGTTTATTGCCAAAGCGCCAGCCATAACAGAGCAAGTAGAGCAGATTATATTCTAATTATTATCTGCAGGATAATTAGTTTTTCATACAGGTGAGCTTCTCTTAGGATAAAAACAAAAAGTCAAAAACAAAAATATCCCAAAACTTGAATTAAAGACTTCGGCCCCGGGCTGAAAAGTAATTCATCACAGATTCTGTTTCTGGCCAAGGCCCCGAAGAGGAAGACGAGGGAATGAAGAGGGGGGGGGGGGGGGCGTTAACTCACCGAGTACAGCCAGGTGCACTATTCAAGAACCGCATTTAAGAAATTTGACAGAGAGGTTTTTGTAATAAAACTTCTCTAACTTTGTTCTGCTTCACTTTTTCTAAGTCAATCTTTGCAGGGAGAATGTTAACATATTTTAATATATGTGAGAGTTAAACATTTCAACTGCCTCATCCCAAACATACAATCAGCATGGAAGAGATTTTTCAATTCGGACCTGAAATATTTATATTTTTTTTCTTTGTGCCATCTTCATTTACTCTTACCCAGTAACATAAAGACTGATATGTTCACATCTGAACAAAAGAAAAAAAAATCAAAAAAGTACAAATGTTTAAATTATTAAAGTAGCCCCCTAGTGGTTGCAAAGATATATCCTTTTTAGTTTGGGGATGCAATGTTTGGAGCAGAGTGCAAAAAAAAAAAGCTTGGAGCTGAAAAGGTTAAAACTGCATATTAAGAACCGCATATTAAGAACTGCATTAAAGATCCCAGATTAAGAACCGCATTAAAGATCCCATATGAAGAACCGCACATTAAGAACCACATATGAAGAACCACATATTAAGAACCGCATTAAAGATCCCATATGAAGAACCGCAGATTAAGGACCGCATTATAGATCCCATATGAAGAACCGCATATGAAGACAAAGCAAGGTTTTTCTGTTAAATAAGAGTTTAATTCATGTTTCTGTTCTCCAATAGAAGGAAGAGGATGAAAGTGACACTACGATACGTTGATTTTACTGACCTCTGACAAAGATTATACTTTGAATTCAGTTAAACAAATCTAACTTGCTATTTAATTAGTTAAGGAACACCAAAAAAGCAGCAAAGAATGTCTTACATGCTGGATTGATAATGTACATTTTGTTCACAGATGATGTATCTCAGGATATGGTGGATGTGGTCATTATGTCTTGAAGAGCATCTCTTTAAGTGTGGCCTGCAGCCCGAGTGGAACCAGTGTTACAGGTTCAAACGGCTTCACAGCGAGCTCTTTACATCCTCTCTGCACTCCGGCCTTCTGAGGCATTGAGCGTCTTTTCACTGAGGAGACGAGCTGATAAGATGAAGAACATGGATGACGATCTAGTGGGAACGAGGGCTGTGTCATTATCATCAAGTGATCCCAGATGTGAGGCCGCCTTTGCAGATGGATCTATTCATGAATACGAGAGAAACTCAAGACGTCTCACCTTGTTGGTGAGACTCAGACCCCGTTCACACGATGGGAAAACGCATATATCTTCATATATAAAATCAGTTTTTTTTCAGTTTTTTTCACGGAAAACGATCATTTCTAATAACTCCGGCCAAAATGGAGATTTCTGAAACTCTGTGTGTGTGTTAGCGTGTGAACGAGGTCAAACGAGTTTTAGGATGTCAAACGGCACAGTATAAGACTAAAGATGCTTCACGTCACGTGAGCGTCCTATGGGACGTAATCCATGTCAGATGACAGGAGGAATGGCTCATTTAAGTAATACCTTTATTTTTATATTTTTATATATATTATTATTTCAAGGCAAGTACACAAATAGATGGTGCAATTGTAAAACATTTAGCTTTTTTCTTTTTCAACCAACAACCTCTTAATTGAGGATACACAAAACAAAACTAAAACTAAACTAAACTAAATCTAATGAAAACAATAATTGAAAATTAGTAAATGAACAGTTATATAAAATCAACGATACATGATAGCTGCTCGCATCCTGGAGGTCCAGCACAGGCTCGGAAGTGTGTGTGTGTGTGTGTGTGTGTGTGTGTGTGTGGGGGGGGGGGGGGAGAGTCCGTAACAGCAGGTCATGGCATATTACTACAACACCTCATCAGAAGAAATTTCATCAAAATATCGAAGAAGAGGTCTCCAGCAAGCATAATAATACCGTTATTGATGGATGTCTGAGCTGGTGCCTGGAAGCTAATGATGCTAACATCGTGAACAGTGCTAATAACAGGGGGCTGTTCCACTCACACACCAACATGGCTCCGCCCCTCTGGCAACATGGCCCCGCCCCTCTGACACATTGGCTCCGCCCCCCGCTGGCTCAACTAGCGTGCTTTCGTTCACATAATAAATATCACACAAGGTATTCTTCAGTACGTGGTATCACTTTAAGGATTCTGGTATTAGTTTCTTTATTTTTTTTCACAACCCCAGACAAAATCTGCAACACAGAATAATTCTGCACACAAAGGCAATGGAACGGTTTCAATGATAAAAAGTAAATGTTGCATAAAACCCGTTAAATGAAGTGAGTAAGTGTGTGTGTGTGTGTGTGTGTGTGTGTGTGTGTGTGTGTGTGTGTGTGTGCGTGTGTGTGTGTGTGTGTGTCTGACTGATGTGTTGATAAAGCATGTTGATATTGCCAGGGACACAAAGCATTCTGGGAACTGAGTAAAACACAAGGCTGATTTTATGGAAACTAAATGAAGGATAATTCCGTTCCAGTTGTTGCTCATTTATTTGTCTTCATGTGTCAAAATTAAATGCATCATGTTTGGGGTTTCACTCATTTAACAGAACATAGAGAAGACAAATTATGATGATCCTGACCTTCACATACTCAATACAGTAAGTATCCTCCTTTCACAATCTTTTATTTCATAAATGTCAAGAGTATCTCTAAATGTCCTTGAAGGACGGGTTCACCGCGTCTCCAGACTCAACGCTCGGGCGTTATTATGAGCCTGGAAACAGATTGTTCTCGTCTTTATTACATCACATGTCATTTAGCAGACGCTTTTATCCAAAGCGACTTACAATAAGTGCATTTCAACCTAGAGAACAAACTAAGAACAACAAGAATACAGAAAGTAACATTTCCTCAACATAGTCAAACTACAAAAGTACCACAATAAGAGCCATTTAAGTGCTACTAAAGTGGTAATCTGTGTTTTAATCCAGATATAATCGGTGTAAGAGCCAAATGCATGATTTCATTTCTTATAATAATTTAGTTTAAAAAGATTTAAAATGGTAACTAAAGATACATCTTTTCATTATGATTTAAAAGAATGTTTATGTTAACATATAATTTAGTATTGTATTTAAAAACTTAATAATTTATCGGAATGTAAGCTTCCAATCAGATGACGTCACGTCCGTATACCAGCTGTGCGTTGGACTGTCAGTCGTGTTTTGAGTTCAGAGAAGTTGGAAGCAACATCGTTTTTTTGACCGTGTGAACCTGTAACTTTACGTTTTTTAGTAAACAACATTTTTTATGAAAAAAGCCACTTGTGTCACTCGCGTTTCAATTAATAGCTTAAAGATTGATCTCAAAAGTGTGTACAGAAGACCCAGAAGTAGACGGAGTGCCACTACAGTCAGAAAAGGTGCGTTTTCAGTTTCCGGTAAAGATGTAGAGAATTTCTGCTGTCCTGATGTCAGTGGGGAGCTGGCTCCACCAATCAGGAGCCAGGACAGCAGACAGTCTGGATTTCGAGTGGTTAGCTCGAGGTGACGGAGTCACAAGTCGGTTGGCTGTTGCCGAGCGGAGCAAACGTGCCGGGGTGTACGGTGTGACCGCATCCCGGATGTAGATATGAGGAAACAATGGCTTCCCTAATGTGCTTTGAATGAAAGTGGTGGAGATGACAATGTAAGAGATTAGATTGTATTATACTTGTTATGTAAAATATATTGTATTATACTGTTTGTGATTTTGGGGCTATACAAAATAAAGTGAATTAAATTAAAGGCCATGTGCTTGAAAGGGAGAAGTGCAGTTCAATGCCAACGTTTACTTATTGTACCTCAACCTTCTATGAGGCTGAATGAGTCCCATACAAGTAAACCGAAGAGGTTCCTCTTTAATAATGCTTATATCAGGGCTGAATCCCGTCACCTGGTCCAGACTCATTTTCACCGCATCATGGCCACCCTCTTAAAGGGCCGGAACCTCTTTGTAAACTCCTTGAACATATTTTTAAATAACTCTTTGCATTTGATTAATGTTTATTTCAATGTAGAAATATTGCACATAAGAAAATGTCTCTTGTATTAGAACATGAATCCATTTAATTTGAAACTTTCAAAATAAAAAAATAAAAATTTCTTTCAGAAAAGGGGATCACGTGTCTTTAAAGCCATATGGCCACATGAAATGATGCAGCGGGCCGGATGTGGCCCGCGGGCCTCGTGTTTGACACCTGTGTGCTGTAGGCTTATAGGCTCAGGGACACCACATCATGTTTTCTTCAAGGTACTTTATCCTGGTAAACCCTCTTTATGTCGTAAACAGGAGAGAAAAAAACATGTTGATTAGACTTTGAAATGGGATTCGCTGAAAGTATATATATTTTTTAATATCCAATCTTGTCGTTAGAAATATAGCCGCTGTGATTGCAGTGTTCAGGTTTGTGTCTAAAAAAGTCGACAGCGAATCGAGTCACATTGTTTATTAGCAGAAAGCCTGATGTTCAGGCCGTGGCCCCCGTGCTGCTGACATGGTATTAATAAAACATGCATTACATCTGCTTACCATTAATATGTGCTTCTGGCAACTCAAGTCTGATTATGTTGTTTAGTCAACTTGAGCTCACACAGCCGTTAATATTATGTTCTGCATTTGTAAGTTTCAGTTATAATTTTGCAGCTCTACTTCTGGTGCAACGGGACTCGCCGGCGGCGGTAAGCTAACGTAGGTGTGCAGCCGGTTCACGACGTAAAGGACAAAACGTACGTTTCTTTGCATGAACGCGCGCGATTGGGGGGAGGACGCCGCGGTCCCCGTGTCCGCTCCGCCGCCGTTGAACCGCGCGGCTCGCGTCCAAGAGACGTTAGCCGGAGCGACCTGAGAGAGGAGAGCTCTCCGACTCCGGGCCTGGCTGCAGGCGCCGCCTAATTAACATTTTAATTAACACCAAATGTTGTTAACTGGAGGCCATCCTCGGAGCCCTGTCTGGAACAGACTCATTACATTCGTAGTTAGCCTTCTCCGCGGTTCCCCTCCAACGTGAAACCTGCTGCAAATGTCATCCCGCAGACAAAACCAACAGATTGTGATGGATTAGGATCTCGGGGAGCGTCGCCGCTTCCACACGAATTACATCGAGCGTCACTCAGGAGCGGTTTGGAGCTTTTACATAATGGAGGTTAGATTTACATTCAAAAGGAGATGCATGTTTATTCCAGTCACATGCAGTCACACACACTGGTTGAGTGACGTTAGCCGACAGCCGGCCGGGAGGCGAGCGGCTCCACGTACGGAAAAACATCTTTCTGTCTTCAGAAAGGGAATAAAGAAGATAACCGGAGCTCTGTGATTACATCATTTGCTTTGAGATTGCAGCAGAGAGATTTAATGAGTTTTAATGCTTCATGTCCTCCTTTTGATCGACGGTGCTTAATCCTTCAAGACTCAACATGTGCCGTAATTATCCTTAAAGGCACAGTGCACTCATGAACACAATGCAACTAAAGCCATTCTTCGAGATGATGATGCCGTGGATTAGAAAAGGCTTCGAGATATTAGGTCCGTCTAATATGATGCAATCGGAATAGGAACAAGAAATATGGTCCGAGAAATCTCACATAAACAGGGTAGAATTTGAAAAGTCCCAAATGACTCTGTTTCCGTGGGCGTGTCAGATACAGTATGTCTCTTTAAGGGTTGCATGGTTTCGTCTCTCTGAGGCAACAATGATCATCTCTTGACCTCAACCGGTGGCCATTTGTCCTCAAGTGGAGTGGCCTTGTATATACCGCTGTATATCTGTGTGTATATATATATATATGGTGTATATCTGGATGCTTTCCTCCATTAACCTAGACCAACAGTTTTTAACGGTTTCTACCTCTAAACCAGAATATATAAACTTTGATTGTTATGCAGATGATACTCAACTATATCTATGCATCAAACCAGAGGAGACCAACCAGATCAGTAAACTTCAAGGTGTCTTAAAGACATAAAAACATGGATGACCTGAAACTTCTTGATGTTAAACTGACACAACTGAAGTTATTTAACTCTGAGCCCCTCAGAGATCATGATGTGGTGATGTGGTTTCTGTAGACGGCATTGCCCTGACATCCATCACCACTGTAAAGAATCTCTCTGTTATCTTTGATCAGGACTTGTCCTTCAACTCCACGTGAAGAACATCTCAAGCTCTGCATTTTGTCATCTACATAACATTTAAAAATGAGGCACATCTCGTCTCAACGAGATGCAGAGAAGCCGGTTCGTTCTCTTTTTTCAATCAGAGTTTTGTTTTGGACGTACTAATCGTTATTAGTAGTGATCCAAAGCTGAATTGAAATTACTGGAGAGCCTGTGTTTAGAACCCGGTCACCCGTAAACGTCCATTTACTAAGCTCAGTATTTATATTTCAAATCGGATGCATGAATATGAGCAAAGGCAACTCCGGTGTACACCGTCACACAGGAGGTATGAAACGTGGCTCAGATAAAGGGGGCGGCTCCGTCAGGAGGTTTAAATATCTTAACTTTGGAGATTATCTGACAAAGTCATTTGCATAGAGACACTTCTGACGGAATCTCTCCCTCCATCAAAGGCCTGTGAGATGTTCACGGAGCAGGAAGCACCACTCGCTGGGAGTGATACCATGCATGTGCAATCGTTGCAGGTACCGCTTTGACATCAGTAATAGTTGGATGATCAAACTCGTGTTGGAATCTTACCGTCGACGATCTTTGATGAATAAAACAGTCCGCCATCATTTCCTAATCAACGAAACATCCTTTTAATGTAACTTTTGATCTTTTGGTTTTAATCTGCGCAGTGCAGCCATTTTTCAAAGTTTAGAATAACTCTCGGAGCGTTCTTTAGAAACATCTGGACGTGGCTGCAGGATGTTCAGGCAACGGGTCGATTTTGGTTCTCGGAAGAGTTCTGGTTTCCTTTTGTTGTCCCGACTCGTAGATTAGTCATGGTTAGAAAGTAGGCGTCAGGGGATGGAGCGCCACGAAGACGAGGAGGAGGAGGAGGAGGAGGAGGCAGCGGGAACAATGAAACAATATCATGTGAAAATGATTCAATAAAACATAAAACATGAATAAGGACAAACCAACAGAAGGAACTGGGCTGGTTTGTGTAGTACCCGGCTAACGGGGACTCGGCGAGCAGAAGGCCTGAGGACTGATGACAACAAGAGGTGCCTGCTGGGTAATTGGACCGAAGCACTGGTCTGGGATATATATATATATATATATATATATATATATATATATATATATATATATATATATATATATATATATGAATATAAATTGTTCACACATGTCTATCTCCACCTGCTCTACAAAAAGCCTCTCGGACCCCTAAGCTCCGCCTATTTAGATTTTGGTGAAAAACGCATAATTGGCCATTTCTCCTCCTTGCTTTGTACGATCCGTACCAAACTTTCTGTAGATCATGATTGAAGCTATATCACCTAGATGTATAAGAAGCTCTTTAAAATCTCATTGTTTTCAGATTATATGGACCAAAGAACATCTTGGAGGCGTATCTTGTTTTTCAACGCTCATAACTTCAACACTCTTGGGAGTAATCACTCAAAACTTACAGCATATGTGCACATTAAATAACTATATATAGTTAGTTCTTTTCCCCAGAGGCTGTGGTTGTCAGACCAACATGTTCTGAGTGTGTGCTGGTGGGGCATGTAAGCATGCCCCACCAGGTAGCTCACTGCTCCCACTCATACAGCTGATTAAGCCATAGATATATATATATATATATATATATATATATATACTGTATATATCCCTCGAGGCTGTTGTTGCTGAGCGTGCCCCGCTACATAGCTCACTGCTCTCGCTTAAACAGCTGATTAAGCCCCCCCACACCGTCTCACTGCCTGCCTATGGATCACCTCGTGACTCTACAGTATGTAGATCAAGAGGAACAGAGATGTGTGCTCAGGTTTTATAAACGTCAAAGACAACGCGTGACCCCTCCAGTGAGCGGACAGGACACAGAGGTCAAAGGTTAAACCCTGCTGGTCACATGGTCATCAGGGGGTGATACACGTCACACTTGTTTCTTTCTCCAAGCTTCTGTGCGTCTGACTCTGAGACCCCTCGATTGAAACCCCGGTCATGTATGAGGTGTCTTTTCCGTGTTTGTGTTTACCGACTGAGAAACGCTCCTCCAATGGAGGGAGAGGAATAAACCTCCGATACCGAGGAGGAAGATAATCCTCCAGGACCGTAAATCCATCAGATGAACCTTCAGCACCGACACATTTCTCCTCTGAGACGAGGCTCGGAGTTCTGATGATATTCACCGCACATTCTGCACAGATAAATACATAAGCTGACATCTGTGGCACAAGTTTATACCAAAGCTACCAGTTATATAAGCACACACACACACACACACACACATATATATATATATATATATATTCTCATATCAGACAGAATCCTGTCAGTGTTTTCATCTTTTTGCATATTGGTTTGTTTGAACTAGAAGTAAAAACTAAAAAGGTTAAAAAACAGAGATCCGGCACAGACAAGGGAAAACAGGTATGTATGTATATATATACATATATACATGTATATATATAATATATTATATATAATATATATAAATATATATATATATATATATATATATATATTTATTCTCATAGACAGAATCTTGTCAGTGTTTTCATCTTTATTTTCATCTCTTGTGAATCTCTTAATTGATTAATTTGTTTATTTTTATATGTTTGTTTTCCTCTGTCGATCAATACAAATAACAAATACTCAAGTTTTCTGTAATTAAGTAAATGTAGAGGGTGAAAATAAAAAGGCCAACTTCGATCATTTATGAAAAAAACATTTCACTGCATTGACTGTCAGCGCCACGTTTCATCATTAGTTTGAGTTATTTTTTATTCATTTCGATATTTAATTATTTCTTGTTTTTAATGCATGACTTTAATAATAATGATATTTAATATATACCTAAAAAGTAGTAACTCGTCAATGAAGGTGTGATTTTATACCTTTTTGGACATTTCAACGTTAGCTACGAGTCATGAATGTTTTCTTGATGGGGAGAATGTTTGTCCTTCATCGTAACAAGACAAGGTTATATAAACTAGTTATATGATTAACGTTCCCAAAATAAGATATTTCCAATGTAACAATGCAAACAACAAGACATTTTAAAGTGTTGGACCACCTGGAACCTCATTAGGAGAAAGCGCGAGAATTCTCCAACGTTGCCTTTGTTCAAGATTTATTTCACTTCCTCATTTGACTTTGGCTGAAAGACTTCGACTCCCATAATGCACCACCGGCAGGCCAGGCTGCTAATTACTTTAAGTTGGAACGCCTGGAAGTGGGCGGTCCCTCAGGAGAGAGAGAGGATTCACGCCTCGACGTTCCAGAGCAACAGAACCAGAAGTGTTCAGTTGGAGACAACACAATTACACATGTTCTGCAAAAGCAATTAAAAGATGCAGCTTGAGGAAAAGATAGGACCGTGACAATTAGTGGAGGGAAAATGAGTGCCCCAGATGACGAGGGAGAACGTTAAATCAACACCTCAGAGGGAGAAACAAGTCTTTAATTACATGAGATTACATAAGCAGGTAGCTCTGAAACAAACCGACATCTCTAATGACGGATTACACATTTATTCAGGATTCTGATCACGATGGTCCTAAAGCTCTCCAGATGTCGGAGGTTAACATCGTTCTGAATGAATGTCCTTCACTTCTTGTAATAGCACTAGTTGGCCAATAGAGGGCCACGGGCGCCACCTTGAGCCACAACAACAACAAAAAGTATACAAAGATAATAATAATGGTCAGCAGGTATGGAAACTTCTAGAGATCAGTACACAAAGCTTTGGATATCTGTGTGTATATATATATGTTTGATTAAATTTAATATGCTTATATTATACATAATCTTTATTTTATTATAATATATTTATGATATTTATATTGCATATTTATGTTATATGGTATTTATATATATATTATACTGACAGTATATATATATATATATATATATATATATATATATATATATATATATATATATATATATATGTATTCTGAATTTTATAAATAAGATGTCCTTATTATGTCAGTGTTGGAATTAAAATAAAAAATGTAACCCCATTAAGGTTCATATGGGTATTTTAATATATTTAAACATGTGCTATTATATTTATTATTTGTATATGTGATATATATATATATATATATATATATATATATATATATATATATATATATATATATATTTCATATTATTAGAATATTATATGGTAATTATATATCATATAATTATATATAAATATAAATAAACTGAGTTCTATAAATAAGGTGTACTTATTATGTCAGTGTTGGAATAAATGTTAAATATTTAACTGTGTTTGATACTTTTGGGTTGAATCATTATGGGATGTTTGCTGAATTTGATTGGATGGCCCCCCCAAATAAAGAAGTGTAATCCACCCGCCGCCACTGAATGGCCTCCTCCTCCTCCTCCTCCTCCTCCTCCTCCTCCTCCTCCCTCCTCCTCCCTCCTCCTCCTCCGGCAGCTTCTCTCCTGAACCGACTCGAGCTGCTCTCCTTTTGACTGACTTCGGCTTCGCGACGCCGCGGCCCGGTTTCCCGCTCTTTTTTTCCCGCTCGTTTTTCATTTTCTCTTAAGAATGATAAAAAGCCCACTTCACGGCTTGAGACTTATCTTTTCATTAAAGATGCCAAATTATGAAAAGGCAGAACCTCGCCGGCAGATGTGCTTTTCTTTCCTCGAGCCGACTCCCATCGGCGCGGCTTTATCCGCCAGGCGACGGAAATACATCTCGCGGCGACGATGACGAGCGGACCCGATCCCGTGACGAAGAACATTCAGCGGCGCTTTGCGGGCGGCGTGCGGCCGGCTCACGTTGCACATGAGTCAGAGTGAGGTAACTCTTTGTTATGAGGTGAGAACAGGGGGTCGTGTGCATACAGAGGTCACGACCTCCAGGCAGCCGACCCCTCCTCCACCTTCCAGCTGCTCCGATGCTCCGTTCGTCTCCTTTGAGGAGCATTCTGGACCAGAATGAAAGAGTTCTGAAACACTACATTTCCATATTTCGCGGCTTCAAAATAAGAGCTGTTAAACAGCATGACCCGAGGCTTTTAATCTGAAGAATCAGTAGAAGATTAAATGAAGATTTCGTTGAAGCGTCAAGTGTGGACGAATGCATGAAGACCCGTCTCCTCTCTCCTCTCTCCTCTCCTCTCTCCTTATGGACGTTTAGGATACACTGAGCTCCTCTCTCCTCTCCTCTCTCCTTATGGACGTTTAGGATACACTGAGCTCCTCTCTCCTCTCTCCTTATGGACGTTTAGGATACACTGAGCTCCTCTCTCCTCTCTCCTTATGGACGTTTAGGATACACTGAGCTCCTCTCTCCTCTCCTCTCTCCTTATGGACGTTTAGGATACACTGAGCTCCTCTCTCCTCTCCTCTCTCCTTATGGACGTTTAGGATACACTGAGCTCCTCTCTCCTCTCTCCTTATGGACGTTTAGGATACACTGAGCTCCTCTCTCCTCTCTCCTTATGGACGTTTAGGAAACACTGAGCTCCTCTCTCCTCTCCTCTCTCCTTATGGACGTTTAGG
>CM070096.1:912500-930000 GCA_036178185.1 Liparis tanakae | reverse complement strand
AAATCTAGAGGGCCTTCACCTACCCCTAGAGGACCTTCACCTACCCCTAGACGACCTTCACCTACCCCTAGAGGACCTTCACCTACCCCTAGAGGACCTTCACCTACCCCTAGACGACCTTCACCTACCCACTAGAGGACCTTCACCTACCCCTAGAGGACCTTCACATACCCACTAGAGGGCCTTCTCGTACCCCTAAAGGGCCTTCACCTACCCTAGAGGACCTACTCGTACCCCTAGAAGACCTTCACGTACCCCTACAGGGCCTTCACGTACCCCTAGAGGGCCTTATGTACCCTAGAAGACCTTCACGTACCCTAGAGGGCTTTCACATACCTCTAGAGGGCCTAAATGTACCCCTAGAGGTCATTCACCTACCCCTAGAGGGCCTTCATGTACCCTAGAGGACCTTCACCTACCCCTAGAGGGCCTTCACATACCTCTAGAGGGCCTAAATGTACCCTTAGAGGTCATTCACCTACCCCTAGAGGGCCTTCACGTACCCTAGATACCTTAACCTACCCCTAGAGGGCCTTCACCTACCCCTAGAGGACCTTCACCTACCCCTAGAGGACCTTCACCTACCCCTAGAGGACCTTCACCTACCCACTAGAGGACCTTCGCCTACCCCTAGAGGACCTTCACATACCCACTAGAGGGCCTTCACGTACCCCTAAAGGGCCTTCACCTACCCTAGAGGACCTTCACGTACCCTAGAGGGCCTTCACATACCTCTAGAGGGCCTAAATGTACCCCTAGAGGTCATTCAACTACCCCTAGAGGGCCTTCATGTACCCTAGAGGACCTTCACCTACCCCTAGAGGGCCTTCATGTACCCCTAGAGGGCCTTCACCTACCCCTAGAGGACCTTCTCGTACCTTTAGAGGACCTTCTCGTACCTCTAGAGGACCTTCATGTACCCTAGAGGGCCTTCACCTACCCCTAGAGGACCTTCTCGTACCTCTAGAGGACCTTCATGTACCCTAGAGGACCTTCACCTACCCCTAGAGGACCTTCTCGTACCTCTAGAGGACCTTCATGTACCCTAGAGGGCCTTCACGTACATGATATTGTGAGTTAACACGAAATGACCGTGATAACCTTTTTTCATACCAAATAACTAGAATGCCTTTATGACATTAATGAGTCCCTTTGAAACTTTATTCCTGAATGATTGCTCTGGCTGGATACAGATTAAACACACATGCTGAGCATATTACTTGCCGTCTCATCAGTTTCTACCCATCTAATCCCACCTTGATGATGAAGGCAAACACACCCCTCATTCTAATTCTCATTAAGATCAATAACCTGATATTCACTTCAGAGATAAAGTTAGTGTTTAAGAAGCGTGGGCCGATTCCAACCTCTCAGCATAAATGCTAAACAAAGCTTTGATTCGAGGCGAAGGAGGCGGAGCCCCGGTGACTGAGGACTGTATTAACTCACTATGCTAATCCTCTCAGCCGCGCAGCTGGAGTCCACGTTAGCACAGCGCTCAGTTCTCAGGTTGGGCTTATTTTAAGACATAAGGAGCGTCTTTCAAAGGAGCTATAGAACGAGAGAGCCCTATAGAGAGATAATTACCTTCTTCTCGGCAACACTAATTATCCTTCTTGTTTTTCTGACAGCGGTAAAAGAAAGTGAGGCCACGTCTTCATTCTTTTATCCAGCTCCTGGAGCCTTGCCATATTTCATTATTTCATCACTCTGTGGAGAGAGCGGTAAACACCACGGCGTGAAGGATGATCAAATATCGGCAGAGACGCCGCCGCCGCGTCCTCAGTCTTCAGATTGTTAGGAGATGGTTCGCTCAGTGAGAAGACGCCGTGGAGAGACCCACCGGGTAGATCCATCTCCTTCCACGGCTTGGGGAGACACCAGACGTACGCTCAAAGATCAGTAACAATCACAAAAGGTTCCCTCTATAATTAAGCTCATCCGTCTTCACAGGTAACGATGAAAAAAGGTCTAGATGAAGGGCGTCAGAAGCAGAAAGCAATTTTGAAGTTGGCTCTCCGGAGAACTTCAAAGTCGGAGTCTGCCGGAGACGTCTATCCATCACGCCGGTGAGGCTGACTGGGACGCCGGCGTCGGGCACTTTGAATACGGAGCAGTGAATATGGAAGAAAGACAACGTTACGGCACAAGGGGGAAGGAACGTTAGCCGGGCGGTTAGCGTAGCGCCCCACTCGTGACGTTTAGAAAGGTTTCCTGCATTAAACGCCAGACGTTTGACCTTCTGACCCCTAGCCGCATCAGGGCGTGTTGCTCCTCCATGTAAAAAAGTGAAATTGCTTCATACTTTCATTTCATTTTACCATAAACACTAGTAGAATGATGCATATATATATATATATATATATATATATATATATATATATATATATATATATATATATATATATTATGTATCCATATAAATGTATACATACATATTAATACACAAATGTGTATATACATACATATATGGTTAGATACATATATATATATATATATATACACACACTCACAAATAAATATGTATATATATATATGTACACATACATGATATTGTATTGAACACAAGTTTTTTTAATTTTATAAAAATGTGTTTTAAGAAACATAAAACATTATTATTGTTTCATTCTGTCTCTTTGTTTATTTTTTATCCTATATGTAAAAATCTACACGTGCAATGTCAATTGTCTGAATGACATCTGTAAATGCCTCATTGATTCCATACATTGATTACATTTTTTTTAAATTATTATCATTCATGAAAGGTGATTTCCTGCTTTATGTGTATCCTTAAGGGATAAATTAAATGACAAAAAAAAACTTCTAATCAGTTTAAAAAGAAGAAGAGCAAAGCATCATTTTAAGGATTATTCTGATTCATTTGCTTCTTTATTTCTGTCTACAAATGAAACGTGAGACTGGAGTGAGTGTGTGTGTGTGTGTGTGTGTGTGTGTGTGTGTGTGTGTGTGTGTGTGTGTGTGTGTGTGTGTGTGTGTGTGTGTATGTTAACACACAGGAGCCATGATGACTCTTTACTCTCACTCCATCTGAGATGGGAACAAACACCAGGCCTGTGAACCGGCAGCAACATGCCTCAGCAGCTTCAAGACAAACATCCGTTTCTGTTGAGATGACATTTCTTGGTCTCTGTTGTTTGAATACTTGTTACACGTTCTGAGGCTGAGTGCTTCCCTCCCTTCTTAACAGAGCGGAGTGCAGGACGCGACCCGCCGACCCGCTGGGACCCGGCACACGCCGCCCGGAGAAGATGCCGAGGATGCTTAATGTGGTCCTGAGTTGGTTCATGACCTTCTTCTGGTATTTCCTCTGAGACCTCGGCCTTCTTCTGTTGTATAACTGAATCTGTTTGGTGAGGAGAGAAAGTGGCTGAGCCTGACGCTGCAGGTATAGATCTGACGCGTTACATTAGAATATTTAAAAAAGCATCAAACAAAGCCTGCATTTACGTTCAATGGAACCGTTTTTCAAATTGTGTCTTTTAAATCCAGAAAATGATCCGTTTATTGTTGGATTCTTAAAAAATAATAACAAGTTTTATATGAATCAGACCCAGGGTTTAGGAGATGGAAAAAACTAAAATCAACCTTACTTTCAGAATCAGTTCATTATGTGTGTGTGTGTGTGTATTTTTACAAAATTCAATCTTAAGATAGAGTTCAGTTATTTTGTGTTTGTAGCTAAGGTTTTTTAGATTTTTTTACTACATCAAATAAAGACAAAATTAAAAGGATATGATCTCAAGTTATTGTCGAAAGGAAAAGGAACTCAACGTGTCTAAGAACCTATGAATCCTGCATGATGTACATCCTTGGTGTTTGTTTATTTGGGATAATATAAAACCAATAATTCATGTGAAAATACACTGTTATGTGCCTTTCAAGTCCTTCTCAGACTTTGGAGTGAGACCTTTACGTTCACGACTTTGTCTCCGTTTCTAACTCCAGACTCATGAATCATCGCTCAAGCAGAGCTTTTTCCATCAACATCCTTTCGGCTCATTATCAGTATGTAAAGTGTCCTTGGGTTACGTGAAAGCGGCTTAAAGTTGAATTAATTATTTTCTTATAATTGTTGTTGAAAACAGGGCTTCTTCTTCTCTCCGCTAATGAAACCTTAATGTTTTCCTAGGACGGCAACGAAAGGTAATTAACGAAGATGTGTTTTCACATCACAGCAGAAAAGAGAAGCTCAAAGTTCCTGAGCTCATTTACGACCCCGACTTGTCAGCCGGGTCTCGACCTGAGTTTGACCTTTTTTTCTGGGGTTTCTCTCGGCGTCTCGCTGCATTAAGATGCTCCGACGAGCCGGCACCACGCTTCATTTCCACGACGCCAATGACCAAAGAACTTTGTGAAATCTCAGAGTATACACAACGAGTCTATACCTTACACGACACAAATGTATGAGACACGAGAGTTTGATTAAAAGAATAAATATTATGATGCGGAATCCGTCGAGCGCAGCGTGCGATTCCGGAGTTATCTACGTTAGCTAAGTCTTCGTGAGCGCCACGAGGCTACGGTACTCGCTCTGACGGCGATCAGCGCCTCCATTTTGTTGACGAGACCTCACGTTCATCACGGTGATGGAGGGTAGGGAGGGTTTAAAGGGACATATTACACATCTTTCCACAAGTTGATTGTTTGTAACATATTTTGGTCAAAATACCACAAGAATCATCAAACAGCCTTTGTACCTTTCAGAAACACCTCCCCACAGACTGACCTGTCTGAGTGGGCGAGGTGCTCCGGGTTGCCAGGTTGGAGGTGAAGTATCGTACCAAAGACTAAAAATGGTCGTATTATTTGGAGGGTTATTATCGTGTATCTCCGTCAGAGCTCGCGCCAGAGCTCAGGAGATACCATTTCCAAAACGTGTAAGGGGTAAATACTAGTTTGTGAAAACCCAGAGAAACACAAATATCCGACGAAGCAAAATCCCAACGTTTTTGAATCCCTGCCGGACGCTTTGTGTAGGTCTCAGAAACAGGACATGTCTGGGGAAAAAAGGACGTCTGGTCCCCCTAACTTATGGCGCCAGGTCACCGAACCATCTCTAAACTGGGGGGTCGAGTGGTGGGGGGGGGTTCCAATGCCAACATCTACGTAGACCTTGGTGGTGATCCCAATCGACCACTCAAGCATATCGTTTCTGACGTAGAGGAACCACAACAAGACGCCTGAGTTGTTTTTTTCCAACGTTTGTGTTGGGAGACATGCCAGATACACACATTAACGTATAGAAGCACTAAAAAAGTGGAATTTTCATAATATGTCCCCTTTAAAACGTCTTTCCCTGGCACGACATTTCTCCCTCCCACGTCATCCCCGTTTCCTTCTCGCGGGGAACTCCCGGTCTCACCTCGGGCGGCGGCCGTGTGCCGGGATGCTACCGGTTGGTCCTATGAGCAAACTACTGGAGAAATAGCAATAAATATCAGATGGAGCTTGCCGCGTCTCGCTGACATATAGTGCTCCGATTACGTCGATAATCAGCAGGGGAAAAAAGAAGTGACAAGAAGTAATAAAATAATAGAATAACATAAGAAAAGCTCAATAGTGCGTGGGAGTTGGGCTCTGGGATAGTATATAATGTGGATGGTGCAGGTTAGTTTATATGATTATTGATGCTTCAATGAAAAATCCCTGCTGTGATGACTTGTGAGATCTTATTGCCTTTTAAACGTGTTGCTTTTGTATTTTGTAATGATCTCAAATGTGGATGTTGATCTCCAGAAGATGCCGTTACAGAGGAGCCGTTTTCTGCTCATAAAATCCGGTGAATATTTGGGTTTCGAGTTACTGTTATGCCTACTAAACTGGAGACTGTGGGTCGATGGTTAGCAGGGGGTTGGCGGATCAATCCCCGCCCTAGTCGATGTGTCCTTGAGCAAGACACTTAGACCTGAATGGCTCCCTGTAGCTGTGTCTACAGCGTATGAATGTAGCATGATTGTAATTCAACAGAACAGAGAGAACAATGGCAGAGAAAGTCGGTGACATCATCCCGCAACTAAAGCAAATATAATTATATTAGAAGGTCCACACAGATCAGTCACAACACAGCTCAACCCTCATATACCTCAAACCTGAGAGCCCCTCTGACGGACATGACATGTCCATTCAGTGAGTGGAAGCATCTACAGCTAAGTTATAAAGTTATGCAGTCCAACCCTCAGCTTTGTATTTACGAATCAGTGCGGAGCCATGGAAGGTACAGTAAAGATAGAATTAATAGGAAGGGTACACGTGGTGTCTGGGTGTAGGTCAGCTGTGGAGGTGTGTGGGGGAGTGGCCGGGAATAGGACTAATTGGCCCCAGATGTGGGGAATCTGGCTAATTGGTGGCAGAGCAGAGGCTCAGGCTGCTAGAATGAAGTATATTCCCAAACAACCTTGGTGATTGCTCATCCTGTGGTGCTTGAAGGGAGAGATACCTACTTGTGACAGCCCAGGCATGTTACAGTACGTTATCAGGGAAGGTGAAAGGACATTAAGGCCCAATCCTAACACACCCTTTGCCCATAGCCCTTAACCAGGAGTAGGACATGCGTCGGATCTCGTTACGACAGACCATCAATGTCAAGGGTGCAACTCCTGCGATGTCTTGTGCTGCAGCAGGGAAGCTCCCACGAAGTACCCAACATTAAATGGGCTCAAAAGAAAAGGAAAAAAGCAAACCGTTAGACGCAAGTGAAGCGGAAAAAGCAATCATTGGTGTGGGAATATCTGATTCCCTATCACGTTTTTTTGTTGAAATTGCTGTGACCACTTAGCAAACATTAACTAGAATTAAACCATGACCCCAACCACTGAGGGCAGCACTATGAGACACTCTGCTCTCAGGACACCCTTAAGCATCGTCCTCCCCAAAATCTGCCAACCGGTCCTTTCCACACTATAGTTGAGTCCAATGACGGCCCAGCCTACACGGTTAAATGAGCAATTGCATAGGTCTCCTTTATTTATTCATCAGTGAAGTGGCTCAGAGACATTCTAGCAGTGGAGTTTTATATTTAAGATGGAATTAGGTGATAGGAAATAAGCTGCCAAGTGTCAGAAGAGGGGGACGATACAAGAGGAAGGAAGTCGAGCTAACGCATCGATAGCGCGTCTGTAGTGGGGACGTCTGCAGATGGAGTCCACCGGTATCGGTTGTAGCCACTATAGTATTTACCGAGTACTATCCGGAATGTGGTTCTAAAGCTGATCGCTCATTGTATCGAGCCTGATGTCTTTCATTTAACCAGGAGAAACTTCATTGAGGTTAAAAATCTGCTTAACAAGAGTGTCCTGGCCAAAACATCTCATTACTCAAAGTTCAGACGTACAACATCAAATGTATGACAATAAGAAAAGTTTGGGATCACAGCGTGAGTAAAACCAAAAGTAAGACTCGAGTCGTATCCCAGTTCACACAGGTGAACATACCTGTCAAAAAACATCTACAACCAGATGTGACGTTTTCTCGAATTCGGTCCTTGCTTGTTTTAGCTTCACGCCATTTCCCGGGACATCAATTTATTTTGATTGTCTGAAAGACGGGAAGGAGACTCAAACCCATATTCCTGGCTCTCCATATGAGACGCTGGTCTTCGTTGCCATTGTATTCCTGGTTCTCCATATGAGACGCTGATCTTCGTTGCCATGGTACTTCTGGTTCTCCATATGAGACGCTGGTCCTCGTTGCCATGGTACTCCTGGTTCTCCTGATCATTCTGGACTGTTCCCCTTTATCCTTATCCGTCTACCATTTCCCCTTAATCATTGAATATCTCATCCCAGGCATAGTCTTTGGGAGTTAAACCACTTTTCCTGAACACAACCATGGTGCTACTTACTTCCACGGAGCTCTCAGAATCAAAGAGATTCGTATCAGAGACAGTTTTTGTGCTGAGGTCCCAATCTGCCCGCATAAAGCTTCAATGCAGCCGTTTGGAATGCACTCAAATGGCGTAAACGGTCCTTTTGTCATCCGAACTGGGCATGGCTCAATATGGGATTGATTTTTATACACTTTTCCTTTTTTGAGACGATTATTGCTGCTCTTGCTCTCTTTCAAACCACGTTCATGAAAAAGTTTCAAATATGGCCACATATATAAAAGCAGAGTAGAGAGTTCTATTAAATTGTCACATTGACTTATGTCTTCAGAGCAATTCCATGTAGTTGACGTTTGTGACCGTTGGAATTATTATTTGTTAAGTGTTAAAAAACATAGCGTCACTGTATAAAGCAGGTAGAACAGACACACTCATTCCAGTGTCTGTTCTACTAATGAACGTTGTCCATTACTGGCTGTACCACACAGAAGACTAACACAACAATGCAGTGTCTGCCATTTAGCAAAGATTGTTTTTATTGCCTTTGAATTCCAAATAGAAACTTTTTTGATATCGCTTTGATATTTTAAAGCAGGAGCAGAGAGTTGCCTGCAGCGTTTTATTGTGGCGGCTCCCTCGCCTTGCTTCCATATAAACAGCTTTTCTAACACGAGAGAAAATTAATATACTTTCATTAGAGCAGTGGTGTCAGAATTCAAAGGCCACAAACTCGGCGAGGGAAGCAAATATTTAGTCGAGTCTATTTCGCCTCGACCGCGCTAAGGCGGCTAAAGATCGTCACTCGTAGAAATACACGATGGTGGTATCAAAGAACGTTAAAACATTAAATATTTTTCCATGATGTAGTTATTTGTGATCTCAATTAAATAAAATGTTTTTTTGAAAGCCCTAACATTTTTCTGGAGGGCTTTAGAATCTGTACACATGCTACCTCCTCTGTCCCGGTACCTCACTAGTTTGGAGAACGGCGTTGTTCTTTGCGTTTGTATAGACGCCGATTCTACATGAACTTTATTGACCTCCGATTGACGGTTTCCAGTCATTACGGCCGCCGGGTATTACAACTTACCGTATTGGTTTATCCTTAGCCGTTATAAATAGTTTTTAACGTCGCCCACTCCGGCCCTCGGAAAGCGTGCATCCGTGGCCCGTGGCTTCGCTATCTTCACATTTTTAAGTGCGGAGCTGCCGATAACCAACCCTAAAAATGAACTACACTTATCACGCGTAGCGTTATCCATCAAGCAGGCAGAGGAATGGCTAAACACGCGAAACACCGATAAGAGAAGGAGGCCATCGCTATAACAATGTGTAAATGAAACTGAGTGATTTAAGCGATTAGTCGCTAAACGAAGGAGATTTGTGTTTAAATGTTTAAGGTGTAAAGCAGGTAATCAGCTGCTTCTGTTCTACAATACTACACAATTAGCTTGGTGTAGCTTTAGCTGTGAATGTACAATATCGGATAGCGGTTCTATTAAAAATCTTTCGGTGGATGCGAAGAAATAGCCGGAGATGGAAAATTATAATAAGTTTGTGATAAAAAAATATTACCGACAATGGCTAACAGTTCAGACACAGAGTATAACTCCAGCTGAGGGAACATGATTCACTGCGTCTACAGACTGCCAGCAGTTAGCCGTCTAACAGTAAAACATGCACATTAAATATGATCCTCAGCAACAATTCATGTTTTGTGTATAATCAAATAGAAAATATAGAACTGCATATTTAAATATAGCTGATTTCAGTTTCTTTATTAATTAGGTCATAGCCTAAAATAATATTCTTCCGTTAATGTCAATAGTTTATATATAACCTGCAACGCTGCGGTGAGAATCCAGGAGGTTGCTTGATTCATTTCATCCTTTAACTTCCTCCCAGTTTGAGACGGCGTGATGACGTCAGCATTCAAATAATAACAATAACGGCTGAACATTTTAAATGCACTAAGACCCCGTTTACACGATGGGAAAACGCATATACTTTCATGCGTTTTGGCCTTTTATTTACACAAAAACGGAGGTTTTATCACGGAAAACGATCGTTTCTAAAAACTCCGGCCAAAGTGCAGATTTCTGAAAATTCTGTTTGTGTGTTTGTGTGTGAACGAGGTCAAACGAGTTTTAGGTTGTCAAACGTCACAGTGTGCGACTAAATAATTTCCCCTTGGGGATTAATGAAGTATCTATCTATCTATCTAACGATGCTTCACGTCATGTGAGCGTCCTATGCGGTGATTGCCTATGCGGACGCCGTATTTATGCAGGTTCATATAAACAGAAACTTTTATGAAAACGACCTTGTGTGTACAACGATATTTTTGAAAACGGAGGGGCAGAAATATTCGTTCTGTAAATACTGGCTCTGTGTGAATGTGGCCTCAGTGATCCCCTCTGAAGAAGCTAATGATGTCAGCGGAACCGTTTGTGGCTACGAGCGCCGATCTTTATGAATTACACTGTTTGCAAATGTGTCTCATAGAGACGGAACAATCTCACGCTAAACCTCTGCATATTAAATATGTGCGAATAGCACCGGAGCGCCGAGCGGCCGCCCGCTTGGCATAGTGACGGGAGTGCGTTTCACTCTCTGCGTCTCCGTCCTATTTTCACAGGTTCAGTACGAGTCCATTCATACGGGAGATAATTGGTAGTTTTGATTAAAGACATTAAAGCCCCAGTAGTTTGGCTTATATCTGAGAACTTGGGAGTCACGGCAACTGAAGGATAAGCGGGTGGATGATATCCAACTGGCAGGCGGTGGATTTCATTTGAGATGAATCCATCAGGAACACGTCGGGTCCTTTGTTCCCCGGTCGAGCGCGTTGTCGCGCATCCTTCCTGCCTGGAGTTTTATCTCTACGCCGGGCGACATGCTACGGAGACAAACAGACATCAAAGAGATATGAGAACCTCGGCGATACATCGCTCTGTTTGTACATCTCAACAATGGGCTGGTGGGCAGGATGCCAGGCCTCCATGCATGGCGCCCGGAGGTTGCTGCATTTTGCCTTTTTTGATTGTTTTATTCCATTTCAATTCAATTATATTCAGTTTATTTCGTATAGCCCGTATTCACAAATTGCGAATTTGAGATTTTGGGTGTAGTATGCCTCCAGATCCAAATCTCCATAATCCATGTCACAGAAGAAGTGGAGAGAGAGAGAGGGGGGGGGTCCATCATGTTGGTCATTTGACCAGCAAACAGAATGTTCTTGATAAAAGTCAAAGCTTTGTTGTGTGTTTTTAAACCTCGTCCGGCCACACAGGGCGAGGAGGAGGAGGAGGAGGAGGAGGAGGAGGAGGAGGAGGAGGAGGAGGAGGAGCTACATACGGATTACTGCTGTCATGATGCGTTTCCATCTGATTTGTGCATTTCGTTTCGTCTCTTCTTTAATCACCAAACACTTTTTTCCCATCGATGGTTCCAGCTGTTTGTCCTGGATTTAAAATAATGATGTTTTGTTAATCTAAGTTTATCGTTGTTTGTAGATGCGTCTGACGGATTGTAATTGTTCTTTACGTGTGATGGAGATTATCCAGCGTGGCAATAATAATTGTAAATGTAGTCGCTTTATTGAAATCTACTAAATCAATCAATCATTTGTTATTCCAGATTAAGCTGCCCAGCAGTTGAGGATTAACATAATCAGCTGACATTTGAATGTGATTTATATGGTAATGAATTGAATATTAGAACCCATTAATATAATAGGTTTTAATGAGCCAGTCGGCATTATGAAAACTTCTACATGTGATACTGTGAGTACATTGTAATTTAAAGTATCACAATGGACAATTTTTCCAGAGAACTTTTAAACTGTTGTTACTATTTCCCCCCAAAGTCGATACCAGGGACTTGAATTTGGGTGTTTCATTGGTGGAAAGTGTCTGAGACACGCAGTCCTGGTTCTGGTTCGCCCGTAACACCGACACTCGAATAACTAACGGGAGATTTATTGTAAATATATTTAAAATGAGCATCCATCCAAAAAGAAAGTAAGTTTAGAAACAGATTTTTATATATTGTATATTAAATCGGACACTGAAGGCACAGCGCTGTGTGTTACGCCTTGTTTTCCGTTGGTTACGGAGTAGGCTACTTGGCTGGAAACATAGTTCACAGGCGGTACATCAGTAAAAAAAGGTTCAGTATTAGTATTATTTTCATAGCAGGTAAATTAATGAGGTTTAACTAGCGAAAAGTTAATGAAGTTTAGCTAACAGAGAATTAAGGAGGTTTAGCCAGTGGAGAGTTAATACGGTTTAGCTAACGGAGAGTTGATGAGGTTTAGCTAACAAAGCTCATTCATTAGCATCAGGGTCCTTTGGCGTTAGCTCTGGTACAAACACAGCAAGAGTCAGATTAGCTGTAAACATTACGCATCCTTTGATAGTAACACTGTGTTAGTAACGGTGGACGGATGTTACTCTGTAGTGGAATCTTCTAGAAGCGAGAGACACGAGACGAGTCCTTCAGGACCTCAGAGGCCCTCGGGACACCTCGGGCCTCAGAGTCCACTCGCCAGTAAATAAAACTTCTGAAACACGACCGGTCTCCTGTGTGTGTGTGTGTGTGTGTGTGTGTGTGTGTGTGTTTGTTAGTGTGTGTGTGTGTGTGTGTGTTAGTGTGTGTGTGTGTGCCTTTGAGAAACACAATGACATCCTAACAGCTTTCCGGATGAATACACGCCGTCCCCCTTTGAGAAATGAATGTTTATCGCGGTACGAATAAAACTTAAAAAATGAATAAACACCAAGAAGCGGCGAAGGGTCCTTCACTTCCTTCACTTCCTTCACTTCCTCCACTTCCTTCACTTCCTTCTCTTCCTTCCTTCCCTTCCTTCACGTGAATACAAAGTCGCCGGCGACGTCCCGTTAGCTCGATGCGCCTCCACCACACTGACACATTACTGTACCATGAGCGGCCCTGAAGGCCACATTTCATTAGTCCCCCCCCCCCCCCCCCCCAACACTTTATCCGCGTTGTGATTGTTGTGGGATGCTGAAAATGAAATTGATGTTCAAACAAGGGAGCAGCTGTCAGGAGCAGCTACCTGGGGGGTCTCCTATTGATGAAGTCTCACTTCATTACGCGTGACTCGCCGCTCGCCGTTAGCTCAATTCCACTAAACCAACTAGCGGCGTCCTCCGGTTGGGATTAATGGAGTCGTGACGGGGCCGCCGGGCGCTGAGCGCTACGCTAGAGCCACAGAGCCGTGGCGTGTGTGTGTGTGTGTGTGTGTGTGTATGTGTGTGTGTGTGCGTTTGTGTGTGCATGTGTGTGTCCTTCAGGGCCGCATGCAGTGTGATGATTGCCAGCGTCTAATGACCAGAGGAAGGCGGCGGCGCCGCGGCCTGATGGAGGAAGTCGGGGGACGCTGTCTGGCGGCGGAACGCTGATCACATCAATTTGTCTAATCAGACTTAATTTGCTCCAATTAAAAAGACACTAACCCGCTGCATGGCGTTACTCAGGCAGCGCCTCTCAAACTGTGAAGGAAGAGGATATTGTTGTTATATGTATATATATATATATATATATATATATATATATATATATATATATATATATATATATATACACATAACTAAAGCATGCGGTGTGAAGACATTGAGGTGTGTGTTGGTAACCCGTTGGATTCTAGAACCAGGACCTAGCCACGCAGGTCAAAAGTAACATTTTCAGCAACACTACCGGTTTTGTCCACAGGGGGCGCCACATGCAACATGAATGATTCTGTTTAATACTTTTTGACTTATGCGAGTAAAACGCATACAAATCAATAAATACACACAGCATTCAAAACATTAAACACGGCGTATCGGCGTGTTGGGGCAACATGGCCGTGCAGCGCCTCACGGAGCGGCGAGCGGCGCCCGGCGAGCGGCGCCCGGCGAGCGGCGCCCTCCTGGCCTCAATTCTCTTAATTCGAGCCGTGACGCAGCAGCCGGCGGCTTCAGGGTTTAACGAGGTCCGGCTTAATGGAAGCATCATTTACCCAAAACAGGAATTCCCGATACGAGACGCCGACTCCTCAATCTCACTTTGTTGAAATGCCGCTGGAGGAGAAGACACGCCCCCTCCCCCTCCCCCCCCCCCCAAACACACACACACACACACACACACACACCCCGGCTGTCCGTTAGCATTGACTTATGGCTCCAGCTTAACTCGTGGCCACAGTAAATGTCCCGCTGATAGTTTTGCCTTAATATCTCAATCCATCTTGTCGGGCCGGCGGCGTGGGGGCGGCGTGGGGGCGGCGTGGGGGCGGCGGCCTGGAGGGGCGAGCGGCGCCCGGCAGCAGCTGAAAGATGACAGGCAGCGTGTCTCTGTCAGCGGCGAGCAGCAGGTAACGGACGCCCGGCGACCCGCCCGCCGCCGTGCGGGGACAGAAGAGTTATGGCCGGAGCGCCGCGGCGGGACGGGCGGCGAGCGCGGCGGACAATGGGGGCGGCGCCGTGTTTGATGAGGGGAATCGGAGCCGAGGCCAGGAGGCTAAGATGGATGGATCGGCCGCGTTACCGGAGAGGCCGCGCAGGATTATCGCCGCATCCAACTGGCTCGTCACATTCATGGGCCGCTCCGTCTTCCTATATATATATATATACAGTATATATATATATATATATATATATATATATATATATATATATATATATATATATATATACAGTATATATATATATATATACACACACATATATAGACATATGCACAATTATATATATATATATATATATATATATATATATATATATTATATAACCACACTATATATAATTTATACTTATATGTGTATATATAATACATTATTATATATGTATATATACTTATATATAATATCAACTGATATATATGTATATAATGTATAACATATATATTTAAAATATACATATATACACAGTATATAAGAATATATACTTATATATGTGTATATACTTATTAATTATACTGTATAATATCTACTGATATACATATAAAAAACATATATATATTTATACTTATATATTTAAAATATACTTACATATATATTACCGTTCAAAAGTTTGGGGTCACTTAGAAAAAAGAAACAAAAGCACTGTTTTTTCCAATGAAAATAACATTAAATTAATCATGAATACACTCTCTACATAGTTAATGTGTAAATGACTATTCTCTGTGTTTAGTGAAGTCTCTCCAGAGGTGTGTAGAGGCCCATCTCCATGTTCTAGTGGTACATTGTGTTATTGCCTTAGAAGACGAGCAGAGGGGTAGAACCCCCTAGAAACCCTTTTTTTTAAAATAACTTTTTATTTAGCATTTTCCACAAACAGATTATTCCTTGACATTGAAACCCTTTTTATGTGAGCGCAGCTGAAAACAGTTATGCTGGTGAGAGAAGCTCTAAAACTGGCCTTCCTTTGAGCCACAAGAAGAACAACATTAATATTTACAATGAAAATCATTATTTCTAACCTCGTCAATGTCTTGACTATATTTTGTATTAATCTTGTATTCATTTAATAAATAAAAGTGTGAGTTTTCAAGGAAAACACAACATTTTCTCGGTGACCCCAAACTTTTGAACGGTAGTGTATATATATTTTTCTTTCATTGTATAGAATATATACATATATTTATGTATATACAGGTATATATATATGTATATGTACATTTCTCAGAGCCCTGCCGGATGCCTCTGTCTCCTGATTGGAGCTGCATCGTCGTTCTAAAGATGAGGGTTCGGCTCCATCATCATTTAAATCTGCTCCCGGCTTGTTCAGCAGCACAACGCTCGCCGCTCGCCGCTCGCCACTCGGCGCAGGTCGGCGAGGCCGGCGCTCGTCTCTGTGGACGCTCCGTGTAGCGCCCTCTTGCAGAAAATGAATATGTCATTAGCCTGGTTAACCCCAGAAGTAAATTGTTTTAAATCCAGGCTGTATGGTGATGGGGAGGAGGATCGGAGCGAGCCATTACGATAAATTATGATGTCTCCTCCACGCACTTAATTTGAAATGATTCTTCAATGAGAAGTTAATTTATTTTTGATTTACACGTCGTATCGATTTCATGCTCGCATGACTAACCTGGCTCAATAAGAAAAATCTCAGTTCTTTCGAAATTAATTATCCTCTCGGGGGTTCAAAACGTTTTGGATTGTTTCTTTTCACGTCTACGAAAAATCCCACATCGGCTTTTAAAAAGCTTTGAATGTAAATCTAATGTAGGAACGTGAGCTGAACCTCCGAGTCACGGAAAGGAAGACGGGGGGAGACGTTTGGAGGCGTTGAGTTCTGCTGAGGAACAGATCGCTGCATTACCAACACTTTGGAGCAATAAGTCAAACATATCTTCAGATTTCTTCATGAATGTCATAATTCAGATTCAGGGGCGGTGGGTGTAGTGTGGTTTTGGTCGTCCAATCAGCTTCAGCAAACATCCCAGACTAAGAGGGCAGCCCGGAGGAGAGGAACCACAGGAAGAGCAGATATTTTGAGAAGATATTCTATTTTACAAATATTATTCCGTATGTTACATATCTAAAAAAACTAATATTGATAATTTGTATAATTTTGAAAGATTTGTTTACTTTATTTACTTTTTCAGTCACCTTTAAAGAAAAAAATATTTTCAATAGAGGGTATCAGGGCCAAAAAAGGCCTAAAAATCCTAAAAAGGTGGATCAAAGCCGATATTTTGCAAATATATTCTATTTTACAAATATTACTGCGTACATTAAATATCTAAATAAACTAATATTGACAATTTGTATAATTTAGAAATATAATTAATATTGTTATAATAATCTATTCATACTTTTTTTGTGGCTCAACGTGGGTGGGGCCAGGCCCTGTGGCCACGCCCACCTTCTTTTTCTTCCCTTTTTTGACTTTCTTTTCAATAGATGGCGAGTCCAAAAAAGTCAAACATTTGACAATTATTACTGCAGATATAACATATCTTCAAAACTCAAATAATAGCAATTTATATATATTTTTAATATTCTTATAATAATCTTTGTATACTTTTTTTTGTGACCACTTTTTTTTTGTCATGTTGGTGGAGGCGGGGCTTGGTGAGGCTCAGCTGCAGAGGGGGATGGGGAGACGCCTGATTGGCTAAGCTGTGGCTAATGATCTCCTGCTCCCCATACGAACATTGGTGAAGCCACCGTGATCGTACCTTTAACCCACGCCACGACTCTAGGACCGGGCGGCACACAGAGATATTCCCAACTCTCGCCATGGAGCGTCGTCATGACATTCCCGGTTAGCCGAGGATGAATCCTCTGACTTTGCCGATCCTCTGACTTTTCCTCTCGTGCCACCAAGAGGCTGATATTTGTGGGATTCTTTAGAGTGAAATGTCTCATTAACCATTCGACGGATAGCCATGACATTCTGTGGAGACGTCGGTGTTCCACGCCGGGAGAAGTGTACCCACATCGCCGGTCTTTTGACATTTCCTCTCCCTCCGTTTTTTAAGGTGAACATTTGAATTCTTTAACAGAAATAATCCCTCACCGTATTAAGAAAGGTTGAACTCTGTGTCCGTAGACACCGGCGCCATCATGGATCCAACAAGTCTGTAATCAAGTTGACCGAAGATTTACCCCAAGTGTCCTTTGAAGGGGTCCCATTGTCCTTT
>CM070096.1:837500-907500 GCA_036178185.1 Liparis tanakae | reverse complement strand
TCTGGTCACATGACCTCTATTCTTCATCTGGTCACATGACATCTATTGTTCATCTGGTCACATGACATCTATTGTTCATCTGGTCACATGACATCTATTCTTCATCTGGTTACATGACATCTATTGTTCATCAGGTCACATGACATCTATTGTTCATCTGGTCACATGACATCTATTGTTCATCTGGTCACATGACATCTATTGTTCATCTGGTCACATGACCTCTATTGTTCATCTGGTCACATGACCTCTATTGTTCATCTGGTAGGTTGAAGGTTTTTCACTTTTTGGGGGGGAGTTGTTCTCTGATCCGATGGGAGGTTAAAGGTCAGGGATGTCATATGTGTACGGATTGCAAAGCCCTCTGAGGATAATTCTAAATTTGTGATATTGAGCTGTATTAAATAAACAAAATTGAATCGAACAGAGAGCAGAGGTCAGACAGGGGAAGGGCACAGCGACGACACTGAAGATACAAATAATTGTTTCAATTACATGTGAAAAAATTAAGTTAAACTCTTGTTATACGAAACTTCATCTCCCTCCATGAATCCGTGCATCATCATCTCGTACTGAGATCTACTCGACTTGTTCTGAGTATAATAGCTATAATAGATACCCAGGGAGTCTGTAAGCACCTCAATCATCAACTGGTCCTTTCTGCAGCTCAATGCTTATTCAAACTGAAGTTCCAGCCCAGTCGCCAGGACCATTGTTGGTTTCCATTGTCTGTTCAACACCTTGAATGTGGATGTTTTGGCTTTCAGCCGGAGCAAAAGAAATGGAACAACGTGATATGCAGAACAAGTGATGTATTATACCCAGCGGCCATGGAAAATGAATAATACAACAACTATAAAACAAATCAAAAAGTAGGTGGGAGCTGCAAACTGACACAGGACTTAAGTGCTCATTAACCCCTCACTGATCCCACCCTCCCTCTGGCTGTTACCGGAGGGTACCTGCTATGGGGGGGGGGGGGGGGGGGGGGAATCACTCGAGACGTAAGTAGTGGCATGCTCACCCACCTGGAGACGAATAAACGAGCGCAGAACGATTGAATTTCAATCGGGAGAGACAAGTGAATGATCAGTCGTTGATGTTTATTACGCCAGATGATGAGATCATGAGTTATTTATTTGGCGCTTGAGCTCAACGAGCGGCAGCAACGTATAAACACCCCAAAGTGAGGAGCGCAACACGGCGATATAAAGAAATAACTACTTACCGTTACCGAATGTTTTTTGATTTCTTTCCGCCGGTTGGTGCAGATGAACATTACGCTGCGATTGAAGTTAAGTGGAAGCCAGCGGAGCCCTGCTGGGATGAGTGACATTATCGATGTGATAGATCTGATGGGACTTTAACACACTTGACAATTATTAGAACACGATCCTGTGGCAATTATCAGGGCGGTGAACACGTAGCGGATAGACCGAGAGAGCATCCGAACAACATGTTAACGGAAGAATGGATATGGCGCTACTTCCCGGCGGCGGCTAACGGGCTGCGTCCTGCCAGCGGCGGCTAACGGGCTGCGTCCTGCCAGCGGCGGCTAACGGGCTGCGTCCTGCCAGCGGCGGCTAACGGGCTGCGTCCTGCCAGCGGCGGCTAACGGG
Source organism: Liparis tanakae (assembly GCA_036178185.1). Taxonomy (NCBI): domain Eukaryota; kingdom Metazoa; phylum Chordata; class Actinopteri; order Perciformes; family Liparidae; genus Liparis; species Liparis tanakae. The sequence goes on along the minus strand of CM070096.1, from coordinate 905,881 downwards.
CGGTGGCTGCACATTCATACACTGCAGTAACAGATCAAGAGACATGTTGGGGTTGAGCGCCTTGCTCAAAGACACATTGACATGGACCAGAGGAGCCGGGGATCGAACCCCATCGACTGATCACCACAGTCGCCCCACATAAAGCATTTAAAATCAAATTGTCCATCTTGGTATGATTCCTGGTGCTTTTATCAGTGAACAATTTGGGAAATAAGGCTAAAAGAATATCCAGTTAAAAGAATTCTGAGACGCACGACCACCTGCAGAGCCTCGGAGTGTGACACGCCGGCTCACCTTTACTTATCATTACATTACATCATATATCATTTAGCAGACGCTTTTATCCAAAACGACTTACAATAAGTGCATTTCAACCTAGAGTACAAACTAAGAACAACAAGAATACAGAAAGTAACATTTCCTCATCATAGGCAAACTACAAAAGTACCACAATAAGAGATATTCAAGTGCTACTAAAGTGCAAGTCTGTGATTAATCATCATAACTTAATCATGGTAGCATGTAAAATGAAACATCCACGATCTTTAATGTGATATAACATATGTTGTAATTTAAAATAAGAAATGCCGTCACACACACACCTGTGGTTACACCTTAATCCACAGCGACACGGTTTTACATGAGTGACCTCATGCCACCAGCCTATTGAACACATCATTGATGTACTAATGTTGGTCTTAAGCTGTGACTGAGCTGCATTCATTGGAGTAAACAAGACTTTAATACCCGTGCGAGGAGAAAACCCAGCATATATAATGTTTTTGCCGATATCCGATATTGTTGAACGGCTCATCTTTACTTGTATTTTCGCCTCTGCCGTAACGGCTGAGTCACCAGGGACGTTGTATAACATATTAATAACACTTTCTATCTGATGCACACACCCTCAGTGCACTTTCATCTACCATTAACAGCATAAAAAATACAACACAGTACTCACCGTCAAGCCATGATATTTGTTAATTTCTACTCCGAACATTTGGAACAAGAAATGCCGATTAAGGGAAAACAGAGCGGATAGTGCATGGACAAGCCGGTCGGGTCCTATTCTGGGCTTTTAAAGTGTCGAGGACTAGGGTCAAGTGCACCCAGTGGCATTAAAATGCAGCGATGGAACAGCTGGAGGCAGAATAAATGGAGTTCACAACGAGGCACGGGCATCAGAAAATCCATTTTGAATCCCTCGGGACGTTTCTCTCCCTCCAAAGACTCCTGAAGCTTCTGAATAAAATGAGCTCAATTCATCAGAATAACTTGAATATAAAAAAGGAGTGAGATATTTCAGGATTTGTACGGGCAATTTAGGGGCTTCATTTAATTGTTAACACCGGTTCAGGCTATTCTCATACGGTTTGTATTAAACCAAAGGGTCACCGGCCTGGACTTTAAGTTGTGTTGCACACGTCAGGCTGCCGTGACATTTAAACCCTTTGACTCCTCAACATGCCACTGTCAGCCCTCCAGAAAGACTGCCATTTAGTCCCATTCATTCCTCAACCGTAGCTACTGATTCTGTACATATGAGTTATCACTGTGAGCTTCAATTGACATGTGCACAATATAAGTGACCACCCTCAATGTGAGAACGTTCACATCAAGTTTGTTTGACGGCAAAAGCTTTTAACTCCATACAATTTTTTTTTATGATAAGTGTGACGGGTGGTGAGGGAGAGAGTGGAGAGCAAAGCTTTATGCAGGGAGAACGTACCACAGGGAACCGGGGGGGGGGGGGGGGGGGGGTCTCTGGGTCGGGGGCAGACGTCTTTGGTGGTTACCGGGGCAAGGGCAAGGTGGAGGAGTTCAGACCGGCAGAGGGAAACCAGACCGAAGGGAAAAGAACTGGATGGTCTGGAATAACACGGAGAACGATCAATGGAATTGATCTGGAAGTGTGTGTGTGTGTGGAGTGTGTGTGTGGAGTATGTGTGTGTGTGTGTGTGTGTGAGTGTGTGTGTGGAGTGTGTGTGTGTGGAGTGTGGAGTGTGGAGTGTGTGGAATACTGAAGGAATGAGGTGCAGCAGGATAAGCATTTCAGAGTGATGGAGCTCACGAGGAGGGCGTGGCTAACATAATAAGGTGATGAGGTGGGTGTGGCTTACATAATAAGGGTATGAGGTGGGCGTGGCTAAGAGAATGAGATGATGAGGTGGGCGTGAGAGTAAGAGGTAGAATGGCGGTTTGTTGTACATGCCATTAGTTAATTTTCTTAGTAATGAATCTTGAGAATAATAGTCGTTGGGCTTTTGGTCTAATCTTTTGTGTAATCGTGGTTAGGGGGTAATATGAAGTAATGTTATGGCAACATGAAGGTTAAGGTATGAGGTTGATGTTTTAGGTCATAAGTTAAAAGAATACAGCTTAGTGAACACTTCTATGTATGAACTGTATATTTCCCATCATTTAAAATAATATGCATGTGCCGTCGTGTGGAGACAAAGAGGAACAATGCAGCCGGACTGTCGATACTACCGGATTTAAAGGATGGAGGGATCATTAAAATATAGGATATGATTTCATGTTCTCATTTTTAATAAACCGGGTCTCCTTGGGAAGATCAAAGCCGTGTGTGATGTTGTTCTGTGTACTCCACATGAAGGCCGAACCTTTCAGGGGGTAATACATTGGCCTCTTACCCAATCAGCAGCCTCTCTCTCCTAAATGTACTTCAAGGACCTTTTTTGATTCAGGCTTCATTCTGGCCACTAAAGCCCGGCCGAGCGCTGACGAGGCGTCCTGCTCCTCGCCATGCCTTCCAACAGAAGAGGCTCCACTGGGTCTTTTGCTCCATCACGTCTTCCAACATCTCACAAATAGAACAAAAGACTTCATCAGAGCCGAGCAGTGCTCAGGGAGATGTTGTTGTCCCCCCCCCCCCCCCCCCCCCCCAGGACACAGCAAACCGTCTTGGCTGGTGTTCAGAGTGTTTCATCAAGATGGGGGATGTATGTGTTACTATGAAGACTTCTGTGGGAGCACGTTTGCTTCTTTACTCGTCATTGAGCAAATGAGCATACAATAAATAATCCATATTCATCTCTTGTTGCGGTCCCAGTAGGTACGTATTGAAAGGTCCTAGAAATCTCGTCAGAGGCTGATACGTGGTGCGTGGTTGCCACCATCATGGTCTGTGGTTGGTGTTACTTAAAACCTCATTGTGTATCCATAAGGCAAAGGGTTGATCCTCTGGGGAGTGTGACAAAGTCCTACGCTCCTTTTGAGATTGAGGTTTCTTTCTCTCTCTATACTACCCTCGTTATTCTGGTGCTCCCGGCCTGCAGATGGAGGACCTTACATCTCTGATTTGGGTGATAGCTCCTCGGCTACGTATCGGTTCATGTTCTTTATGTTGTCAATAAAGTCCTGAATGTTTCCTTACAGTTTGGTTTCCCCGGATTCTACTTCCTCCGTGTCATTTCCTTGTTCCTCTCCTCCTCCTCTGGTCTAATCTGGGAACTACTGAACAACTAATGAATGTTTCTGTTCTGTGCGATGACGGTCAGACACATCTTCTTTGCGTTTAATCAGAAGCTCAACTGTATTATTTATAAGACCAGCAATGGCACGTTTAAAATAAAAGGTTTTAAACAACAGATATTGTGTAACAGAGCCCCCGGTGGCTGTATGTGTGTACTGCACATTACCGTAACACCCATTCCTGCGTGCCGTCTGAGGAGAGACGCTCTCCACATGTCGTATTATTCATAATAATGACATCTCATCAGGGGAGTCCTCTTTGTTGTAACGCTACCATGTGGCCACCAGGGAACACACACTGTGCAACGCACCAGCAGCACAGGACTGAAAAGTTAAGTTTAACAACTACCTGAACTTCTCTTACTGCTGACTGAAGTACAATGAAGCTCTCCTGGAAGTTATTCTGACAGCTGGATCAAAATACATGGAAGCAGAAGAGAAACTGCAGCTTGAACATTTTTAGTGCGGATGTCTTTTTATTCCAGTAGTACAAATCGTACCTCATGTCTGTTGTTGTTGTTGTTGTTGTGATTAGCAGACTGTATGTGTGATCATGATTTGAGGCCTTGAGGTCTTTTGAGATTCTGAAAGTTACTTTGACGATTTCAAGCCGGAAATCTGAAAAGCTTCAGTCCAACGTACCTCGCTAACCCACCGAGGCCCGGGGCAGTACCCCATGACACCGGGTAATACCCTGTGTTACTAGATGGTACCTCCATGACACCGGATAGTACCCTGTGTTACTAGATGGTACCCCATGACACCGTAGATCATTTAATAAAAAAATCTTTTGCAAGTCGATGAATTATCAAATAAATTCAATCAGATTGTATGATTGGACGAGCTAAGTGCTCATATATGTGCCTCTGGATAAGACACTGAAGCATTTCCATGACTATAAAACAGATTCATCTTATTCAAAACTGATGATGACGCGCGTTCTGTCATCGACCGAGCGGGCCTCCTGGTTCTGGTCCAGGAGGCCTCCTGGTTCTGGTCCAGGAGGCCTCCTGGTCCAGTTTCACACACCAGTCAAGAAGACAAGTGGTCGGGGCGCCACGGCGTTGCCCCGTGACACCCATCTGCAAAGTCATTACATTCCCAGATTAGAAGCTATTACTAATACTGATTGCTAAAAGCCAATGAGCCATAAAATGCAGCTTTTTTGCAATCAAGGGGCTGAAAGAGGGATGGACTTGAACTCGCAGCCAACAGAGCCGAGGTCGTCTCAGGCTCGGCAGAAGCGCCCGACGGCGTGGCGTTGCTTCACTTCAACCCGATGGTGCTGAACAGGACAGGAGCACAGGCAGCGGCGTGGAGCACCGTTACACCGCGGTGAGGAGGAGGAGGAGGGGATCCAGAACGCGAAGAGCAGTGAGACCGCTGCAGACTGTTAAGAGGACCCAATGCATCCTCCATACACACACACCTAGACACACACACATAGACACGCACACGTACACACACACACACATACACACACATAGACACGCACACACGTACACACACACACACACACACACACACACTCACACACACACTCACACACACACACACACACTCACACACCGACTGAGAGACCTCATCTTTGATATCCTTCAGTGTCCACCTGTCCGTCTGGATATGTTACATCACCGCTCAACAAGCAGCAGAGGGTTGGCCATGGAGACCTACAGCGTATCTATAATGGTTTGAGTTATAGATATGAATGTATATATGTACAAACACAGGACTTTCACCCGGTAGGTCATTGTTCGTGTCTCGTGTAAAACCAGTTCATGGATGACTTTTTTTTTTACTTCAGTAATGTTGCATAATTTAAGTTAACTTTACATTTATATACAGTGAAAAGAGTTGCTGACCCAGTGTTTACATCCATAACAAATGTGGTTAGAACAAACATACTAATGTTATCCCTAAACCCATAACATGGAGTGATATTGCAAAAGTAACCCTCAAAAATCTTTAAATTATGTTCATTACATCATTGATCGATGATGTCACTATTCTCTGTTTTGTTTTTACATCTGTATTTAAATTCAAAGCTTTCTGTTCCAAAATGCTCATTAATATGTTTAATAAAATAATGTTTTCAACGTCTCAATAGTGTTATTGGGAACTTAGGTTTAGTTAACCAGACGCAGGATATGTACGCTTATTCTACAGTTTATTTTACAGCTTATTTTACAGCTTGTTCTACAACTTATTTTACAGCTTATTTTATAGCTTATTTGAAAGCTTCAACGTTTTTCTTGTATATTTATGATGGAGTATGAGCACCATAGTACTAAAAAAATGTAAGATACATAGATGGATAGAGGCGGGTCATATTCAGTAAAATAATTCAAAATCTTTGAGATTAAAGTTGTAAATTTGGGAGAGGACAGAAAAGAATATATATATATATATATATCCTCTGAAATTAACAAGGTAGTTTATGAGGCAACAAACTGATAACCTTGAGAATATTAGAAGGCATATTCCAGGAAAGATAAATTGGTCAGCCGGTACCATGTGGTGATGACGAGGGATACCGTGTCACGGGGCCTAGGGATACCGTGTCACGGGGCCTAGGGATACCGTGTCACGGGGCCTAGGGATACCGTGTCACGGGGCCTAGGGATACCGTGTCATGGGGACTAGGTTATACCGTGTCACTGGGACTAAGGATACCGTGTCACGGGGACTAAGGATACCGTGTCACGGGGCCTAGGGATACCGTGTCACGGGGACTAGGTTATACCGTGTCACGGGGACTAGGTTATACCGTGTCACGGGGACTAAGGATACTGTGTCACGGGGACTAAGGATACCGTGTCACGGGGACTAAGGATACCGTGTCACGGGGACTAGGTTATACCGTGTCACGGGGACTAAGGATACCGTGTCACGGGGACTAGGTTATACCGTGTCACTGGGACTAAGGATACCGTGTCACGGGGACTAAGGATACCGTGTCACGGGGCCTAGGGATACCGTGTCACGGGGCCTAGGGATACCGTGTCATGGGGACTAGGTTATACCGTGTCACTGGGACTAAGGATACCGTGTCACGGGGACTAAGGATACCGTGTCACGGGGCCTAGGGATACCGTGTCACGGGGACTAGGTTATACCGTGTCACGGGGACTAGGTTATACCGTGTCACGGGGACTAAGGATACTGTGTCACGGGGACTAAGGATACCGTGTCACGGGGACTAAGGATACCGTGTCACGGGGACTAGGTTATACCGTGTCACGGGGACTAAGGATACCGTGTCACGGGGACTAGGTTATACCGTGTCACTGGGACTAAGGATACCGTGTCACGGGGACTAAGGATACCGTGTCACGGGGCCTAGGGATACCGTGTCACGGGGCCTAGGGATACCGTGTCACGGGGACTAAGGATACTGTGTCACAGGGACTAGGGATACCGTGTCACGGGGACTAAGGATACCGTGTCACGGGGACTAAGGATACAGTGTCACGGGGACTAGGGATACTGTGTCACGGGGACTAAGGATACCGTGTCACGGGGACTAAGGATATTGTGTCACGGGGACTAGGTTATACCGTGTCACGGGGACTAAGGATACCGTGTCACGGGGACTAGGTTATACCGTGTCACGGGGACTAGGGATACCATGTCACGGAGGAGGGCAGGAGGAGGGCAGGAGTGGAGCAGGAGGAGAACAGGAGGGGGGCAGGAGGGGAGCAGGAGGAGGGCAGGAGTGGAGCAGGAGGAGGGAAGGAGGGGGGCAGGAGGAGAGAAGGAAGAGGGCAGGAGGAGGGCAGGAAGAGGGCAGGAGGAGGGCAGGAAGAGGGCAGGAGGAGGACAAGAGGAGGGCAGGAGGGGGGCAGGAGGAGGGCAGGAAGAGGGCAGGAAGAGGGCAGGAGGAGGGCAGGAAGAGGGCAGGAAGAGGTCAGGAAGAGGGCATGAAGAGGGCAGGAGGAGGGCAGGAGGAGGGCAGGAGGAGGGCAGGAGGGGGGCAGGAGGAGGGCAGAAGGAGGGCAGGAGGGGGCAGGAGGAGGGCAGGGGGGGGGCAGGAGGAGGGCAGAAGGAGGGCAGGAGGGGGGCAGGAGGAGGGCAGGAGGAGGGCAGGAGGGGGCAGGAGGAGGGAAGGAGGAGGGAAGGAGGGGGGCAGGAGGAGGGCAGGAGGAGGGCAGGAGGGGGCAGGAGGAGGGCAGAAGGAGGGCAGGAGGGGGCAGGAGGAGGGCAGGAGGGGGGCAGGAGGAGGGCAGAAGGAGGGCAGGAGGGGGCAGGAGGAGGGCAGGAGGAGGGCAGGAGGGGGCAGGAAGAGGGCAGGAAGAGGGCAGGAGGAGGGCAGGAAGAAGTCAGTAAGAGGGCAGGAAGAGGGCAGGAGGAGGGCAGGAGGAGGGCAGGAAAAGGGCAGGAGGAAGGCAGGAGGGGGCAGGAGGAGGGCAGAAGGAGGGCAGGAGGGGGCAGGAGGAGGGCAGGAGGAGGGCAGGAGGGGGCAGGAGGAGGGAAGGTGGAGGGAAGGAGGGGGGCAGGAGGAGGGAAGGAAGAGGGCAGGAAGAGGGCAGAAAGAGGGCAGGAGGAGGGCAGGAGGAGGGAAGGAGGGGGGCAGGAGGAGGGCAGGAGGAGGGAAGGAGGGGGGCAGGAGGAGGGCAGGAGGAGGGCAGGAGGAGGGCAGGAAGAGGTCAGGAGGAGGGCAGGAGGAAGGCAGGAGGAGGGCAGGAGGAGGGCCTCCCTTACCCGATCTAGGATCCAATCCGAGGACACTCCAATCACGAAGAGCAAGAATTATTTTTTCATTATAATATATAATATATGTTATTGTGTTCATGACATTATAATATATAATATATGTTATTGTGTTCATGACATTATAATATATAATATATGTTATTGTTATTGTGTCCGTCTTGTTCTGATTCAACAGCGATGACTCGCGCAGCAACTCAAGAGCTTATTGGCCCGAGTTGTGAAATTATCGCCTCAAAGTTGAAATATTTCAACCAGGAGCGAAAATCGCAAAGTCGCATAGTCTCTTTCGGCGTGAACGTAGCATTGCACAAACAAATGTGGCGGTAATCCTATGATTGGCCACCAGGCGTTAAAAAACATGTTTTTTGGGTGTGAAAGTTTCCCTCAGCCCGTCAGGCAGGCAATACTTTTCTTTAAAAGATGAGGATACATTTCCCCGCAGAGTTGCCCCTCTCCTGTTGGTCTGATCTGCGATGGCGTGCTACGTTTAGAGGGCTGCCTTATTACGCCGGGATCACTCCACGAGGATCCTCGCGCTGATGTCGTTCTATTTGTTTGTGTAACGGAGCCATCTGCTTTCCATTCTGCACGCACAATCCCATTAATTAGTGCCACAGTCGATATTAGAAACACAATATTGAGAGATTGCGGGGAGGACAGGGGTGGGGGGGGGGAGGCCGGTGGGAGAGAAAGGGGGCGGGGGGCAGAGGTAGAGGAGAGAAAGAAAAGGAAGAGGAAGAAGATGAGCGTGGCAGGGCGTGATTGTAGGAATGCAGATGAAGTCGAGGCAGATGGCGAGTCAGATTGATTATTGGCGCCGACGGCGCGTGATGCATACACGGCGAGCGGCGAGCGGCGAGCGGCGAGCGCTCCCCTCCTTCCAGACGACTCGGAGTGATAGAGACGCGTCAGCTCACGGGGTTAATCTAGACGTCGCTCCGGAAATCCATTTAGAGCCGTTTGAGCGAGCCCGTCGGGTTCCTGGCGAGACGATTACATCGGTCAATAAATCAAATACATATCGTCACCGCGCCCGCGTTTAGGCCGCGGGCCGCCGGGACCGGGCGGGACCGGGCGGGACCGGGCGGGACAGCGCCTACGCCAGCGGAGGGAGGAGCAGTTTGTTTCTGACGGGCAGTTAAATAATCAACGATAGCATGTTTTTTAAAGTTCTCCACAGGTTGAGCCTCATCATGTTCCTCTAAGCGCACCAGGTTGATGCATTATAACTTTATAAAGTACAACATTCATTCGGGGACAGCATGAAGCCAGACTCTATTACAACGTCCAACGTCCGTCCCCCTCGGTCTTGAAGCGTCCTCTGGACTCCATCCAGCTCACATCCAACACATTGAGCACAACTCCGACTCACAAACACACTTATTCTACTAATTGTGCTCATTTGTTTTAACAATGGAGGGAGGGATTAAAAGCTCGGTTCTCATGCAGATGTCTTGAAAGTCAGCCAATAGAAATCTTCCCCAGTTAGATTTGGGGATTTTTGCCAAAACCCAAACAATGGTTGACAACAACAAAGACGCTCGCTGTAATATTATCATCTGTCATATGGCGGACCTTTCTCTAGAATAATGATGAGGTTTTCTTGTGTGCTTTTCCAAGGAATTAAGGTTAGAGTGTCCGGGCGAGGGGATCGATCTCCCGCCTGGTGAGAGGTTGTCACTTCCAGAGACGGATGTTTTGATTTGTAGGTTTTGGTTCCGGCCGTCTTCACTCATCTTCCACTCCCACCACGGCAACCCGGAGGAACCGGGACCACCTCGCTTCAAGCTTTTAGGGAATTGAGATGGTAAATCTGCGTTACCCCATCACATATACCTCATAATCAACGACTCTGGGCTTGACATGTGACCGGCAGCGGCCCGAGTCACTCGGACCCGTAATATACAGCTGATAGCACTAAAGCACTAAAAGCACTTTATCCAGCAGGGAGAACACTCTCAGCAAGGGGGGGGGGGGTCATGCATGAGCTCTGCTGATGCTCCTTGTGGTCTATGTCTTCCATGCATGTCCAGTTTCCCCTTCCTAAGCTCCTCCTCCCTCGTGTTCTCTCATCAACTCACACGAGGAGCTGGAATCCAGCAGCAAGGGAGCCACAGTTCCGACGATCCGGGAATTTGTCCGAATTACGTCCCTTCACTTCTACATAAATACAGATCATTGCCTTGATTATGTCATTAAAGCACCATCAGTCCGGTAATTGGGGGTATTACGATGGCCGAGCCGCCCGGCTGCACGGTGAAGCCGTGCACTTCTGACGTGTCAGCGTTATTAATGATTTGGTCGGTATCTTTTTGGATAATAAGATGCAAAGCTCGGGTAACGTTTGAGACTGTGGAGTTCATCTTCGCTTCACTCGAGTTCACGGACGCTTTCTTTTTCTTCCTGAAGGGGATTAGAAGAGCTGAGATTATCTTTGCTGACCGTGCAGGTTTTGAGGATGCTCTCATTGTATGGGTCAGCATCTCCTGTCAGAATGTACACATTATATTTAATATATTACCTTCCTGTCTGCAATGCAGGTATCATGGAATCTGCTATAAATCTTTACAATCTCAACACTCAGGGATGCAGAAGCTAAAGGTCTGATGGGTGAGCTTTAGGATTCAAATCTGTCGCCTCCGCACGACTCAGCTAATCCGGCAGCTCGCAGCTAACGGGGCTAACGGCGCTAATGGCGCTAACAGGGCAAAAGCCGTAAATAGTGGCGACTGGCCTCCTGGAGGTCTGATATGATCTAATACGGCTGTGCATGGTTTACTTTGGCGTTAGTTCACAGTCTGCGACGTCGGCATCAGACAATGAAGGGTCCGGGTCAGTTTCTGACGTCCTGGTTTGAAACTCAGAGAGAGAGAGTCCGTGTTATTTATCGAATACATAATGCAATATATTTATATCCGGTTAAAAAATGTCCTTTTTTGTATGTGGAGAAAAAAGTAAATGTCTTTTATTTCAACTCACGCTTGACCTTGAAAAAAGTAGATTGACCCCGTGTCCACGTCCTGACTCCAGAGGAAGAGGAGGAGGATCAAGGAGAAAGTTACAATGCCAGAGGCCATCGTGGAACAAAGAGCGAGCGTCCCGCCGGAGGCCTTCATGTGCCGAGCGTTTACCACACATTAACATGCCACGCGGGCACCGGGTGATGAATATCAGAGCAGTCATCAGAGATAATGAGTTCTCAGATGGATGGAGAGCTGTCAGCGCTCATGACACGCACTCCTACTCCGGGGGAGGGGGGGGGGAGGGGGGGGGGGGGCTGGATACTTATTCCAACCTCAAAAGAAGAAAAAGTAAGTAAAAGATGGACACGATGTAGATTCTGGCGTTCGGGCTGCACGCCATGCCGCCACGGTGTGATCTACATCTCCCTAACGGACTCCTTGTGGCTCCTTGTGGACGTGTGCAGCACAGAGATGACGTCAGACAACACGCCCGACATGGTCAGACAACACGCCGGGGTCGGACTGCGATGGCGCCCTGCTCCGCGGGACGCTAACGCCCTCGCCGTGGCTCCTCGTTTGAGGCTTCTGGCGTCCGTAGAGTCTCCTCGCTCACAGCGCCGCCTGTTGACCCTCGTTTGGGGTCAATTTCACTCCAATGATGGCGCACATTCTCTAATCCGCCGCTGCCCCATTACGACTCTTCATCTGTCCTCTTCATCGTGTTGTTCCTGTGTTTTAATGTGTGTGATGATTCCTTCTGGTCACATGACCTCTATGACACCTGTCCACCTGGAGAGGATCCTCCTCTGTTCTCTCCTCAAGGTTCTCACCTTTTACCCTGAAGGCTTGTTTGGGAGTTGTTCCTGATCCCATGTGAGGTCAAAGGTCAAAGGTCAGGGATGTCTATGTGTACAGACTGTAAAGCTCTCTGAGGGGGATTTGTAGTTTGTGAAAATGAGCTCTACGAATAAACTGAATTGAATCAAGTGTTAAAATATCACTTTTAAAAAGTGCGTTCTTTCTTTTTTATCTTCTTTTATTTTGACACCACGAGTGGAGCTCTCGGGGGAGTCGCCGTTGTCTCCAGCCGGCGAGGCGCTCCACTGGTGAGGAAAAAACAAGCGGAAGACAAAAGGTGCATAATATGAATAAAGGCTAGCTGTCAGCCTCTTAATGAGGTGAGTGAGTAATGGGCTGCAGCGCGGTTGTTTGTCACTCTTTGACACGTAGCATGTGGACAACTTCATCTAATCCAACTGTATCTATTAGGCCCGACTGCCGCTGATGCATGGGACATATAATGGTTACCGAGCGGCCCATTGATTCACTGGGTCTGGTGCTACGCCTTGGTGGCGTTTGGAGTTGTTGACACGCTGCTTACGGCAACGCTTCAAGAACAAACACCATCTTGAGATGAATTGTGTTTGCTTTTGTCTTTGGACTGCGGGAGGAACCCGGAGAACCCTGTAGAGAACCCAAAGGGGGACTCCACACAGGATGGGGAACACACCCGGGACCCTCTGTGAGTCGACTGTGCAGCCATCATATCAATATTAATATTGATTTGGAATTTATAAACATGACCACATGACCAGGCCTTTGAGGCCGGAGGAACAGAGGAGGAGGCGGGGCTATTTGGAAAGAGGCCAGTTGTAGGCCAGAGGCTGGATGCAGGAAGCAAGGGCAAGGAGGCTAGGAGGCAAGGAGCCAGGAGCCAAGAGCAGCTCCAGACCCAGCAGGTCCAAAGGACCCGATGAGACGTGAAGTCACAAAGACTCCGGGGAGAAAGCAGAGTTAGTCATGTGAGATGGAGAGATGAACATTCATCCATGAGGAGAGAGGAGAGGAGAGAGGAGCTCAGTGTATCCTAAACGTCCATAAGGAGAGAGGGAAGAGGAGAGAGGAGCTCAGTGTATCCTAAACGTCCATAAGGAGAGAGGAGAGAGGAGAGAGGAGAGGAGAGAGGAGCTCAGTGTATCCTAAACGTCCATAAGGAGAGAGGAGAGAGGAGAGAGGAGAGGAGAGAGGTGCTCAGTGTATCCTAAACGTCCACAAGGAGAGAGGAGAGGAGAGAGGAGCTCAGTGTATCCTAAACGTCCATAAGGAGAGAGGGAAGAGGAGAGAGGAGCTCAGTGTATCCTAAACGTCCATAAGGAGAGAGGAGAGAGGAGAGAGGAGAGGAGAGAGGAGCTCAGTGTATCCTAAACGTCCATAAGGAGAGAGGAGAGAGGAGAGAGGAGAGAGGAGAGGAGAGAGGTGCTCAGTGTATCCTAAACGTCCATAAGGAGAGAGGAGAGGAGAGAGGAGCTCAGTGTATCCTAAACGTCCATAAGGAGAGAGGAGAGGAGAGAGGAGCTCAGTGTATCCTAAACGTCCATAAGGAGAGAGGAGAGGAGAGAGGAGCTCAGTGTATCCTAAACGTCCATAAGGAGAGAGGGAAGAGGAGAGAGGAGCTCAGTGTATCCTAAACGTCCATAAGGAGAGAGGAGAGAGGAGAGGAGAGAGGAGCTCAGTGTATCCTAAACGTCCATAAGGAGAGAGGAGAGAGGAGAGAGGAGAGGAGAGAGGTGCTCAGTGTATCCTAAACGTCCATAAGGAGAGAGGAGAGGAGAGAGGAGCTCAGTGTATCCTAAACGTCCATAAGGAGAGAGGAGAGGAGAGAGGAGAGGAGAGGAGAGAGGAGAGGAGAGAGGAGAGGAGAGGAGAGAGGAGAGAGGAGAGAGGAGAGAGGAGAGGAGAGAGGTGCTCAGTGTATCCTAAACGTCCATAAGGAGAGAGGAGAGGAGAGAGGAGCTCAGTGTATCCTAAACGTCCATAAGGAGAGAGGAGAGAGGAGAGGAGAGGAGAGGAGAGAGGAGAGGAGGAGGGAGAGGAGGAGAGAGGAGAGAGGAGAGGAGAGAGGTGCTCAGTGTATCCTAAACGTCCATAAGGAGAGAGGAGAGGAGAGAGGAGCTCAGTGTATCCTAAACGTCCATAAGGAGAGAGGAGAGGAGAGAGGAGCTCAGTGTATCCTAAACGTCCATAAGGAGAGAGGAGAGGAGAGAGGTGCTCAGTGTATCCTAAACGTCCATAAGGAGAGAGGAGAGGAGAGAGGAGCTCAGTGTATCCTGGGACTGAAGGGGCTCTGAGGAATGAACCTCTTCCAATATCATTAAACAAATACATTTACTTGCCGGGTTCTGTCGGTTAACAAATTCAGTCAATGAAAATCAAAAACAGAGAGTATAACATGTTTCCTAATCGTTTATACAATATATTGTTTCTGATTCAATGTGGTGTCACACAGCAGCTTCAATGTCGTCTCTCTTCATTTCGCGGAAATATCAGAACATCATCCGCCCGGAATCCCGACAGTCCATCGTCATCTCAGGACATGTCGTGGGTCACCGCCCCCCCCCCATGACCACGTCCTCATGCCTCGTGATGAACATGTCGTGGGTCACCGCCCCCCCGCCTGACCACGTCCTCATGCCTCGTGATGAACGGGGGGGGCGGCGGCTCGGCCTCTGTTGGTCCTCTGAGCGCAGTAAGGCCCATAACTCCCAGATGGAAGGAGATGAGAATAAAGTGTTGGCTCATCAATCAATCACTCTCCAATTAAACAGCACTTCACGATCAATTGATTAATGTTAAATAATGAGGAAGGCTCGCTCGCCGTGTGTAAAATGACAAATGCCAGGCGGGGGAGGGGCACTGCGGCGATCAGGCACTAATCATAATGGAGCAATCCATTAAGGAGGACTCAGCAGCCGGGGCTCATTAACCGAGGGAGACGTGTGCAGACCCGACTTATCCCCCAACTCGGAGTCTGTCGGAGCGCGCCTCGCTCCTCCGAGGTGTGTACTTGTGTACTTGTGTATTTAGTGTACTCAAATGGCAACTTTGGAAAGAAATCACCAGATGGCTGTGTTCTTAGGGCGAGATTGCCAAGGTTAATGATAATGACGAATTAACGGGATTGATGTGTAATTAGACTGATGGATGGAGGCACAGGGTGCGTCAACTTTTGTTGTGTGTGTACGCACCCACACACACACACACACACACACATTCAAGAGGCACGAACCAACGCCATCTTAGAGCACCATCCCCTTGTGGCTCTATTGGATCGGCTTATCTTGATGTGACGGACGCAGTTTAGAGCCACGCTGTCGTCGTGTGAGCATCTACCTCGCGTGATGATGCCGTGGCTTTCAAAGCGTTTCCTCCATCACGTTAAACTCACACGCACACACATACACACACACACACACACACACACACGTGTAAACACGTCTTAACGGCGTGTCGCTGCTTCACCTCTGACCAACGACCCTTTGGAGATGACGTTCCCTGCTGGAGCGTCTCGACAGCCTCTGGGCTCATTCCAACGGAAATCCACACCAACAGTTTAAATGTGTCACCGACTTAGAAAACACGTCTCTAATCATGTCACAATGTGAATCTATTTGTGTTGTCCTCCCTACCAGACGTGACACGTGACACGGAGAACGGTCTTTGAAGAAAGGAAATGGAGAGAAATCTGCATATTGTAGCTCCACTATTATGACATGAAACACACAATAACGTGATTTTAAAGAGCTGCATTTATATCCCATTATATATTCAATATATATACATCATGAAACTGTAAACAGTGGTAGTAGTAATAGAGACCCACCTTTGAGCGTGCACGTACGTGCACGTGCACGCTCAAAGGTGGGTATACTACTAGCGGTGGTTTTACACGCAGCGGCTTTTAGCTTCCATGAATTTTTAACTAATTCCTCAGGACAGGGATCAGGACTCTGGAGGACCTCAGGACAGGGATCAGGACTCTGTTGGACCTCAGGACAGGGATCAGGACTCTGGAGGACCTCAGGACAGGGATCAGGACTCTGTTGGACCTCAGGACAGGGATCAGGACTCTGTTGGACCTCAGGACAGGGATCAGGACTCTGGAGGACCTCAGGACAGGGATCAGGACTCTGTTGGACCTCAGGACAAGGATCAGGACTCTGGAGGACCTCGGGACAGGGATCAGGACTCTGTTTGTGTTTTAGTGGGCGTGACCATGCCCCGCTGGAAGTTAGAGGTAAGTTAGTTATTTCCCATCTTCCAGAAGTTTACTAGACTCAAGTTTCTTTTTCAGGCCACGGTTCACGCTGCATTTTTCTCCACTTTAATATTATTTGCTGTCTCTAGTTTATTTACATACTTTAACTTTTTTCTGCAGTAGAATATAAATATAATATGTTCTTCATGTAACCTGGTGATAAACCCCCCACAACACCCAGAGTGACCACCGGACCCAAAATACAGGTTTTATTGATGATAACGTAAAATATAGTTACATAAATAAAAGTGCACAAACTACAAAGTAAATCATGTGGGTATGAAAATCAAACCGTTACCGTAACCATGGGGACGGACTCTGGAATTCCTTTGGTTGCCTTCCCTGTGCTCCAATGTTGTTTTATGCTTTTTATTGAAGTTTTTTTATTTTCACAGAGGGATTTTTTAGCATAACGTGCACTTAATAAAGAACCCTAAATATTTTATAAATATTCCCTGTGTGCCCCGCAACCGCCCGCACCAAATAAAATGTGTTATAAAAGAGGCACAGTGATGAAATGCCCATGGTAAACATACGGTGCTCTATCCCCGATGCAGCCCGGCACAAAAATAAAAACAGAAAGGTCTGTGAACAAGAAACGGAACCTGGAATGAACAGGCCCCTCCCCCAGATGAAACACAGGCTCCTCCCCCATTTTGAACACAGTTCCCTCCCCCAGGTGGAACACATCCCCCCTGCTCCCTCAGATGGAACACAGGCCCCTCCCCCAGAGGGGAACGCAGGCCCCTCCCCCAGAGGGAACACAGGCCCCTCCCCCAGAGGGAACACAGGCCCCTCCCCCAGGGGGAACACAGGCCCCTCCCCCAGAGGGAACACAGGCCCCTCCCCCAGGGGGAACACAGGCCCCTCCCCCAGAGGGAACACAGGCCCCTCCCCCAGGTGGAACCTATGCAGGTGAGTCTTCCGCCGTCGCTCCACGTTAACGTCCCTCACCGAACACGGAGACTGATACACATTTATTATTTAATACAATGAACTTAAAAGGTGATTTCACATTTCTACTATTATGCTTTTAGAACACGCACAAAAGAAAGGATAACTTACAGAATTGTAAAGAGATGTAACACTTGAAACTCAGACTATAGCTTTGACTACAACTAACACAGTGATCTGTAGGTATTATCCTCACGGAGCAGAATCTACATCAGTCAGCAGAATAAATACATCACCGTATCTCCTGATGTGAGACCTTACTCACAACCTCAACAGCTGCTACCGGCAGAGGGCTTTAAGGTTTCTGGGTGAACGGTGAACTGGTGGCTCTGGATTACCGGGAACATCTGCTTTTATTAGTGATAAAAATAAATGGACTATGACAAATGATTAACTTTTTAAATTTGCTGCCCGTGCAATTGTTTTCCAGCTGGTTAATGATCGAACTGGTTTAAAAGTCCCAGAAGCTCTTTGAGCTTCTTTCTGTTTTCCTTCAACTGTTCAATTTGTTTCTCAAAGATTTCTTCCGCATGAATAATTTAATTCTGTTGGATGTATTGAGGGAACTAGAAGCTCTTTCAACCTAAGATGGTGCTAATGATCAGTTAATGTTGGGGGAGCGTTCAATATGTACAATTCCCACACCGCGTAGCCCCGCCCCTAAAGCGCCCCCTGCTTCATGGTCTATCTGACTTGAAAGGACCATAACATACTACATGATGACATCATGCTGTATAGAAGAAGACTTGAAACTAGAGGCTGAGACATAAACTCATATTTACAATGTTTACTGAGGGAATACATCAAGAGAAGTAGTCACTAGAGAGACTTCTATACAACCAGAGGAGCCCCCTGGTGGGCAGGAGAGAAAATTCAGCTTTAATACATGAAGCATATACTTCTATACAGCCAGAGGAGCCCCCTGGTGGTCAGCAGAGAGAATGCATGTTTTAGGCATGAAGAATAGACTTCTATACAACCAGAGGAGTCGCCCCCTGGTGGTCAGGAGAGAGAATGCAGCTTTAACACATGAAGCATATACTTATATACAACCAGAGGAGTCTAACTTGAATACTATTAAACACGGTCATTTAAAGTCTGTGGTTTGGCGTGGGCTTCATCCGTTGTGAGCAGATCTCCGGCGGTGTGATTAGCCGGCTTCTCGTCGTGTCACAACACTTCTGACAAGACCTGACAGCGTGAGCCTGAAGTAAAGGAGCCTCCGGCGGCGAGAGGAGAACAGCTGCCATGGAGGTGCTGCACCTCCTCCTGCTCGGCTCCCTCTCCACAGGTTCCGGTGCCTTCTCACACGGCAGGTGTCTCCATGGATCCACCATCATTATTATCATTAAGTCACGTTGTTATGCTTTTACTGCTTCTATTACTGCTTTTACTCTCTTTATTATATTATGTCCATTGTTACTAGTTATACATTTGTACAATAGTAATAGTGCTACTACTACTACTACTACTACTACTACTACTACTACTACTACTACTACTACTACTACTACTACTACTACTACTACTACTACTACTACTACTACTACTGTTACTTCTCTCTCTTGGCTCTATAGTAATGTGGTGTTGTTTGTTCCTTCTGTACATGCTGATAGAGGGATTCTCCTCTGCTGATATCCTAATATTCACAGTTTTGGATATAGTTTTAAATCATTAGTAATAATACATCACATATTGCACATGATGAGTGCAGTGAGGTAGTGTTGGGTTATTACACATATTTCAATAGTTTTTGCTTTGCCATCAATCTGACTAATTTATGTTGCTTTCAATCTGCAACCCCTCAAAATCCTACGCACTGCACCTTTAAGAAGTGCAAACAGAGTGCAGTGTGCAAGAGGGCAAAGATCATGGTTTTGCATGAATACAAAAGTAAAATAATGTTTGTGTTCAGATTCCACCAGCAGCTCACCGAACATGAATAATATAACAGTCAGTACCGGTTTGCATCAGTGGTATGCTGCCGCAGGGTAGATACTCAGCAACAAGGGAAATGACACAGATGCAGCGCGATAGAGTTTAGTGATCCCAATTGTAAAACAATACAAAGGGCGTACAGGTCAAGGCAGCACAAGTTAATGGGCTCAGGGTGGATGGAAGTACAGACAGGCATAATGTTCTAGGTACCTTTTACGATCCGGCTTTAGGATTCAGAGGCAGGAATGCAAAGGGAGAAAGTAGCAATGGATAACAGGCAGGGAGCAGATGGAGATGGACTGACATAAATACTGTGGGGAAAGGAGGAGGGAGGGGTGGTAATTGGGCAATAAAGGATAGGTGAGCAGGTGGAAGTACGGGTCAGGTGACTGGCACCGGTGGGAATGTCTGATGCTCTGAAGAGGTCCTTAGAAATGCATCTGGGACGTAAGAAGTGGTTTGAAACGGGGACAGAGGGGCAGACGGGGTACAATGAAACATTGGAGGCAGCTGTGGTGACATCAGCATTTGTAGTGCCAGGTGTTGCCATGGTATCAGGTGTAAACAGTCATACAGTTCTAGGTGCCTATGCGGACCCGGCTTCAGGCTTCGGAGGCTGGAATGCAAAGAGCCAAAGTAGCTTTGGATATCTGGCAAGGAGCAGATGGAGATGGACTGATAGAAATACTGTGAGTGTGTGTGTGTGTGTGTGTGTGTGTGTGTGTGTGTGTGTGGGTAATTGGGCAATGGGGGATAGGTGAGAAGTACAGGTCAGGTGACTGGTACCGGTGGGAATGTCTGATGCTCTAAAGAGTTCCTCAGAAATGCATCGGGGGCGTAAGAAGTGGTTTGAAACGAGGACAGAGACGGAGTCCAATACAACATCACAGTTTGATGCTGATGGGAATAATCAAGGATATCATATTATTAAAAGGTAATTGTGTCTCAGAGTTGTTGTTCTAAATAATCATCGCTGTCATCTTTGGAGTTTCTAACCCCTCGCCGCGTCCCGTCTCATCTGTATTGCCACCGTCTCTTGACGACCCTCAGAGCAGAGAGGCGAGGAGACTTAAAAACACCCGCCGCGTTTGAAATATAATGATGGTGACTCATGATAGAGGGTGGAGGGGTGCAAATGGAAGGCACCCTAAATCTTTAGGGAGTGATGAATGGCTCCATCGTGCAAGAACAGCATATTTCACAGTTGCCTGAGGGAGTCGGTTTGTAAAAGAATTGCCAGCCAAGAAAACAGGGTTTAAGTGTTTTGAACCTTCCCATGTCTCCATCACTAAACCCATCTCTCTGCCAGCGCGGAACAACGACCGCTGTGATTTACACCAAAGCAAATGTGGAAGTTGCAGTTGTTCCAAAAAGAGAAGAAAAAACCCTTTCTTACCAGCTATCGGCCCACACTGGCTCCTTTCTTCTGAAAAATAAATGCATTAATTCTGATGAAAAGCTGAGGAATATGAATCCTTTGTAAGTAAACCGAATTGTATTACCATAGCAGGGTCAATGGAGATGCAGTAAAGGAACTATTTTTATTCTTGCCGAGTATATAATCGAAAATTCAAAGGCAGCTGATGGCTACAATCTGAGGGATAATGGGACTGAATTACTTGCACTCCTCTATACTTTTACCGCGCATGTTATCAAGGTGAACTAAAATACAACTTCCATGCTGTTTTGAACGCGTTGATTATTTTCGGAGAGTTTTACTTCAAAACGCTATTCATTTCCATATAGATATAAATATATGATGAAGAGCTGCATTATATAAGACAAATAAATGGTGAAAGCAAAGGCATGACGGCACAAAATAGATATCTTTTGAGGCAAAATGAGGCCTCAATGCTCTCCCAGCCTCTCTGTGGCTGACATGTGGGGAAAGAAATCTGACATATTTGGCAAAAAATAAGATCCTATATGAAATACTTTAACTTTTTCTTGCCAGTGTGCGGCCCCACCTTTCTCTCACTAATGGGGTCCCTCAGGGTTCCGTCCTGGGGCCCCTCCTCTTCCTCTCACTACTGGCGTTCCTCAAGGGTTCCTCTTGTTTCCCCAATTTGAAACACAGGCAGCAGCACGGATCTCTGCCTGTGTGACTGACGTCTCTCAGTGGATGTCTGTCTTTTTGAATAAAAACAGATTGTCAGTGGAACTCGAGTGGCAGCTACTGATGTTTTTTTATAGTTCGGCTTTCTTGAAGAAATGTGACTGTCTTGATTCTTGTTGTTCTGAGTTCGTACTCGTGGCTGACTTCCCTTATTGGAAGTCTCTTTAGACAAAAGCGTCTGCTGAATGACACGAGATGTAATGTGATGTAAAGTGGTTGTATTGAACATTATGGTGAGCGTGTTCAGGTGAATCTAGCAGTGGCACCACTACTTCATTCTCATTATCAAGCACCTCACCACCTTCTTAATGAAGCTCATTGTTCATCCCTAGTCCGTCTCACAGCGATTCCCCCGTCAGCTGGTTGGGGGGCGTGTACGATGGATGAACCAATCAGGGCTCAGCTTCTTTGAGCCTGTCACGTCGTAGTTGTAAAACTTTTAAATAGGTTTCTCTTCTCTGCTGCTGTCAGTTGTCATTTCAGCTCAAACCGACGTGACCCCCCCCCCCACCCCCCCACCCCCAGGCTGCTCCAGTCAGCATCAGTCCTGCTCTTCATCCATCATCTTCTACACCACCACCAGTGTCTGCGCTCCAGGGGGATTCAGCCTCAGCACCAGTACCCCTGTAGCTTATTCTGATTCAGGATGGAGTCCAATCACCAAAGACTATTCAAATATATGCAATTGTATAAAATAATTGTTCAACTTTAAAACAAGTCTCTCCTGATTGAATAATAATAATACTTTTATGTATATAGCATCTTTAAAAAAAAGGTTTACAAAGTGCTCTACAGAGAATCAAGGTAAAACAAATGGAATCAAACAATTGCAATACTTACTTACTCACTCACCTAAAAGCATTTCTATAAAAAATGGGTTTTAAGATATTACCGATGCTGCGAGCCTTACAATAAATGTGTGTGTCTGCGTCTGAGAAGCCAGTAAAAGTACCAAAGAACTTTTCCTGTCAATGTGTTGGAAGCATCAAGGAAGCAGAAGCACATCTGAGGGATGACCTCTGCTTTTATAAGAGCAGCTTCAACCGGAGCCACGGATAACTTCCAAATGAAAAGCTCCACACGCCAAACTCTCTCTGTCTCGCCCCTTGAGCAATATTTCAGGTTTTTGTATATCCAGGAGCATCACGGCTCAATCACTCCACGGCTTCACAGAGTGGGATATTTATTGTCTCATCTCCTGGTTTACAAGCCCGGTCCCACACCGACCGATAAACCCCTCTGCAGCCGCACGGGTCAAAGTCAGCAATCTAGTAAATAAAATAGAGAAACTGTTAAGTTTCCGACATCCTTCCTGTTAGTCTTTTGCTCCCAAGGTCAAGAAACAAAAGTTGACCAACCAGTGATATGCGAGGATGGAGAGGACCTCTACATGTCCACTACACGTCTCTCAGTACTTCTTACAGATATTAAAGGCGCTGTGCCACGGGTAATTTACAGGCCACTTGCCCTCAATTCATGCACTCCTGAAGGTCAGGCCGGGCATTAATTTCGTCAGATCAATATCCTTTTATTTAGCGTAGTGCACTCAAATGCCGACTGTTGCCTTGTGGGGGGAAATATCAATGAGTCCGTCCCAATAATGTTTCACAGCCTTTCCATTTTGATCCCTGGAAAATGTATCAGCGGGGAAACGTTTCACTACACAGGCGTGACGAATGGATATGTCAGAGGAGAATGTATCACCGGGGCTTTTAATATAATTATTAACTTTGACTTTTCAAAAAGTTGGGAGACAGAGCCGGTGGCGCTTTTTCTTTAACTTTCTCTGATAACGTGAACCGGCGGTTACAAGCGTTCCAATCCGAGGAAAACAAAACATCCGGCATATGTTGAGCGAAGAAAGTGAAGACTTGTCATTCTTAAAATGTCATTTCCTGCTATATCCTGAGATCGATTATTCTTTTGTACACGCAAGTACTTTACTTGTTATTGCGAGAGGCAACCTTTAGTGGAATCAATCAGAACTATTATAAATACAAGAACAAGTGATAACAGAAATAATTACCTCTTTATAATTAAAAACAAATTATGTTGTCAATGTGGTTAACTTTTCTTTTTCATGAATGGAAAAGGGTTTATTGAAGTGTTTCACAAATGCTTCTTCGTGTGCTCCAACATGGCCGCTGCTCAGCAGCAGAAACACGTCACCTAGGAGCACAGGATGTTTACGGCTGCAGCAGGAAGGAAGAGAGGAGCTCACTGTTTCCTAGAGGAGAGAGGAGCCCACTGTTACCTAGAGGAGAGAGGAGCTCAGTGTTTCCTAGAGGAGAGAGGAGCTCACTGTTTCCTAGAGGAGAGAGGAGCTCAGTGTTTCCTAGAGGAGAGAGGAGCTCAGTGTTTCCTAGAGGAGAGAGGAGCTCAGTGTTTCCTAGAGGAGAGAGGAGCTCAGTGTTTCCTAGAGGAGAGAGGAGCTCAGTGTATCCTAGAGGAGAGAGGAGCTCAGTGTTTCCTAGAGGAGAGAGGAGCTCAGTGTTTCCTAGAGGAGAGGAGCTCAGTGTTTCCTAGAGGAGAGAGTGCCCTCTTAAAGAGACATTGCACCTCTCTTAAAGAGACAGTACTGTCTTAAAGAGACAGAGACCCCTCTTAAAGAGACAGCGCCCATCTCGTGGAGAGACAGCGCTCTCTTAAAGAGACAGCTCCCCTCTCTTAAAGAGACAACGCCCGCCTCTTAAAGAGACAGTACTCTCTTAAAGACACAGTGACCTCTCTTAAAGAGACAGCGCTCTCTTAAAGGGACTCTGCCCGTCTCATAAAGAGACAGCGCCTTTCTTTTAAAGAGACAGCACCCCTCTCTTAAAGAGACAGTACTCTCTGAAAGAGACAGCGCTCTGTTAAAAAGACAGCGCCCCTCTTTTAAAGAGACAGCGCCCCTCTCGTAAAGTGACAACACTCTCTTAAAGTGACAGCGCCCCTCTCTTAAAGAGACAGCACTCTCTTCCAAAGGGTCAACAATCTCATTCCTCCCTTCACAGTCAGTATGTGCACAGGTGATCAACACTCTCAAGTATAGGAGAAACACATGAATTAACGTGAAAAACACATTTAAAGTGAATTATAAGAAATGGACACAGTTATATTTGAATGGTAAGATTCATAACATAACATATTACAGAGTGCTACAGCTACAAATAAATAATCAATGAAAATAATCAGAAGTGACTTTACCTCATAGGTCCACCCTGACATGTCACTCAATAACAACTTGATCAATGCAGTGTTGAAGTGTTTTTAAGGGATTTGGTTGTATGAGCTTTTCCTCCCAACAGCGATGTAATAACACAAGTTAAAGCGCCATTAGAACCTTTAAACCTCCTAAAGCAACATCGGGTAAATTAGTCTTTTACATCCAATAAACACTCTTAATTCACACTTAGGGTCCTTTTATAGAGCCTCTTATCTGGAGTGACCGCCGTGTTCTCAGAGCAGACAACATCTTCACTTGAAGAGAGGAAACATTCGGCTGCAATTAAGATGCTCGGTGATGGAGAGGAGGCGGAAGGCTTTGTCTGCTTTGTGCGGAGCGAAGATCCAAGTTCAGAGAAACAAGTCAATTCACTCTTCATCACTTCTGTATGGACTTATTTAAAAAGTCATCGTTAGCCAGTGTTAGCCACCAGAGAGCCCCCCCGAAGACCACCATGATGTCATTATAGTGGAGCCATATTGCACATAGTCTGTATGAATACTTGTTTGCTGTCTTCTACTCCTCAACATGTATTTAAAAATGTGTTTGTAAATGTATAATACATATTAATTTAATTTTTCAAAATAAACGAAAACATTCTAATGGTCATTTTATATACATATATATATATACATATATGTATATATATAAATATATATATTTATCAATATATATTAATGTTATGAATCCAAACACGAGGGCGTTAGATGTTCAGATGTCCTCAACAAGTATGAATCAGAACTAGTGGTGATTTCTTCATGGTGGATGAAGGAGATGATAACTGTTTCCACGGAGTAAAGCCACAGAGATAAACCCCGCCCCCTCTAAGCCCCGCCCCTTCTATGGCGTGAATGAAGCGAATGATGCGAAAAACAACAAATATTCAAGCGGGTAAACTAACACAAGTCTATTTTGGTGTGACTGTAGTCGACTATGTTCCGTTTCTTTAAGTCCTACACCATCTTCTCAACTCCAGGAGCTCAGACACATCGGTAACAACCTCCAGGAGCTTCAGATTAAAGCCACAGAGATAAGCCCCGCCCCCTCTGAGCCCCGCCCCCTCTAAGACGCGAATAGTCAAGCGAGTGAACTCAGGCGAGTAAAGCGCTGCGAGTATTCTCATCAGAAGAGACAAACCGCCGTCGCCGGCCCTGTCTTCCTGTTCCCTGCGCCGAGCGGCGTTTTAGGAAATGTCCTCAGCTGCACATCGATACCCAGCTCTAAGTGGGGGGAGGGGGGGGGGGGTGAAGACTCAATCTGCTCATCTCCATAACAACTCCGCCGTCAGTCACACGCCGGTCCATCAGCGGCGAGGAGAGAGGCGGCTGTCAGGCGTCTTCATTACGGCGCCCTGCGTACCGGCGCCGGCTGCTCAAGGAGACGCTACAGGGCCGAGGCGGAGGGCCTCCAAGTGACAGTAATACCAACACACACACACACACACAACATGCACACAACGTTACGCAACAGTGACAAACACGCACGCGTACAGGTCTCTGGGTGACAGTAATGGCATGTAATGACGAGATGTGCATGGGGGGGGCTGTCACCTGTCAGCGCTCTAAACAGAGAGGGGGGGGGGGGTTGTTGTGTTGGTGTTAGCAGGAGGGGGGGGGGGAGTGTGTCCCGGGGGGAGGAGGTAGGCTGCAGCGTGTCCATGTGAGACGGCCGAGGTGACGCTCGTCTTCATATTCATGTCCGTGTGTGGAATTCATTATGAATATTATGTGTAAATATAAATATATATATTTATATATATGGTTCAGGATGGCTGCAGTCAGACTGAATCTTCAAGAAATACTAAACATGACGTCCTCTGTCTCGGGAGCTCTCATTGAATCAGGAGAAACTTCACAAAAAAACACGTCTTTTCACTCCGGCTTTGTGTGTAAAACATGTAAAACGTGTCCACGACTCCTGGTAAGTGTACAAGTTAAAGTGAAAGTTAATGACCAGCAATTAGAAAAGTATATTAACAACCAATAATCATATTACCATGAACCTCTGTGAGACATTCACATCCTTGTGTCTCTTCACAATTCACTACATCTGAGCACAACATCCTCTTTCCAGGCTAAATCTCTACTTATGATATATTATGATTTACAACATTAAAATGAAAAAAATATTTTTACCCTAAAAATGAAGCACTGAGAAATGTTCCACATGTACAATGTTCACCAGCGGCAAAAAGAAAGTCCACTTTAACAATGTGGGAGTGGAAGACGGAAGTGGGCGATGAGGTCGTGGAGTGGGCGATGAGGTCGTTCTACAGCCGATGATGTCGTTGCCTTAAAGACGCAGTGTGTTATTTAGGCTCTAAAATGCTTTTTTTTCCCCACCTCACATTCCTCTCGTAGACTTTCTGTTCACAAATTAGACCCAAAACGCTCAGATGAACACGCTCCGTGAACACAGCTGCTGTTCCCCCGTCGGCCACAGGGGGCGGCGGTATCTCCGGCTGCAGCTTGGGCTGAG
Organism: Liparis tanakae; assembly: GCA_036178185.1. Lineage (NCBI taxonomy): Eukaryota > Metazoa > Chordata > Actinopteri > Perciformes > Liparidae > Liparis > Liparis tanakae. The sequence continues at coordinate 878,924 of CM070096.1, read as the reverse complement.
GGGCAGGAGCGGTCCGCCCACGCCGTGATGCAGCCGCACGGCGGCCTCCGTGAAGTCGGATTGAACAACACCAGAGTCAAAAAATACATGCTGGAAACACACACACACACACACACACACACACACACACACACACACACACACACACACACACACACACACACACGTGAAGCCTTGGGTTGTTGTTCAGCTCCACCGCTCCAGCCCGTGAAGAGCTGCCTCCTCTTCCTCTGCGACGTGACTTCTGAAGACTCTGCGGCTCCTTCATGTGGCGACACGCACAGAATCAATAATAATAATGATAATAATAATAATAATAATAATAATAATAATAATAATAATAATAATAATAATAATAATAATACTATTGTACTGATGTTTACAAACACTCACAAACATGCGAGCTGCGGGAGGATTGCAGGCCGGGATTCTGACGGCCTGTGGTTTCATAGCCGTTATTGCATATTTAAGAAAAAGGCTGTGCATATATTTTATATTTCTATAAGCCACACAACCCCCCCCCCCCTGGCAATGAGAGTCGGCAGTAATCCTTCCCTTCCATCAGCGTGTGCATATTAAGTGCATCGAATTGAAGAGAAAATCAATGAGAATGAAGTTATGAAGATCAAACATGAATCCCTGAGTGGAGTCTATGTTTTAAAAAAAAGACAAAAAGGTTATTGTTCGTATTCTAAAATATATATATATATATATATATATATATATATATTTACATTTATATATATAAATACATATATTAAAAAAAATGATATATGTTTAATATATGTGATGATGTCACTGTGATGACATGATGATGTCACCTTCAGATGGACATGATGATGTCACCCTGATGACATGATGATGATGTCACCCTGATGACATGATGATGTCACTGTGGGAGGCGTCTCTGACATCGTGGCGGTCCCAGCTGACTCCTCCTCCTTCACACGTTGCCATGGATCCAACCTCAGCGGGCCCGTCTCACACCGTCCACCCCGGCGCCGCCACGCCGCCCACCGGCTCACGTGTGATGTCGACACCGCCGCCCCAAAGCGGCGCTCCTCCTCCTCCTCCTCCTCCTCCTCCTCCTCCTCTTCCTCCTCCTCCTCCTCCGAGAACGACGCAACATCCACAAACACCCGAGTCACGTCGCCACCTCTCTGTTGAAGTGGATGTTTCTCCTCCTGTGGGCCGTGGAGTGGGCCCAGGAGGCGCCGAGCAACAGATGAATCATGCGTGTCCTGATGTGACTGCTCCTCCTCCTCCTCCTCCTCCTCCTCCTCCTCCTCCTCTTCCTCCTCTGCAGGAGCAGCTGTGTGCATGTCGATGAACCCTGGTGGACAGAATTAATGGGACACATGTTGCCTCGGCTCTCTTTGCTCGGCTTCGGGGGGAAAGGAGCAAAGCGACGCGTGTCCCTGAAGGCATCACGAGGGCCTTTTTAATCTGCAAACATATACATTAACTGATCTGCTCATTAAGGCCCCCCACACACACACGCACACACACACACACACACACACACACACACACACACACACACCTGTTGTCTCTGCTCTGAGGCGCCGTGAGGACGGGGAGGTTGCAACATCTCAGACGAGCAAAAAACAAACGATCTGCAATTCTAATAAGAAAAGCCAACGGCTGTAAATAATTAAACAGACAGACGGGCACAGATGGCCACTGTGAAGGAGAAGTTCTCCACCGGAGGAGGAGAAGAAGAATGAAATGATGCAGAAGAAGAAAGAAGAAGGACGGAGGGAGGAAGAAGGGAAGTGGTGCTTCTGGTCTGAGCGTTACAGCTAAGCTCTGGGTGTCATGGCGATGGACCCGAGAGAGCACCGTCCTCTCCTCCTCCACCACATCCATCTCCTCCTCCTCCTCCTCCTCCTCCTCCTCCTCCTCCTCCTCCTCCTCCTCCTCCTCCTCCTCCTCCTCTTCTCCGGCCTTGACTTCCACTCTCTTCGTGCTGCTCTGACTCTAGATGTGCTTTTTCAATTCCTCGATTCCTTTCCTCGGCTCTCCTCTGCTGGAGAGCTCGATGAAAGAACATCTGCTTCCCTCTGGGACGTCGCCCAGAGCAACGTGACGGATCCCCCCCCCCCCCCCCCACACACACACACACACACTGCTCAGGGAGCGACTACAACAGGAAGCCGACAGCACAAGTGGCGGTGATGCGGTCCACCTGAGCCGCCGGGTGTTTTTTTGTTCACTCACATTTTTCTTATTGTTTCTTGATTTTTTAATTTTCAGAGCTCCAATGAACGTCGTGGAGGCGGCGCGAGTGACGGATCCGCCCCTTTGCTAAGCCCCGCCCCTTGTTGACCATACCTGCATACTGTTGATCCAACCTTTGATACAAAAAAGAAGAACAAAATATTTCTGAGTGAGGGGAGAGAGGGCATGAGTCAAACTGATGGGTTAAAAAGAGAGAGAGGCTTTATATATATATATATATATATATATATATATATATATATATATATATATATATATATATATATATATATATATATATATATAAATAAAAAGCCTCTCAATATTACAAAAGCACGAATATATATATATATATATATATATATATATATATATATATATATATATATATATATATATATAAAGCCTCTCAATATTTGATACAAAAGCACAAATATTTATATATTTTTGTATCAAATATTGAGACTGTCAATGCAACATGCCTTGACTTATGGACTTGATGACAACAATAACAACTCTTCCATGAACACGCTGCCGTGTGTGGTCTGGAGAGCAATGCGATGCGCTCGTCTTCCTCGCACCACGATTAAGGTCCGCCTCCTGCAGCTGACGTCCACATCGCGCCTTCAGGCCCGGGCGCCAACCGCCGGACAAACGCTCCTCGGATCGGACGTCTTCCTCCTCGTCGAGCCGGTCCGCCGCCTCGACGTTCGTATTGCGGCCTGCTTGCGCTCGGCTTCGTCTCGGTGGATTATTGAGAAGTTTGAGAGTTGCTCCGAGCCGACGGCGAGATCCATATTCATCTCACGTCGGCGGGCGAGCAGCCGACTGCCAACGGACACGGAGACGGACACACGCTCCGCCAAGAGAAACCACGGACGCTCTTCTTGAGTTTAAAGACGTCTGGGAGTCTCACCCTCATCCTCATCTCCATCCTCATCATCCTCATCGTGGGTTGTCTTCACCGGCCGGACCTTGAGGATCCTGTGTGTCTAGATTGCCGGTTTAGTGGACTTTAAGTCGGGGGTTGGGCAGAACTTCCTGAATGTCACGTCCGGTTCCTCCGTGTTTATGATTTATTTTGTGCAGTGATGCATAACCGCCACTAGGGGTTACTAGAGCGCATCTCACATGTACAAACACACTGGTTCCATCACAATGACCTCATTGTTTCCACAACTTTGAGAGTGATTGCCGTGTAGTTCGGTACTCTTCACATTTCTTGAGTTGTGGGGATCTTCCGACTTTCCCATGGAGCACACCCATCAGTTCTCCATGTAACCGCCTGCCAACCCCACGGCGTTCCCATCCGCTCCATCCACCCCGGGTCTGAAGGAGCAGCTCAGCTCACATCGTGAATGTTGTTTCATTCCCGAGGCTCGGCTGCTCGTTGGGATGCGTGAGCGGAGCGTCGCGTGGCTCCGGGTTGTTTGACAGGTTCTCGGCGTGCGAGACACTTCTAAAGCTATCAGAGCTCCATCGGAGTCAGACGATGGTGGAGACGCCACACCGGCAGATGCATTATATATTTATGGTAATAGTAAACGGACTGTACCTGGAGAGCACATTTATATCTTACACCCCTCCACTTGTCATCATTCACTCTGAGGGCCGGGGCCAGCCTGCAGTACGCCACCCGGCCATCAGGAGGAGCAGTCAGAGCCAATCAGAGGAGGCACAGCAGGCTGGAGAGACTCTAGGTCAAGTTAACCTTTAGTGTCTCATCCTAACCCAACTCTAGGTTAAGTTAACCTTTAGTGTCTCATCCTAACCCAACTCTAGGTTAAGGGTAACCTTCATTATCTAAGCCTAACCCCCAAGCTCTCCTCCACAGGATCAAACCACAGGTCCTGTCGGTGGAAGTTGCCCCTCATGACCGACTGAACACAACGATGTAGAACGATAACTATCCAACTACACGTTATAATCAAAACTTTCAGCTCTTAACATCTCTAGACATTGTTAAACATCTCTAGACATCTCTAGACATCTCACATGGACCGTTTACCTCCATTCCACCGACCCCAATGCGCTGATCGATGCCCGATGACCCAGACCTGAATCTCTCTCTCTTCTTCTTTGTTGTTATTAATATTATTGTAACTTCCACTCAGACGTTTCTTCACACATGTTACAGATGACTACCAGCCCGCCATCAGCAAAGCATTCATTCTCTCTCTTCTGATATTCCAGTTGCTCTTTGTTGCTTCAACATGACACTCTCTTGGCGGTAGACTGGACCTCGTTGTGATTGGTCGTATGCAGAGAACACACGCCCCCTTTTTATGTCGACACATTCCCAGCCAGACGCAGAAACTCAACTTCTGATTGGCTGATTGGATTTTCAACAATGTTTAGTGGCGAGTTTGAAGGTCACCCAGCGTATTACGCACCAACGTCTTCTCTTTCTTCAACAAACACTTTCTCCAGCTTACAGAAGATCTCCCTTGTTTTTCACCCGCATCCTTTATCCAAGTCTGAGGGATTTACCCGGCTAATTCCTCTCTCTCTCTCTCTCGCTCTCTCTCTCGCTCGCTATAATGGATGGCTTGTGCGTAATGCGTTAGCTACACAATGCTCGCGTCGCGCACGCTTCTCGTGAAAGCCCAAATAGATTTGTGAGCTCATTGAAAAGGTTCCTGTCTCAGGTAATCAATAAAAAGACATGTTTGTGTCTGGCTCTGAGTCTCGTGGGAGAGCGGAGCTTTGTGAGCACGAGCTGCTGACTCAGCTCCATCTTCCACAAAAACACTCCGGTTATAGGAAACCAATGGGCCGAAAGCTTTGGGAAACTTTATGCAAAGTGTCTTTGTTGGATCTGAATTGAGCCTTTGATAACAAAGCGTGTGCAGCGCCTCAGCGTGGACCTCCTCTCTGCTCCGCTCGCTTTACATAATCACTATGGATGTTTACAGCAGTCGATAGTTAAACCCCCGTCTAGATTTGTCCGGATAGAAGCTGTCTTTGTGCTGGGATTGGGGTAAACACGGCGCTGTGATGCTAGAGCCATGTGACCATCCCCTTCAATGCATCACACAGGTGTCAAACACGAGGCCCGCGGGCCCAATGCGGCCCACCGCGGCGTTTCATGCGGCGCCACACGGCTTGAAAGACGAGTGATCCCCTTTTCGTAAAGACATTGAAGAAAAATGTCGGTGCTTTTATTTTGAAGGTTTCAAATTGCATGGATTTATATTGTAATATTAGAGACATTTTCTGATGTGCAATATATTTACACTTAAATGAACAATAATCAAATGCAAAGAGGGTTATTCAACAATATGTTGGAGGAGTTTATAAAGTGTTTCCGGCCCTTTAAGACGGCGGCCATGATGCTGAACATGAGTTTGACGCCCCTGCATTACAAAAAATATAATTATTATTATGAAACCTTTATTTAACCAGGTCAGTCGCATTGAGATTAAAAGTCTCTTTTCCCGGGTGACCTGGACAAGACCGAAGAAGACGAGTTAAAAGAAACTAGAAGTTACGAGACGATGACACAACAGAGTTCACTCAACAAACATTCACAATAACAATCATTTGTATCTGGACAGACGTCCAATAGAAGCTGCTCACCTCCCCCTCCCGTCCACGTCCGCTGTGATTGGCCGACCAGGCCTCTGCAGTGAGGACCCATCAGAATTTTCTTCTTCTTCTTCTTCTTCTTCTTCTTCTTCTTCTTCTTCTTCTTCTTCTTCTTCTTCTTCTTCTTCTTCTTCTTCTTCTTCTTCTTCTTCTTCTTCTTCTTCTTCTTCTTTTTCACTCCATCCTCATACTCTCTTTGATGTGGGTTCTCATCTCTCTGGTTTCAGTCAGCGAGACGTTTAAGGACTCAAACGGCTACTCATCGCTACGAAAGAAGAACTTTATAATCTTTTTATTACAAAGTCAAATAACAAACTGGAGCTCCGGGAGGATTTGGACAGTAATTTATACGCTGTTGACATTCTGAAGGTTTGGGGGGTCGAGAGTTTAGATACTCCACATGATTGTAATGTGAACCACGTATGAAAGGTTATAAACTACAACACATAAAAAACAACTTCATGATAATCGCTGAGTCCCCTCAGGGTGTAAACACCACCTGTGAGAAGCAGCCGGTAACCGGAGCTTTAGCCTGGACCAGATGACATCATCAAACCCCCCCCCCCCCCCCTCAGCGCTCTGGTCGGTACCACGGTTCCCTTGAGCAAAAGAGAACTGCATTTTGGATTATAGCATAGATTAAGTTTACCTGTATTTCATTTCATTTGTTTCTTCTTTTTCAGTTTAAGTGAGAGAAAAAAAGATCGCAACGAAACATAAAAAAAATGACGAAAACAAAAAAATTATCAAATATATAGAAAAGAATAAATATAAATACATTTCAATAAATATAAATATAAATAAATGTAAATAGTTAAAATATAAATGAATACAAATTAATATTCATAAATATAAATACATACAAATACATACAAATATATAAAAATAAATATAAATAAATACAAATACCTAAAAATAAATACAAATACCTAAAAATAAATACAAATACATACAAATAAATACAAATACATACAAATAAATACAAATAATGCAAACCCTTCAGGGTGAAAATACCACCTGTGTGAAGCAGCCGGGTTACTGGAGCTCAAGCCTGGACCAGATGACATCATCAGGTGAACAGGTGGGTTCCTCCACTGGGCGTGGCGTTTGTGTCCCAAGGTGAATGTAGGTCATCGTAGCTCTGTTATGGTCTCTATGGTCTCTCTTTTTTTAAATATTCCTTCTCTTGCCAGCCGCCTTCTCTCTGCACGGTGTCCTCCAGAAGGATCAATCGCTTCTCAAGGACCGGTCCAATTACCCGCCGCGCCGACACACTTTTATATCTGCCTTCGAGGTCGATTCATGTGAGACTGGAGAGCCGCTCCTCCTCCTCCTCCTCCTCCTCCTCCTCCTCCTCCTCCTCCTCCTCCTCCTAGGATCCTCTTCATCCTCAACCAATCTGCCGGCCTTTGATACGGCGGACCGGCAGCTGCTCCTCATCAGGCCGGCTGACCCGGCTCCTCTCGGGGATCGGCCTCCACCTGTCGCGCCGCGCTCGGCGGACGGATATAAGTGAGGAGGGAAAGTCTCCTCTGGGCCCCTCGGAGGGTAGGGTTATCTCTAGTCCACTGAACTGGACCCAGATCATCCACAGCACCGCTCCCTGACCTCGTGTCTTGCTTTCCTTGTAATCACATATTGTTTTTTTTCTCTTTACATTTGGTAAACAAAATACAAAAATATATTTTTAATAAAACCTTTTTCTCTCTCCTGATAGGTCGGTGTGTGAACATGTTCTCTATCGTGTCTTCTGTTTGGCCGATGACCGACAGGTGATATTTTTATGCTTTCATAACTCGTAACGTAGTGTTACAATAACTATATAAATAAATAAATAAATAAATGAATATATATATATATATATATATATATATATATATATATATATATATAATATCACATATTTCGGGACTTCAGCCATTTGACAGATTGACACGTAAAAAAAATATATATATATATATATTGCAAACCACATGATGTTCATAAAGCAAAGAAACCAACAATGATTGACAGGACAATATATATATATATATATATATATATATATATATATATATATTTGACATTTTTATATATATATTTCTTTATGAAACCTTCAATTATAATATATATATATATACATTATATATATACATACATATTTATTTATAAATATATGACATAATTAGTATAAATATGTAACATATAATAAATATATTCTTTTTATATAAGTGAAGTTTTCATAATTAAACTAAAACGATATATATATATATATATATATATATATATATATATATATATATATATATATATATATATATATATTTGAGTGAAACGAAACCCAAAATCAAATGAGTCTCCCTCACAAAATAATGCACCAAGCAGTTTGGTTGTGATGCTCACATCACATACGCACACACACACAACACACACACACACACACACACACACACACACACACACACACATAGGACATGCTCCTCAGCCGCCCGGTGTTATCACCCACAGACAGGTCCGCTCCGGGCTCCGTCTCCTCCATCTGCCAGGCCCAGAGCTCTCTTAACACCTCCACCCCCCCCCCTCTCCCCGCCTCACATCTGAGGCGCTGAACCCATCAGGCCCGAGTCAACACCCAGCCTCCCCGTCTCGGCGTAGCCGCGGTGCGTCGGCTTTGATTTCTAAATGTGAAACACACTGCGGGGAACGGGAACTTCTCCTGAAATGCCACTTTCCCTGTGATCAGCTGCTCTCCAGCCCCAGCCCTCCTGAGGAGGTGATTACAGCTCGGGGGAGGCCACGCTAATGACAGGGAGGACCGAGCAGCTTGATTACACCAGTTGCTAGGTAAACATGACTGATTAGATGGTGTACACTTCCTCTGTGCTAACAACATCAGGACCACGACCGAAGGAACGCTTCGCTTGGATACAGAGGGACATCTTCAATTCTGCTTTAACAGAAGATGGAAAAACAAAGTTCCTGGGATACTAAATGTATTACTTTAAAAATAAGATCCATTGAGTAAAAAAATGTAGATATCAAAAGTTTTTCCATGTAATAATTTAAATATATATATATATATATATATATACATTTATATATTTTAATAATTAGTTATATATATATAACTAATTATTAAAATATATAAATGTATATATATATATATATATATATATATATATATATTAAAATATATATAACCAAATATATATATATATATAGTTTTACATAAATGTATATATATATACAAATATATATATATATATATATATATATATATATATATTTGGTTACATATATATTTATATATATAACTATCTATATAAATATATATAAAAAATATATATATATACACAAATATATATATATATATAAATTTCAAATAATTATATATATATATCTATATATAGTTATATATATATATAGTTATATATATATATATATATATATATATATATATATATATATAAAAATGATGGCTGTGCACAGTCTGTGTTATGTCCGTCTCAAAGTGTTCCCATATGCACATTTGAATATGTATTTCCTGTAATCATTGCTCCTTTCAAAACTGACTGTGAAGAATTCCTCATGACATGTCTCCGGCGTAAGTGTGATGGATGTAAGTGATGGATGTGAGTGATGGATGAAAGTGGTGGATGAAAGTGGTGGATGTGAGTGATGGGAACACAGATCCAGAGCCCCGTTTCCTTTAAAAACTCTATAGAATTATCCAGTTCAGCTGAGTTCAAATGGATGTATTCACAATGTTATGACTTTTGAAATACAAAACTTCTCTTTTGTGCTCCCGGTCCGGAGCTTCACCTCCGAAACGACACGCTGAGTCACCGACAGAGGTCACCGACAGAGGTCACCGACAGAGGTCTGTAGACCGAGCGCTCTGACGACTGACATCATCCGTCTGTAATTCACCGGACTGGCAACATGTTATCTTTGTGTGATTCAACAAAAACACCCGGTCAACATACAGTCTGATTTGACATGTATGTTTCAGTTTTTCTTTTTGAATAAATTAGAAAAACATCCGTCAAGAAATGAACAATAATGATAAAAAAAAAGAACTTTTTTGTTTTTAGCAAATGGCTGAAATGAAACAAAGAGTGAAAGGGTCTGAATATGTTCCGTACCCACTGTTTATATATATATATATATATATATATATATATATATAGAGAGAGAGAGAGAGAGAGCGATAACATTATCAGATGAGTGGCTTGACATTTATTCTCCAAATATTCCGCTCTGAATGTAAAAGAAAGATTGAAACACGTCTATATTTTCAAGATGAACTCCATCCATATGTATCCTCGCCCACACACACACGTACACACACTCCACCTCCCCCGACATCAGTGTGAGCCCTCGCCGCCCCTCACTTCCCTCTGCATTGATTCTTTGAGAACATTTTCTTTTTGTTGATTTTCCGGAGCAATAAAGCGATCGGCCCGAAGCTCTTCTGGCTGAATCTCCAACTTCCTTTTAATAAGTCAGCGGCTCGCAACAGACAAACACCTCGGCCACTAATGGAGCGGCCGGAGACGTAACTCAAGGGCCGAAGGAAACTCTTCTGTCAGTGAGGTCACCGGTGGGAGAAAAAGGAGGGAGGAGGTATAATCGAGTCTGAAGGAGACGAATCCGGCGGTTGTGTCCTAAACACCGGCCGCCAGGCGGCTCTTCATCCGGAGGACCACGATCAGCTCACAGTCGACCGCTCCTCTTCCTCCTCCCCGTCGGCGTGGAGCGATCCGGGCGGCGGCGCCCTCACACCACCCCTCACGATCGCCGGGCATTAAAGTTACATGACATCACATCACATGTCATTTAGCAGACGCGTTTATCCAAAGAGACTTACAATAAGTGCATTTCAACCTAGAGGACAAACTCAGAACAACAAGAATACAGAAAGTAACATTTCCTCAACATAGTCAAACTACAAAAGTACCACAATAAGAGCCATTCAAGTGCTACCAAAGTGCAAGTCTGTGTTTAATCCAGATATAGTCTAAAGGTGCGTTTTCAGTCTCCGGTGAAGCTGTAGAGACTTCCTGCTGTCCTGACGTCAGTGGGGAGCTGGCTCCACCAATCAGGAGCCAGGATACAAACAGTCTGGATGTAGAGTGATGAGATGGAGGTGACGGAGTCACAAGTTCACATCTTTTAAAAAGGACGACCCCCCTGGAAGGCAGCAGCAGTCACAGGGCTGGAGAACAATGAACACACATCATCAGGAGGGCAACTGGAATCTAATCCTGCAGCAGCTGGAGGAATGAAGGCACTTTATCTTTAAAAAAAAAGAATAGCCGGGGTTTAAAAGCTGAGCGGGATATAGAATACATTGAAAAGAGGAAGGAGAAGAAGGAACCGCCCCACACAGCCCCGTATCTGCCGTGAGGATCTCCCTGACGGTTGCGTGGACACGTCCGGTGGCGGCGGGGCGCGTGGGCGTTCGCCGACATGGACTCTGAGGACGGTTTCTATTCTGAGAGTAATGGCTGCCGGATTGAGGCGGGCCGCTTCTCCCCCCGTCTAATCTCCTTGACTTCTCGACAGGCAATTTGGGACCCAGAGATGTGTTATCTGAGGCCGCCCGATGGGCGCCGCGATACGCTCACGTCCTCGAGCGGTGCAGACGCTGCACTCGTCACGCCAAAACCGGGGAGTCAGGGAAATATGTAACGATGAAAACACGATTGTACAGTTATTCAGAGATGTTTAAAGATGTCTAAGATACCAACATGTCGTGCCAGGTGAGATACTGCAAATGGTAGGGAGTACATTACTGTATTAAGTATTATACTTAAAGCTGATATGAGTGACTTTCATTGTGTGTTCTGGCGGCCCCTGTGGACAAAAGCGGTATTGTCTCCCAGTAACAAATAATTAACGATAATAGAGTTATTCTAAAAATTGTAAAGATGACTAAGATACCAACATTTTATGCCAGGTAAGATACTGCTAGTGGTAGAGAGTACATTACTCTATTAAGTATTATACTTAAAGCTGATATGAGTGACTTTCATTGTGTTTATATTCTGGCGACCCCTGTGCATTTTCAAAGAGACTTATTAGAGCTGCCTGATAATAAGGAGTTGACCTAAGAGACTTATAGAGCAGCCTGATCATAAGGAGTTGACTTAAGAGACTTATAGAGCAGCCTGATAATAAGGAGTTGACCTAAGAGACTTATAGAGCAGCCTGATAATAAGGAGTTGACTTAAGAGACTTATAGAGCAGCCTGATAATAAGGAGTTGACCTAAGAGACTTATAGAGCAGCCTGATAATAAGGAGTTGCAGTAATCCAGTCTCGAAGTAACGAATGTGTGAACCAATTTATTTGCATCTTTTTGAGATAAGATGTGCCTGATTTTTGAAATATAACATATGCTAAAATGCAGTCTTTGAGCTGCTTCACGTGGGAGGGCATTAATGGCAGTTACACTATCAGAGTAGCAGGGAACATACACACTTGTTCTCTAAGCTTCATAAAACCACGATTGCTGCTAAACTGCTGCAGTGAACACTTGAAATCATCTTCTTTCCACTTGATGTCAAGGTCGGACGCTTCCAGAGGAACAGAGAGCAGCGGGGAGAAGAACGATCGCTCCGTTCCTTCAGAAGGCAATACCTCGTAGTCAGGAATGTGAGAGCAACTGAAAGGTACAACACAAGAACATTTAGATCTTATTCTTGTGCCAGAGTTTAATGGAAGACTTCCAGACAGAAGAATACACATGTGAACATATTTGAACACTAGAGTAAGCGTTATTCAGTATTAATGTTCACACCAGCACGAAATGAAATAGCAATACGATTAAGACACTTAGAGTACAGTTACATCTTAGAAAAGGTTAAAACAAGTGCACACACTTACATTGTATATTATTGCTTGAAGAGAATCTAAGATAGAAAAATAATATAGTGTATGGTATTGGATGTGATGTTGTAAATTATATTAAAAAGGAATACAATGTCATGTTTCACATTATTGTGAAATTTAGTGTTGCACATTATTATGAAATGTAATGCTGGAGATTATTGTGAAATGTCATGTTGCACATTATTATGAAATGTAATGCTGGAGATTATTGTGAAATGTCATGTTGCACATTATTGTGAAATGTTGCACATGATTATGGAATTTAAAGTTGCACAGGGTTTAAAGAAGTCTTATTCCACATGCCGTGGTTGCTGTTGGTTACTGCAATGTTTCAGCCGTCTTTCCTCCACAGGGGGCGGAGTTATGCAGCTTGATGACCACAGGTAGAAAATACTTCCTGTGATTATGTACACTAACACTAACTGGCAAAAGTAAGATGTTATACCAGTCTTAGACAACGCTACGTCGAGAAAAAAATAAATAATCATACTTTAGTCATAGCATGCACAGAGAGAGTCGTCAGAGTATCAAGTGGTTAGTTGACTGGTCTTCAGAGGGAACGATGCACACCCCTATAGAATACCCTCTTAAAGCTCTTTCCCCAGGTAAACAGGTCGTAGTATATAAAACAGAATGTAGGAATTTACTTTGCATCACCCTCTGAATTATAACCCCTGTCCAGAGTAAATATAAGTGCACATTCTAGCATTTTATGCTTTGCTATTAATGTCGTCCGACAATTTCACTCTTGAGTGAGCACACACAAACCTCTCCACTTCTGTCGAGTCCAAGGATAATAACCGATGTGACCTTAATTTACCGCCACACACTTGAATGTTAAACCAAAGAGAATATCGTCACGCAGCACTTACAGAGTAAAAACTTCTGGCTCTGGAATGCGGCGGACATTTGTCCCAATCAGACGCTCCGCCGTCTCCCCCTCTGTTGTTGCTCTCCCTGAGGAAACTTAATACAAGGTGATCAGTCTTAACTAATAGACCGTTTGGATGCGATGTGAGCAATTGGAGGAGGCAATGCGGCGGCGTACCGCGGGCACATTAATAAAAGCAGGCGGCGTTGACGGCGGTTCGATCGGCGGAAGACGTGTTGTCGTCCAGCATTTAGTAAACACACAATCATAAATTCTTGGCGGTAAACAACAAGGAATAAAAACTCACATGGTGTTCAGCTCTTGGGGGTTGGGAACACTTAACTCAAACTTCGGGGGGATTGCATTGAAATGCAGGGGCATGCTTGTGGAAGGAGTGTGTGGACCATTGCATCACACATCTCCACCAGATGCTGATTAAACAGCAGCCCTTGGAACGTAGATTATGCTGAACAGAGAGCCTCAGCCGGGTGTGGATCCACTTACTAAGTCTACAATGTCATCCTTTCCATCCATTTCCACTTCCTGCCCCCTGGGGATGGTACTCAAGCCACTGCTTTCAAAGCTAGTGTGCTTTTGCTCCCCTTGCATATTGTTAAGAGCCGTGCAGCAGATTCAAAATGCATTGCGAAAAGGCTTTTTTGATCAAATATGAACTGCCATACGGTGACTCACCCTCTTACTGTATGAAAGAAACATAATGGAAATGAAATGTTAATGGCTCATTATTCTCGCCACCTGGTGCGTGTAGGGATGTATTTAAAGTTTGAATTAAGGGGTGGAACTGAATCCCTGGGGGGGTTTCAACAAAGAAACACCTCTCCAACTACCGGGAGGGTGCTTGTTCCTTAATGATTATACGAACAGCACAACGCCGTAGTAATTTCTACAGTAGAATAATGTCACCCGTGATGTAACAAGTCCAGGTCATTCAGCTGAATTATTTGAATGGTTGGTACTTGCACATTGAATTTAAGCGTTCTCTGCTGGCCGTTTCGAACCTATAACTAATGCAGTCCGATATGTGTGTGTTTGTGTGGATGCTGCAGTTTGTGCTGTTGTTGACTTGGATTGCATTGCATTATAGAAAATTGTGTTTTTATTAATTTGTCCAACACATTTGGACCAACGAGGCTTCAAGCTCTATGACACAGACACCTCTTTGCTTTCTCTGTGGCTTGTCAAACTTATTATTATGGATAGTTACGTATGGTTGATATCTGAACAGGCATTTATTCATTAATTTATTTATTATTCATTAATTATTTATTCAGTAAAAACAAATGTCACAGCGGGTTATCGTACTAACTTTCCAACGTCAGTGGAATGCAACTTGGATTGACCGATAGACAAATAGTTAAAGATAAGATAAGATATTCATTTATTAGTCCCACAGTGGGGACATTTCAGGATCACAGCAGTGAATGTACATGAGAGCAATTAATAAAAATAAAAGATACAAATAAAAATACAATACTAAAAACTAAAATACAAAATACTAATACTACTACTAAAATACAAAATACAATATACTAATACTAAATTACTAAATACTAAAATACTAAATACTAAATTACTAAATACTAAATTACTAAATACTAAAATACTAAATACTAAATACTAATACTAAAATACTGAATACTAAATACTACAAGGGGAAAACAAAGTAAATCTTGCTCTGCTTGTGTTTTTATCAGAGTTCTATCTACATTTAAACGTCAAAAAGCCAATCATTAGTTTTCTGGCCAATCGGAGCGTCCGGCTCCATCAGCTCCGGCTTTGCTCGATGGACTCTCCTCCATTCGTTTCACATTGTCTTCGTGTTCCGGCTACTTGAGTCCGGAGAGAGTCTGGGTTCCATGCTTCATAACAGTGAAACTCGTCACCCGGAGAGGTTGAAGGAGGTACGGTACGTCTCTAAAGCTGACATGAGCAGTGGATGACTGTGGGTCAGTGGGTAGCCGGTCCGCCTCACAATCAGCGGGTTCGTGGTTCAACCCCCTGCCCTAGTCTATGTATCCTTGAGCAAGACGCTTAACCCTGAGTGGCTCCCTGTAACTGTGTCTACGGTATATAGTTGTACCATGATTGAACGTTGCTTTGGATAAAAGCGTCAGCTAAAAGTACATATAATAAAGACAATAGCATATTATTAACTAGCGTTAGCTACTCTACGCTACTGAGGTTCCACTGGATGTCTACTTATGCTGCTAGTCGATGTGTCCTTGAGCAAGTCGCTTAACCCTGAGTTACTGTAGTTGTGTCTACACTGTATGAATGTAGCATCATTGTAAGTTGCTTTGGATAAACCATCAGCTAAAGTTTTATGTAAAAAGGACATTAGTACATCGTTAACTAGCGTTAGCTACTCTAGCTACTGAGGTTACACATGCTGCTTAAATACCTACCAAGGCCTTCCAGAAAGTGTTATTTCTTCATTTCATTGACTTGTAACTTGATCGGCAGACGTGACGGTTCACTCTTACTCTGCGAGCGCCTTCAGCTCCTGTCAGCTTCGCTCTGAAATTGCTTTTGCAATCTTCCGATAGATGCTATTAATTCAGGGAGTGCCGTGCGCGGCACCGTGGGCTCCGTGGCAGCTCTGACAGCTTGACGGAGTAGCAGCAGAGGGCTTAGCTGAGGGTCAATGAGGTCTTTCTGGTCTTTACCGCAACTAGTTATGTAAAACTGGATGCAGCTGGCAGTGCTTTTATCTCCCCTGGTTGACCCTCCACTCTGCTGCATTTTTATGCTCCTCACTTATTTAATTATATTGTGCTACAGGAGTCCTTTTTTTCCTACATGGACCAATTTTAACTACCACATTTCCCACTCATACACTGTCTTTACTTTAATCACTGAACTTTACCCTGTTCATCTCATTTGGTTGCATTTAAATGAAGGAAACTGGAGCCAGACCGTGACACCAGTAACACAAGTCTAATCCACTCAACTAACAACATCAACCACTTTAGGAGTCGCGCGAGCGGCTGATACGCAGATACTGTTTCTGGAGTGTTCCCACTGGGTGATCTCTAACAAGCCAGACAGGCCCAGCAGCATGCACTCAGAAACACAGTGCACAATACAGACAGCATCCTAAAGCTAGTCTCCACTGGACAGCGCAGTAAACACTATAGCCACGGCCGAGAGAACTTCACTTACAGATCAAGCGCAAGTCGTCATTCCTACGGGGCTCGTCGGCGCTCTTGTCTTCAAGTTTTCCTTTTGGCAACCGAGTGACGGATGCGACGGCAACACTTGTCTGCACCCATTGTTTGAGTCTTTTTTAAACTAAAATGACGAATATCGAAGAACCAAAACTTGTCTATGACATTATTTATTTTTGCATGAAGAGTCACCGTGACACGGAGTCCCTCAGGAGTTTGCCAAAGGTGAACTGAAGAGTCACCGTGACACGGAGTCCCTCAGGAGTTTGCCAAAGGTGAGCTGAAGAGTCACCGTGACACAGAGTCCCTCAGGAGTCTGCTAAGGGTGAACTGAAGAGTCACCGTGACACGGAGTCCCTCAGGAGTTTGCCAAAGGTGAGCTGAAGAGTCACCATGACACAGAGTCCCTCAGGAGTCTGCTAAGGGTGAACTGAAGAGTCACCGTGACACGGAGTCCCTCAGGAGTTTGCCAAAGGTGAGCTGAAGAGTCACCATGACACAGAGTCCCTCAGGAGTCTGCTAAGGGTGAACTGAAGAGTCACCGTGACACGGAGTCCCTCAGGAGTTTGCCAAAGGTGAACTGAAGAGTCACCGTGACACGGAGTCCCTCAGGAGTTTGCCAAAGGTGAACTGAAGAGTCACCGTGACACGGAGTCCCTCAGGAGTCTGACGAGGGTGAACTGAAGAGTCAATACAACATTACATTATTAGTATTTATAAGGAGGATCCATAAGGAGACATTTGTCTTCAGGTCCCTTGATGAGTAGACATTGAAAGATCCTAGGAATTACATCACCTATCAATCAGTCTTCATGCTTTGTTATAATTTGTCTCCACAGGTGATTGTTTCTTTGACAAAAGGTACAGGGGATGGTATGCAGTATGCGTAATAACCTTTACAGGACGGACAATGATGTACAGAGCCCTTTCGCATAGATTCAAAGACAATATAACTAAGAATATATAAAATTCCCATTAAATTGTCTTTAAGTGTTCGACAGCTACTCACATAGAACACATGTGATGTGTTGGAAATGTTAGAATACAATATACTTCTTATTTTAAATGTTAGGCAAAGTTGGTTGGCCAAAATATTATTGTTTTGCTTTTTCTGTGCTGCATCATTTATTTTGTCCGGGTCATTAATATAGACAAGGCAGCTGCAATGCATCCTGGGGGACTAGAGAAAGAACAGGCCATCCCACAATGTGTCGTGATCGGCTGCTCTGGCAAAGATAGAGGAGCTTGATGCCGACTGGCTGGGAAAGATGGAGACTTCTGGAAAAAGGCCAATTGGCGTCACATCGGCTGTCAGTTGTGAGAAAGATGTAAATGCCAAGCTGTGTTCTTTGTGCCGCCCCTCGGTCCCCGGGAACCGGCCGGATAAATGAGACGGAAACCCCAGAAACACATCTAAATGTGAAGAAGCCACAATAACGTCTTCGTAGTGGAATTTACATATATTAGCTAAACAATGCAAAGCCTCTTGTTGAGGATGGACGGGAACACACCTGGACGGATATCACTGGAAGAAATCAGCGGTAGACTTTTACTTCAAATCTATAAAGCGTTTAATTAGAAAATCATGATACAGTTAGACAGACATGCATGGACCCAACGTTCAGAGCTGACACCATTCAAGGCCTCAGAGCTGAAGGAAGAGGTGCATAACAGAGCGCGTGCGGCCATTAAAATACACATCAAGACCACTTCTGATTGGTCTGAGACAAAGAGGGTGGTGTCTTCTCATTGGTTGTTGCTCCTCTGCTTCCGCCGTTGTATGAATATTCATTAGTCCTTGTGGCCCGTCAATGAGAGCATATGTTGTGAAAGTTGTGGGAAAGGAAGAGTTATGTTTGACTTGATACTTTCTTTGTATCTTCTCCTTCCACTGGAGAGTCTTCCAACAATCTTATCTCTTCCGGGATGGGATGTGGCGTCTCCAGGAAGGTCGTTTCTCCAGATATTAATAAAGAGGCTCCTATCAGCAAATAAGGATGCAAAGGAGGGCATGCATGTGTGTGTGTCAAAGGGAAGCCCTGTGGTTGACCCCAGACATTTGTTGCCATTATCTATCTGTGCTCATTAAAAGTATCCTGCGACGTTCCTGTAGCATGAGAGCAAGAGTGTTGCTTTGTTCTGTTTAAACCTAGGATGTGCATGATGCAGGGGAGGGGAGTGCATAAAGCTCTCTTGTGTTCACTTGTTATCTTCTTTGATCAGTCAGGCACTAGATCGCCCTGCTGAAGTTTTTGACCTTCTCAGTGACCTTTCCACCTTACAAACAATATTAATGCACACAATAATAGGGTAAGCTAAGCAAAAGTATATATTCTTTACACTCTCTTTTATGGTTTTCCCTTTTTTGTTTTTTTAATTTGAGTAAAATGGCCAGTAGTGATTAGAAAAGATTTTAAAGAAATGAGACTAAATAGAAACTAAACCATTTTCTGTGTAATTTCTTTCATTGAAAGGGTAAAATGTATTTTATTATGGCCCAGAGTCAGAGTAAGGAGGAGGAGCAGAAGAAGAAGAAGAAGAAGAAGAAGAAGAAGAAGAAGAAGAAGAAGAAGAAGAAGAAGAAGAAGAAGAAGAAGGTGAAAGAAGGAAGAAGCCAAAGAAAAAGAAGAAGGAATAAGAAGGAGAAGTAGAAGAAGAAGAAAAAAACAAAAGGAAGAAGAAGGAGAAGAATGAAGGAGGAGGAGGAGAAGAAAAATAAGGAGAAGAAGGATAAGAAGAAGGAAGAAGAAGAAAGAAGGAAAAGAAGAAGTAAAAGGAGAAGAAAGAAGAAGAAGAAGGAAGAAAGAAGGATAAGAAGAAGAAAGAATAAGAAGGAGAAGGAGGAGGTATAAAGAGAGAGCAGTAGAATGAGAGAAGCAGCCCTCAGCATCTCCTCTCTGCTCCTTCAGGCCGGTGACTTCAACTCGACACTCCTCTTCGTCTTTGTTTGGTGTTTTCCGTACGAGCGACTTCACCGCGATCAGAGTCCCTGTCACCACGACGACGGGGGCCGCAGACAGAGCTCCGGCTAACCGTCGCTCACCGCCGGCTGAGCGGCGCGGTTTTACACTCGGCGCTTGTTTACGGCTGTCGGTGCCGACGGAGCGGCGGTCTGACGGTGTTAAATAAAACACACCGTCAGGAGGGAACTCGTTAGTGCCACACACACACTCACACACACACACACACACAGCCTCGGCCTGAGTTATCTATGTATGAACACAGACATATTCACAGCAGATTAGCCCCGGCGGAGAGGTGGAGTTGACCGTTAGCATGAGCACCAGGGTCAAGCGCCCAATGAAAACGCTGCCTCGGGTTAAAGCTCCGCGTTTATCCAGGTGTCACTCCAGGAAGACGTGAGCGAGGACATAAGCAGGACATCCCTGTGTGCAGCGCCGGGTCCGGACCGCTTCCCACGGGCTGCGCTAGCATAGGACATAAGTGATTACGCTAAAGCACGAGAACAGAACGTCGCCATAAATGCTCTCACATTTCAAACAGAAGGATTTCACAGGGTGCGGAATCGGGTGACATTTGTATTGCCTTTGCACGACATTCAACAAGGCCGAGGATGAGCCGCCCGCTCACGGCTAACGGTGGTGACAGAGCTAACGGGTGAGCAATACGATCCTGGTGGTTTCCAAAGTCAACAGTGTTTTTGTGATAGACGCGAATTCGCAAAATATTTCAACGTAGGGCAAAAATTCGCCGGACACCGAGTTGCGAGAGCTAATCGGCGTTGAGCTACTCCTCCGGTGGTGAATGTAACTGCTGCTCTAGTGAAGCTGAAGAGACATATATATATATATATATATATATATATATATATATATATATATATATATATATATATTAATGTTAAGTCTATTTTGGTGTGACTGCAGTCGACTATGTTCCGTTTCTTTAAGTCCTACACCATCTTCTCAACTCCAGGAGCTCCGACACATCGGTAACAACGTCCAGGAGCATCAGATTAAAGCCACAGAGATAAGCCCCGCCCCTCTAAAAAAAAAAAAAATATTCAAGCGGGTAAACTAGCGCGAGTCTATTTTGGTGTGACTGCAGTCGACTATGTTCCGTTTCTTCAAAGTCCTACACCATCTTCTCAACTCCAGGAGCTCCGACACATCGGTAACAACCTCCAGGAGCATCAGATTAAAGTCAGCTCAGCTTTTGTTAGAGTGCACATCTATTGTGGGCGATGGCGGCTTCCACGCTGTTTCAATTTCGGCTACAAACGCGTGATGTTTGCCTCAAATTAAATTGTCAGCTTGAAAGCGGAGCAACACAAAGTGCCACGCATCCCGACAGGATAACAAACATTGTTCTGACGAGCCATGCGGGGAGAAAGTGCTCGTCTTAGTGCGCCCGGCTCCAAATGTAGAAAGCTGTTTCCACATGCTGACGCTCACTTAAAGTAAAAGTTTACTTTTTGCCCATGCAGCCAGAGAGAGAGAGAGAGAGAGAGGGAGAGAGAGAGAGAGAGAGAGAGAGAGAGAGAGAGAGAGAGAGAGGTGTGGGGGGGGGGTGCTCATGGATGCCAACTCACAAATGGACAAAGAATGGTGGCGTTTAAATCCACACCAGAAGTTTGCTTCAGGCTTTCAGAGGAGACGTCTTTATATATATATATATATATATATATATATATATATATATATATATATATATATATATATATATAAATACACACACATAATATATTTATAAAATATGTATAAATGTATAATAATATATATATTATATATTTATAATATATATATATATATATATATGAATATATATATATATATATGAATATATAGATATCATATTGTATATAATTAATAATTATATATATATATATATATATTATATCTATATAAATACATAGATATAATTTGATATAATTAGAATATTTATATAATATATGTATGTATACACACTGTATGTATATATATATATATATATATATATATATATATATGTAAAGTATATATATATAAACATACTGTATATATATATATATATATATATATATATATATATACTGTATATATATACATACATACATCACCACACAACTAAGAGATGCACAAGGCAACTTTTTCGACACTCATCAGTTTTAATACGTGACACATTATTACTATCTGTATATTAAACCTGTATCCATAACTGTTCACACTAGAACCTTCCTTGTTCCTGCACATATTACCACCTTCTGTATAGTGCTTTCTTTATATTTTGTCTTTTCTATTACAGTATAGTGTTATTTCTCAACAGTTGACTCGGTTCACGGGAAAATGACCCAAGGGGCAACTTTGGAGGACCAAGTAAAAAGGCTCCAACAGATATAGATTTATAAACAATCTCAATATTGAGTTTTGTTAAGTAACTCACACAAGGGTCCAAAAGCACTGCAGAGGGAAACATCAAGTTACTTCATTTTTTTGAAATATTGTTATCTTTTGAAAACCAAAATGTTCCCCTTTTTCTATTTGGGAATAAATGAATAATCGGTTATTAAAAAAACAAAAACAAGGACCACAGGAAGCTCCACAGCGTATTATGCCGTTCAAATAATAATCAATTATTAGATTTTTCTTTGTGGACATTGCAGAAACACAGAGGGGGGAACGTAACTGCCAGTCGAGTTATTAAATCCAAATAAATGAATGTCCAAAGTTCTGCTGCGTTGTATGTACTGCATGTAACACAAAGGGAGGGTGAGGGGGGGGGGACTAAATAAAACAATAAAAATAAAACAATTACTTTAGATTTAGATTCTACGTACGTATAATAATTAAAATAGAACGCCCAATAATTAATTAATCCTATTTAGTGTCATATTTTAATTGAAGATCCACCTTGATGGATTGAGTGATTTTAATTGCCTCATGCCGATGAGGCCTCTCCTTCTTCACAGGCAGCAAACATGTGAAGACAAGATGTTTACTGTAGCACAGTAAACTATTAATAGTTCATATCTCTATTTCTTTTAAATAAACCAATTATTCTCTTATTCCCAGTAAGAGAAAGGGGAAAGCATGGGTTAAAGAACAAGCACATATTTCTGAATAAGTTCATTAGTCACTCGCTGCTCAAGCAGAGCGATGGCTTAATTAGCGGAGGTGTTTTTTGGGGCAAGTTCGACAAACACACACACGAGTCCCGGCGTATCACTGTCACGCTGCTTATGCCAAGTCTATTTATATTGATGTGTGTCCAAGATGCACCGCATCAACAGAGCTCACCCTTCGGGTGCCCAGCGATACACCCACCGAGCGAGAGGGGGGGCGATGGTGAGCCGCAGACAGGAAGCTTCCTGGCTGGAGTCGATGATCCGACAGCGAGGGTGGGCGAGGGAACGCCATCACACCATTATTTGAGTATTTCTTCTCTTTTTAAAGCCCCGGTATTGACAGCGCGCCTGCACAGGGAACCCAAAGTTTCTCCAAACAAACAGTGAGAAGAACAACATTTCTAAACGAAGGCGTCATCCTGCTGCCCACGCTCAGTCAGAACCTTTTTAAAGTAAACTCAGAACGACTCAACTGCCATTCACAAGTGGAAGGAAAGAGTCGAAGCTCAGATGAACTACGCGAGCAACTTCCCCCGAACCCACCGTCCCAATCAGCCCACACGCCGGAGTCCCATGAGGCCAATTAGCTGCAGCGTTTTCATGTTGCACATGATTAATCCGCCGCTCTGCTCGACCTCAGTCGGGAAGGCTCGGGTTCAAACAAGCTCAACTATGTAGAATATGACTAAATCATGTTTTTGCATAACTGAAAATGAAGTCTGAAATGTGTCCGACAGAAGGGGAATATGCATTTATTCAAATACTTAAGAGAAGTATTCTTGACAGAGTTTTGGGATATTGATAACACCGCCTCGCCATCTTTTGATCTGCAATCTCACTTTGGAAGTAGAAGTTTACTCAGCCTTTATCTCCGGGCCCCTAGGGGGCGCCGCTGCAACCCGCCCATCACCGGAAAACACTGGCGGCCAATTACGGGTACATATATTACTCTGGGCCTTTTTCATTGGGCCGTCAGAAGCACATATTCGACCTGCAGTGATAAGCTCTCACAGAAATTGGAGAACTCAGAGATGTTCTGAAGGGACACTACCGCTTGAGTCCACAGGGGGCGCCAAAATCAACACCACAATTATTAATCGTAGCAGCTTTAAATATGTGTCGTTACGTTTGAGTGATTTCCCCGAGAGGAGATGTCAGTGGAGACGATGAGGAGGAGATGAGGGTGTCACCGCCTGCTCTGCACCTGTTCCTCCAGCATGGCCCTGATTGGCTGGATGAGCTCCGGGTATCTGCATCGTGTCACCGACCGCCGGGGAACTCGTTCTGATTCACAGCCGACAGCCGGCACGACTGGAACAAATGACATCATTATGTCCTTAAAAAGAAGAAAAAATGCACTTTCTGGCGTTCGTAAGAACAATACATTTCTGTCTGCAGGGCTCGACTCGGTACGAGGCGGGGGGGCGGCGGCTTCACCGCGCCGGGTCTTTGTGTGACCGGCGCCCCGGAGAACGTGATCCGTGTTAGTCACGCCGCACGTTCGGTCGTTACGGGAGGAGGGGGCGGCTTTAACGAAGCGCGGTGACCGCGTCGGATCGGCCCGATCCCGACACCCAGCGGTCAGCGGGCAGGTCGCCATGGCAGTGAGCTTCAAACGCCAGGAGGCGTGGATGAACAGGTACGATGCTGAGTCGGGGGTTTATTATTATCGAGCTCCTGAAGAACGAGCGGTTCCTCGTCAGTGGCCGTGCTTTTATTCTGCTTCTGCCTCAGGATCAGGATCAGGAACGTCTATTTGTTCTACGTGTGTTGGACACATGAAGAATTGGACTTGGCGGCCGGGGCGCAGATTAGAGAAGAGAAAGAAAACCAACAACACTCAACAGTCGACACACATTTCAACATTACCTTCATAAAGGTACAAAAACAAAAGTGCACAAACAGATAGCAGTGATGTGTGTTAAAGTGTATTGTGTGTTAAAGTTAAATATCACATAGGAAGTATGAAGGGATGGGATGGAGCACAGGGGTCAAACACGAGGCCCGCGGGCCGCATCCGGCCCCACACGTCATTTTATGTGGCAAGAAAAAAGAAAAAAGAAAAAAATCCTGTTATTTTGAAGGTCATTTTAAGTTAATGTGAAAACGTGCATTTGATCTTTAAATAGAGTAATGTGTGTTATAATTAACATACAATTGAATGAAATGGATTCATTTTAAAATATTAGAGAAATGTGCTTGTATATTTTTACATTTATATAATTGCATGTACAGTATTGTTTAACTCGAATAAAAAATAATAAAATTCAGAGACGTGCTCTGGATCAGTTTCAAAATGTACAATAACAACCGGCCCTTTGCGGGCGGCCGTGATGCGTTCATGTGCCCCACAGGGAACGGGAGCTTTTGCGATGGGGGGATGCCGAGGACTTTTGATAAACCCTCATTTAAAAAGACCTTTCCCCATCACCGTCTCCGCCTGAAATCCTAACCGTGCCGGACATCTGGAGCGGGCCGTAATGCCGCCGCCACGTGAATGCGTAACGAGGCAACAATATAACCAGAAGCTGTTTGTGACAGGTGAAATAAACACACACACACACACACACACACGCGTGTTTGACTTGTGGGCGCCGCCGCCCGGCGGAGGAAGCGCCGCCATCCGGCTATTAGTCTTATTTACTTTTAATGTGACAGAGACTGAGAACACCACACAGCAGCCTTTTATTACACAGCCTTGAGAGATCCAGGGTCATGCATCACTCTCCCTATACCTTTCCCCCTCTCTCTCTCCCTCTCTCTCCCCCTCTCTCTCCCTCTCTGTCTATCCAGAGTTGTTTTCCCCCTCCATCCATCCATCAATTGTGCTCCTCTCAGAGCTGAAAGGAAACATTATCTTAAGTTCACACATGGCAGCGGAGAGATGCCTCTCCCTCCGTTACCCCCCCCGCCCCTCCCCCTCTTTATCCATCTCCATTTCCCAGCATGATTCACTTAAAGATGGCATCCACAAGTCCACACACGGAGGAGGTTTAATTGGAAAGTGTGTGTGTGTGTGTGCGTGTGTGTGTGTGTGTGTGTGGAGGGGAGGGCTCTGTTTATTGTGTGTGTGTCTGCTGTGGTGGCTCGAGGAGGAAGACCTCCGTGATGAAGTTGGAGGGGACCAGACTGGAGACGAAGAGTTACTCTAAAATGCAGCCGTGGAGTCGGGAAACATCGTGGTGCGTTCAGGCTCCAACTTTTTGGAGCCTGAACAAAATGAGTATTGTATAAGGTATGAGGTAAAGCGCAACGGTAACGTGATCAATCGTAAAGTTATAACCAGATATTCTTGTGGTCAGTAAACTGAATATATATATATATATATTATATATATATATATGTGTATATATATTTATATATACATACAGTATATATATCTTTATATATATATATATATATATATAATATTATATTATGTTATTTAAAGGAGGCATCTTCACAGTAATTAAAAATAGATCTTAGTGATGTTTGACTTGTTTGAGCCCGAAGCATCATTAAAAATTCAAAATGCAACTCCAAATTATGTTTTAAACAAAGCATATTTCTCATGAATAATAAAACACATAATTAAAATAATTTGGAAATAAATTTTTCGGTATTTCCAAATCATTTTAATTGTGAGTTTGGTAACTTTACTCTTATATATACACACAACATGTTTAGACAATGTTTGGTGCTCGTTAATAATAATGATGACGGGAGAGAAACATCTCACCGGCTCAGACACGCGGCTCACAGACCTTCATGTTATTCATCATTTTCTCTCAGCTAAATTATTTATGAAAGCATTTCAAAGGGAGTGTAAATTGATGATCCAGAGCTGTCACACGGCCGAGCGGCTCGGGGCGCCGGAGCGCCGGAGCGCCGGAGCGCCGGAGCGCCGGAGCACCGGAGCACCGAGCCGACGCCACGTCTGATGACCGCGGACGGAGAGGAAACCAGCACCTCTTCCTCAGGTACATGAGACTCATCATCATCATCATCATCATCATCATCATCGGCTGGGACTACCGCACTGGTGTGCTGCAGTGGTGGGCACACACACACACACACACACACACACACACACACACACGCATACACCCACACGCACCCACACGCACACACACGCACACACACACACACACACACACGCATACACCCACACGCACCCACACACACACACTCACACACACACACACACACACGCATACACCCACACGCACCCACACGCACACACACACGCACGCACACACACACACACACTCACACACACACACACACACACACACACACACACACACACACATTACACCAGGGCTATTCAACTTCAGTAGCGAGTGGGCCGAATCAGAAAATCACGGGGGGTGTGAGGGCCGCACAGAATATTGATCAAATATATATAAATATATTCATGTATTAAAGCTGCATTCTCTCTCCTGACCACCAGGGGGCGACTCCTCTGGTTGTATATAAGTCAAATCTAGATGGTTTCCTTCTCAGTGGTTTAACAAAAGCAGATCAGATCGTTTATCTGGATTGTTCTTTTGATATTTGTATTTTACCAAAGTGGCAGTTTGATTTAACGGCGATCCTTTTCTTGCTTTAACTTGTCTCTACTGCCCCCCCCCCTCACTGGAGTCTGTTGTTGTGTTGACAGTTTACATGTATTTAAATTTTCAAGGAGATAATTCATGTCAAAGAGTAATTTAATCAATTTATTCACACACCGGGCCCCTCAGGCAATTCCAATTAGAGCTCTAAATATGAATGACAACTTGTTGTGTGTGTGTGTGTGTTTGTGTATGTGTGTGAGTGTGTGTGTGTGTGTGTGTGTGTGTGTATGTTTGTGTGTGTGTGTGTGTATGTGTGTGAGTGTGTGTGTGTGTTACTTGTATCCCATAACTCATACATTAGTGCAGAGACATGTTATGACACCCCGTGTCACGGGGAGCGTCTCCGCGTGTGAGGTAATGTGTTCAGCTGTTCCTTGTGAGTGATGTGATGTAAACAAGTAAACAACGCGAGGCCATCTGACCGTGTTCTTCTACGTGATGAAGCTGATGAAGAGTTTCGCCTGGCGTTGCCTCGTCTTCATTCTCTCAGAGTCTGTTGGCCATCCTCATCCTCATACCCCATCCTCATACCCCATCCTCATACCCCATCCTCATACCCCATGTCCATCCTCATACCCCATCCTCATACCCCATCCTCATACCCCATGTCCATCCTCATACCCCATCCTCATACCCCATCCTCATACCCCATGTCCATCCTCATACCCCATCCTCATACCTCATCCTCATACCTCATACCCCATCCTCATCCCATCCTCATGTCATGTCCATCCTCATACCCCATCCTCATACCCCATCCTCATACCCCATCCTCATACCCCATCCTCATACCCCATCCTCATACCCCATGTCCATCCTCATACCCCATCCTCATACCTCATCCTCATACCTCATACCCCATCCTCATACCCCATCCTCATACCTCATCCCCATCCTCATACCCCATCCTCATACCTCATCCTCATACCTCATACCCCATCCTCATACCCCATCCTCATACCTCATCCCCATCCTCATACCCCATCCTCATACCTCATCCTCATACCTCATACCCCATCCTCATACCTCATACCTCATCCTCATACCTCATCCTCATACCCCATCCTCATACCTCATACCTCATCCTCATACCTCATCCTCATACCCCATCCTCATACCTCATCCTCATACCTCATACCCCATCCTCATACCTCATCCTCATACCTCATACCCCATCCTCATACCTCATCCTCATACCTCATCCTCATACCCCCATCCTCATACCTCATACCTCATCCTCATACCTCATCCTCATACCTCATACCCCATCCTCATACCTCATCCTCATACCTCATCCTCATACCTCATACCCCATCCTCATACCTCATCCTCATACCTCATCCTCATACCTCATACCCCATCCTCATACCTCATACCTCATCCTCATACCTCATCCTCATACCTCATACCCCATCCTCATCCTCATACCTCATCCTCATACCTCATACCTCATCCTCATACCTCATACCCCATCCCCGTGTTGGTACCCACCCTTCCAGAGCCAGAGACTCTGCAGCCGGCCTGGGGGCATCACTTGAGGTCTCTGCATGCCGTGTGCACGTCTTGCAAAACAAGAAATGAGTTTTAGGATCTGATCTGAGGTCAGTTTAGTTTAGTTTAGTTTAGTTTAGTTCAGTTTAGTTTAGTTCAGTTTAGTTTAGTTTAGTTTAGTTTAGTTTAGTTTAGTTTAGTTCAGTTTAGTTTAGTTTAGTTTAGTTTAGTTTAGTTCAGTTTAGTTTAGTTCAGTTTAGTTTAGTTTAGTTTAGTTTAGTTTAGTTTAGTTTAGTTTGGATGTTCAGGATTATAATAAAAAACTGACCTACAGGACACGATGTAGGAGTGTGTGTGTAGCGCTCTTTGGTATGGATGCTTCTGCAGAGCCTTGTGTGTGTGTGTGTGTGTGTGTACATGTGTGTACATGTGTGTGTATATGTGTGACACACACACGCACACACACACACGCACACACACACACACACACACACACACACCTCCCTCAGGGCCTCCTCTCACACTCCTCCCCCTCCAACAGAACCCATCAATAGAGAAACGTCGGTGGTCCGGTTGGACAGGGTCTCCCGGCGTTGTCTTCTGATCAGAGGTTGTCAGCGATGTGTGTGTGTGTGTGTGTGTGTGTGTGTGTGTTGGGGGGGGGGGCATCTTAATGAGCAGATTGTTTGCTGCCGCGTGGATCCTGGAACTCGTGGCTCCCAGGACCGCTGCCAGAGGGTCTGTTGTTGTTGTTGTTGTGCATCCCCCTCCTCCCTCCTCCTCCTCCTCCCCCACCCCCCGCTTGCTGTGGCGAGGAGATCTGCCGCCGCGCGGTGATCGGCGCCAGAGAGACGGATCCCACAGCTCCGAGCTTTTCTAGTTTTTTGGGGGAAGATTTTAATTTGACAATCTGTAGACGGCCGAGTCGACACATTCCTGTCGGCTGCGCCCGGATTACGGAGAGAGAGAGAGACCCGTCCGGACTCTGGGATTAAACCAGAACACAGCTGTTCATGCACGGTCTATGATCCAGGAAGGGACTTTTATTGTGAAGGACCAAACAACATGCACCACATGTCCACGCCTCAGTGGGACGTGGAGACGTGGAGGGTTAGGGACATGTGTCAATCCATCCCTCCCTCCGTCCGTCCATCTGATCGTCCATCCATCTGTTTGTCCTTCCATCCCTCCGTCCCTCAGTCCGTCCATCCCTCCATCCCTTCCTCCCTCTTTCAGATTTCTTTTATGTATCAATGTCCAAGATCGGGGAGACAGAAGTAGCGTCTGACTTTGTGAAATGGATTTTAACCGATCCTCGTGAAGGAAAAATAAACTTCTCCTGCATATATTTATGATGCAGAATGGGGCTTTTATTGTGAAGGACCAAACAACATGTATGTATAACAGCCCTGTGGGTCTCAGAGAAAGACTTGTGAAGGAGGTGAACAGTCAGACGTTGGAGCCGCGTGGGATGCACGCCTCCTCCCAGCAGGTCTGAGTTCAGGAGGCGGCAGCACAAAGGCTGCAGCGCCGTTAAGTCCTCTGCACCTCCTCCTCTCCTCCTCTCATCCTCTCCTCATCTCCTCCTCTCGTCCTCTCCTCATCTCCTCATCTCCTCCTCTCGTCCGCTCCTCATCTCCTCCTCTCGTCCTCTCCTCATCTCCTCATCTCCTCCTCTCGTCCTCTCCTCCTCTCCTCATCTCGTCCTCTCGTCCTCTTCTCTCCTCTCGTCCTTTCCTCTCCTCCTCTCCTCTCGTCTTCTCATCCTATCCTCCTCTCGTCCTCATGTCCTCTCCTCTCATCCTCTTCTCTCCTCCTATCCTCCTCTCCTCATCTCGTCCTATCCTCCTCTCCTCATCTCGTCCTCTCCTCCTCTCCTCCTCTCCTTTTACACAATTACATAAAACCCTCAAACGAGGACCTCGTGGGTTGAGGGCCGTCACCTTTCCTTCCCTCTTTCAGTCTTTGTTCCCCAGAGGAATGACAGAGTGAAGCTGAGAGGAGGAGGAAGAGGAGGAGGAGGAGGAGGAGGAGGAGGAGGAGGAGGTGCTGGTGAACCTTTTTATCGGCCCTCAACTCTGGATCAGGGAATCTTCTGGGAGTTTAGAGGTAAAACATTTGCTTTTGTCTCTAAGTGTTCCAGTAAGTTGTGAACACCCTGCGGAACGCCGGCGACTCGCTCTGCAGGGGTCCAGAAGACGGATGGAGGCATCAGGGTGGACTGAGCACCCCCCCCCCCCCCATCAGGTGAGCTGCTGCGCTGCTGTTTACTCAATAATACACACCGACAGCTGGCAGCTGCAAACGCATAAATAAATGAGCAGCGTCCTTTGGGCGAGTGAC
This sequence comes from Liparis tanakae, assembly GCA_036178185.1. Taxonomy (NCBI): domain Eukaryota; kingdom Metazoa; phylum Chordata; class Actinopteri; order Perciformes; family Liparidae; genus Liparis; species Liparis tanakae. The sequence continues at coordinate 847,686 of CM070096.1, read as the reverse complement.
ATCCCCCCCCACAGATTATAGACGCCGCGCGGCTGGAGGATGGACTCGCCCAGACACTAACGCAATAATTTACGGGATGTACACACGATGAATAAGTAACAGAAAGTATGACCAATACGACTTTAATGATGAAGAAAACTCCTCCTCCGTGGTGGTCGGGGTCTGGGGGGAGTCCTCCGTGTCTTACCGACATCATACAGCTGCGCACAGTTCTTATACATCACTTGGAATGTGTGTCTCAGGTAAATCATGAAGGTGTTTCTGTATGTGAGAGCGTTGATCACCTGTCCTCATACTAACTGTGAAGAGAGGAAAGAGCTTATTGTCCCTTTGGAAAAGCGGCACTGTCTCTTTAAGAGAGGGGCGCTGTCTCTTTAAGAGAGCGGCGCTGTCTCTTTAAGGGAGGGGCGCTGTCTCTTTAATGGTCAGTCCACGGAGGCTGGGTTCAAGTCCCCGGTGAGCCGGTGGGACAAAGCAGCTCCAACACGGTGCTCGGTAACTTCATTAGTGACGTCTCAGATTAGACTCCTCAAGATAATGAAATCACATTTTGCATTTAATTTTTTTTTTCTTCTTCTTGCTTCTCTCCATCCACCAGCTCTACTCCTCCACTCCTTGCTGGTTCCCTTGTTTCCTCTCTCCTCTCTCCTCCGGTGCTGATGAGGCTCTTCGGCTCTTTGTAGTTTTCTTGTCGTTCATTCCATGTTTTACGTCTCGTCCAATTACAGGACTTCATTCTGCTCGCGGGAAACTGTGTCTGAGAATAATGCTTCATGTGTTGCACACACACAAATACACACACACACACACACACACAGATACACAGTACACACAAACATACAATACATGTCATTTAGCTGACGCTTTTACAATCCTGTTACAATCATACACTGTAGACGCAGCTACTGGGAGCAATTCAGGGTTAAGTGTCTTGCTCAAGGACACATCGACTAGGGCGGGGATCAAACCTCCAACCCCGTGATTGAAAGACGGGCCTGCTACCCACTGACCCATAGCCGCCCATGGGTCAGCTGTGTGTGTATGTATACACATACACATACACACACATCCACACACGTACACACATACGCACATACACATTTGCACACACACATACACACAGACACACACATAAAAACATACACGCAGATACACATGCAAACATATACACATACGAAAGAACTACTGTATGTGAAAATGAGAAAACCGTATTTCTTGTTGTTGTTTGTTGTTTTTTGTTGTTTTTTGTTGTTTTTCATTGATTTTCCTTTTGTATGTGTGTACTTGGAAGAGAGGATGTTGTATGTAATTTCTTGTGTGTGTCCTGAAGCTTCCTGGATGAACTTTGTGTACATCCCGATATGTTTTGCTGTATGGGCTTTATTTAAAGTATATTTCATTTTTTTTTTTTTGTTGTTGTGAGGTTCAGTTGAATGGGATTAATTGTGTTTCTGGTGTTTGTGTGTGTGTGTGTGTGTGTGTGTGTGTGTGTGTGTGTGTGTGTGTGCACCAATTAAGCCGCTGCCATGGTGATTTATGTTTTTTTCTTCAGAGACCTGGCACTCGATGCTCGGCGTCCCTGTGGAGCGGTAAACAAACACAACCTCCTCCTCGTGAGCATTTTGACCCGAAATATGAAGGACGGGCCCAAAGTGGAGGCCTGTTGTTCTCTCTGACCTTCCTTTGTGGAAACTTCCCGTCTCAATCACTCAGCTAAGAGGCAATGAGGATAATTGAACCAGACTCCGAGGTTTAGTCGGCCGCGGTAATAACCCAATTAGTCTCAATCTGCCTGATGCTGCTGCTTTGTCCTGCTTCTGGTTTCTCTTCCTGCACACGAGACTCAGACCTGATGTCTCCTCATCCATCTGAGACTCAGACCTGATGTCTCCTCATCCATCTGAGACTCAGACCTGATGTCTCCTCATCCATCTGAGACTCAGACCTGATGTCTCCTCATCCATCTGAGACTCAGACCTGATGTCACCTCATCCATCTGAGACTCAGACCTGATGTCTCCTCATCCATCTGAGACTCAGACCTGATGTCTCCTCATCCATCTGAGACAACGCTCGCCGGCACCAATCCCCTTTTGGGAAGTTCATATAAAAAAAGTAGCCCTTCGGATTATTTTGTACCCTTGAAGTAGCCCTCGGACTCAAAAAGGTTTGCGACCCCTGGTGTAGACAATAAACAATGTCGCCTTAAAACATTCAGAACGAACACACATGTGTAAGAGGGAGATTTAGAAGTGCAAGAGGAGTTTCCTCACAAAGCTGTTATGTTGTGTTTGTGTTACTTTCCCCATATAATTGAGTTATTCAACATATTTGGGATGAACTCAACTCCGGCTCTGGCCCTGGGCGTCTTCGCCCCGCTGGGGAGTCACGCTGCCTTCACAGCTCCGGACGGAGGAGGAGATTGTCTCGGCGTACGTCCACATTCGTATTCTAATATGTTCTCATTTTAACGAGATGAGCCGTAGACCTTGCGGCCAATGGCTAATCAGGTCGATGATTAACCGCAAACCGCCCGGCAACCCGTTCTGGAAGGTGTCGCCGTTCATGTGCCGACGGGTTCAGTGGGAACACTGAAGTCTCATCAGCACCAGGGATGCTCCTGCACTGCATACACACCTGAGAATGAAGTGCGACTTGTCCCCAGAATACATCTAGAAACACGAGTCAGGGAGGAAGATCTGTTTTCATTCAGTTCTAAAAACAAAGAGTCATGAGCTTCATTTATCAGAGATTGGGAGATTATTTATGAAAGCATAAATACATAAGCAAAATAAAATGGATTTAGGAGGTTTTCACCGAGAAATATTGATATCTGCTTCTTTCGTGGGGATAACATCTATGCATCAATCTCCTAATCTAACCGTTAGCCGGCTAGCATCACGTCCCTTCACCAGCTAGCTGAACGCTCCTGGTCCTCGGCCTCCTTCCACAGATGTGATACACCTTTCACTTCTGATTTAGGAGCTCTGATACGGCCTCCATTAGCACCTCCGCACTGCCTTTCCCTTCTAATATCTCACCGTGGCAGGATGCCCCCCCCCCCCCCCCCAAAGTGACCCTTCTGGCTGCATCCTATTTTGCCGATCAAATTGATGAGAATGAGACGCCACTCCTCCGGCCGTGGCTGTCTCCTCTTTAATTGGCGTTTGATATTCTGCGGTTGTCATTTTGGAGGAGGTGGAACAAGGGGTTGCCATTCAGCGGTGGCGGCTGTGAAGGGGGATGGGGGGGGGGGGGGTGGCGGTGGTAAGTGTCACTCAGCGTGATGGCTCTGTAATGTGTTCTGGGTTGGAGACGCTGAGCCGTCTGTCAGTTAGCTTAGCCCTCCATCTTCCCCCTTATTCAGGGGGCTGAGATTTCATTTAGCCACCCCGTCCATCAGCCCCGCGCTGTCCTCCTAAACCTTTCACTTATAAGCCGCCCGGTCTTTTTTCCCCCGGACGTCCAGAGGTATAAGCAGAAATTTTTCTGAAACGTTCTCATCCCCCCCCCGCTGAGCACATCACTGCCAGCAGCGCTCTGATATTAGATGATACAAAAAAAGAAATACATTTGAAGTAAAGTTTAGATTTTCAAGAGCAAGTGCAAAGTCCTCAGTGCAGAGGTACATCTGTAAGAGGGAAGTAAGAGGAAGATGAGAGAATGAACTGGTGTTTTTAGTGTTTTCGCCAAATTGGAAATCGGATCTCATCCAAGAAGAGTTTAGTCTTCTTATCTCAACTCTCTCTTAACTCTCGAGGGGTGGGTTCGTACTGCTGCACTCCTGACTTCACATCTCTGTAAATAAGCAGCGTGAACATGATGAAGGCCACCTCTGCATACAGAACCACAGATTATCATAATGAACACTTGAATAATCCCATACAAGGCTATGTATCATACCCCCTATGTCTTTATTGAAGTGGTGCTAAGTAGAGCCCATCAAGGTAGGTTCATTGTTTTTAAGGAACCTGCCTAAACCAGGGAATGGGGGGCAATAACGCCTCTGACCACCCAAAGCGTAAAGGGGGGAGGAGGGGAAGGAGAGAATGAACTTGGGTTTTTTGGTATTTACGTCATCTTGGAAATCGGATCTCATTCAAGAAGAGTTGAGGTGTTTTTATCTTAACTTTCGTGGGGTGGGTTCGTACTGCTGCACGCCTGACTTCACATGTTTCTATAAATGAGCAGCGTGAACATGATGAAGGCCACCTCTGCATACAGAACCACAGATTATCATAATAAACACGTGAATAATCCCATATAAGGCTATGCGTCATACCCCCTATGTCCTAATTGAAGTGCTGCTAAGTAGAGCCCATGAAGGTATAAGTCTCTCTTTTTAACAGCATCGGTAAGAGAATTAAGGAGCCAAGGACTGGGGGGAAAAAGTGAGTGTTGTTTGTTAGTATTCAGACCACACAATCAATAATTGAGCCATACACACACATTCCTTCGGTGATGTCAGAGGCTACCCGGCATGTGCCGATGGCACAGCCTGCAGGAGCGACGTGTCGGGGTTACTCGTCTTGCCCTTGGATCATCGACTGGAGGAGCCGGGGATCAAACCGCCAATCATCTGATTGGAAGTTGAACCGCTCTCTCTCTCAGCCCCCCCCCCCCAAAAAAAAATAAAAATAAAAATATCTAAATGCCACTTCAATACCCAAAGCGTGAGAAGGCCCTCTGTAAAGCCGCCGTCTGCTTGGTGCCTTTTGTAATAAAAAAACATGATTATGGTGATTATTCTTTTCTCTTCCTGCCGACGGAGCGCTCGGCTTCCCACGCTCCGCTCCATTAAGTAAAGGATGCGAACACTTCAGACACCACTGGTGAATCCAAATTAAACTGCATGTAAATGGGCAATCGCCTCCTTTTCCACCGGAGCCCCGAGTGATGCTGCCGGCTCCTCGAGGACGACCGTTGAACCGCCGCTCGAGAGCTCGAGTTCCACCGCGGGTCCACGGCGTTCTCTGTTCACACATGATCTAAATTTATCTGGAGTTAGAACGCAGTCGGGGAACGTTCATCTGCATCGTGGTATTTATGTTTCTCTTAGTGGTGAATCGTATGCAAATACATTACATAGATGGCCGGGAAGAAGATGACGTCTCTCAACACCAAGTAAAGAAAGGCTTCGGAAGAGAGGAGGTGTAGTCTGGAAGAGAGGAGGTGTAGTCTGGAAGAGAGGAGGTGTAGTCTGGAAGAGAGGAGGTGTAGTCTGGAAGAGAGGAGATGTAGTCTGGAAGAGAGGAGGTGTAGTCTGGAAGAGAGGAGATGTAGTCTGGAAGAGAGGAGGTGTAGTCTGGAAGAGAGGAGGTATAGTCTGGAAGAGAGGAGGTGTAGTCTGGAAGAGAGGAGGTGTAGTCTGGAAGAGAGGAGGTGTAGTCTGGAAGAGAGGAGGTGTAGTCTGGAAGAGAGGAGGTGTAGTCTGGAAGAGAGGAGGTGTAGTCTGGAAGAGAGGAGTCTGGACTACTCCTCTCTTCATGCACTCATAACGTAATGGTTCCTTAAGGGTTCTTTAAGGCTCTGTGGTTCTACGAAGACCCAACATCTATTGAAGAAGATGAGTTCTCTGAAGAACTATTTAAGGAAATGGCTCTTTAAAGAATTCTGGTTTGAAAGGTTCTTTTTGGAACCAGAAATGTGCCTTAAAGAACCATTGTTTGAAGGTTCTTTGAGAAACCTTTATAGGTTCTTTGGAGAACTATTTAAGGAAATGGTTCTTTAAAGAACCCTGATTTGAAAGATTCTTTGTGGAACCAGAATTAGTGCCTTAAAGAACCATTATGTAAAGGTTCAACTCTGGTTTGAAAGGTTCTTTGTGGAACCAGAAATGGTGCCTTTATGAACCTATTCTTGAAGGTTCTTTGAGACACATTTATAGGTTCTTTGAAGAACTTTTAAAGGAAATAATTATTTTGAGAACCCTGGTTTAAAAGGTTCTTTGTGCAAATGGTTCTCCTACGGCATCACTCTGAAGAACCATATTGGGTTCCAGGTGGAACCTCCATGTCTCTGTGTGTGAACGCTGAGCATCGCCAGCTCGTCTGGCTATAGGAATCACTACCTATTGATCCTGTTGTCATGGCAACAGTTATCTTGTGACACACACTCACTTATCTCATTATCTATAGATCGCGGTCCTTTTCCCGAGACAGTCGTTTGTTGCTTTGACAAAGACTCTTTGAGTCTTCTGAGGATGTAACCTCGGCCGTGATGCTGCAGCTGGACTACAATCCATGGACACGCGTTACATTGTGTCGCACACACACACACACACACACACATGAATATTGTTACGCTTCAAAAGAACCACAGCTCCTCGCGCTTGAAAAAAAGTCCCGAGGCAAGAGATATATAATAACCAGTATTTAATTATAAGAGATAAAGGATCGTACGTATACATGTTCTTTGCTCTTCAAAATAAAATGGTTTTAAAATAAAAGTTTCCGCTGTTTTTCAGAATCTCTTCATCGATACATTACATTACAGTCATCCTATAGTTATAATACCGACACTACATCTTACAATCAGCATTACACTTATCATAGTGATCATACTTTCTATGGTTTTCCTAATTGCTTCAGAATATTCTTCATAATATCCCTTATTAATTATCATATCTTTATACGTTTTAATTGAAATACATAGAATTTCTTATTTACACATGCAAGTATATATACAAAACCATTACAACTCCACAATATAAATACCACTAAGATACAACAGATTGATATTAAACAGCTATAACGAAGAAAGTATGAAATAGAAGAGAAGAAGACCAGAGTGAGCGTGACTCAGAGAGAGTATTATAACATGTATTATCTAAACACATCTCTTACAACTGACTGATAATATCTGTTTGGCTAATATTTAATCCAGAATGTCGTGGACCACATTGGCTCGGCATTGTTGAGGATCTTTGATTTACAACCAGGGCGGCCCAGTTTATTATGGGATGGATTCAGGAGCCTCCCAAGCATCGGATGACAAATATAGCTTTCAGGATTAGTGATGCTGTTTTCTTAACGCCAAATCCATAGCCACTTATCTTTGTGATGTGTTATTACAATTAGTAATATCAGGGGGTGGCGGGAGGGAACATGACTCAGCATTTGTTGTTGTTGTGTATTTTTATTCAGTCAATAAAATACTATACAATATTATTCTGTATAATATACAAAACAGAAAGACTGAACAGGTATAGGTAGAACCAGAACATGCTTATATATTCCTATCCTACATTGATATTAATTACATTAGAAAATGTATATAAAATAAAGGAAAATATCAAAGAAAAAATAAATAAATATATATATATATATATATATATATATATATGTGTATATATATATACATGTATATATATATATATATATATATATATATATACATGTATATATATATACACACACACACATATATATATACATATATATGTATATATGTATGTATATATGTATATATATATATATATATATATATATATATATACACATATTTATACAGATATACATTCACATACATATTCCATATAAATACATTTAAATCCCACTTATAACTCTCAAGAATTGTTTTATACATAATTCCTTTGAAAACCCAAAATGAGCCGTTCTGATATCAACATCAGCTTGATGAAGACGGTCGTTGAGCCTTTAAGATACAACATAGGACTGTAGTTGAGTTTGATGATCATATTTTCCCCAAACGAGAGACGTTAGACATTCTATTAGCAAATGGTGAGAACAGTGGTGTAAAAGGAGGGGGAGGGGAAGGCTACGTCCCCGGTTGAGGACGCTGCGTACCCCCCTCTAGCTCCGGGCTGAGTCCCAAACATTGGAAATGTGTGGCTGTGCCCCGGTGCAGCGTGAACTCCCTCTCTGGCAGCTGAGATCAGTCAATCAGGAGCGCTTGTTTGATGGGAGCTCGTCGCCGCCCTGGAAGAGGTGCCGGCAGAATATAAATCACATAGGGAGCTGTAGCGAAGCTTTTTGTTTCGTTTCCACCGTGTTCCTGTCAGCAGTCAGCGCCGTAAAAGAGCCCGACGGGACCCGTCAACGTCTGTCAGGAAGGAGCCGACGCCTCACTCAGTTTAGCAGAGACATTGGAGAGAGAGAGACATTTGCAGCACACACACACACACACACACATACTTGTTTTCAGCCTTTGTGGGGCCCGCTTCCCAGTCCAGCCTTCCCAGTCCGGCCTTTCTACATTCCTTTTACTGCTTTACTGTAAAATATCAGGCAGGAGGAACACATAAGACCTTCCCCCAGGGTTTACACTTTACTTTTTACACACAATGAGGCTGTTTATGTTCTTTTAATGTTGCTACCAGGCGTTTTTGAATAGCCGTGTAATAACCTACATTTACACGGCAATTAAACACGAAAACTTGAATTGATGAGTTCCAAAAAGGTCCCAAAAGGTCCTGGGACAGGGATGTAAAGCCGGCTGAGGCAAATTCAAAATCTGTGATATTGGGATGTATGAAATGAAGTGAATTGAATGAAGTGACCTTCCAGGCCCCAGAGTACCTCGCTGAGCGTTGTAGACCAGGCTGTTTAGCTCCATGATATTAGCAGCCGTCTCATTACTGCAGTCTAATTAAGCAATCCTGCATTATTGTCACATTACAGGGCCACTATGCAGCTCCAATGCTGTAAGCAGTGCATGCTCTCTCTCCTTTCTTAGCTGGCCTAACATTACCAATAGCTCCGTGCCAGGCTCCTCTCTGGCGTCAGGGGGGTGTTTATCCCTCAAACGGCACTAGAGGGAACGGAGCTCTGGAAACCGATGCTGGGGAAAGCTGGCAGGCCCTGGGGGCCCCAGAGTCCTGGTGGGGGGGGACTCTGGGGGGACGCTGCATCCTCATGGATAAACTGGTACCTGGCTTGTTCTCATGCCACTGAGATAGCACAGCTGACACGAGTAGAGCCTGAATCCAATATAACACCATCGATATATGAAACTACGAAGCCGCTTCACGCGGAAAGCTTTAGTAGCGTGAGTTTACTCGCTTGACTAATTGTGGTTCATTGGCGCTTTATAGGGGGCATATATTGATATATATATATATATATATATATATATATATATATATGTAAATATATATATATATATATATATATATATATATATATATATTGATATATTGATTTACATATATATTGATTTATATATAAATAAATAAATATATGTATATATATATATATGATGTATATCAATATATATATATATATGTATATATATATATATATATATATATATATATTTAACAAAAAAAAAAAAATATATATATATATATATATATATATAGGAGCAGCTCAACGCTGATTGGCTCTCGCAACTCAGCGTCGGGTGAACTTTTCGCCCAAGTTTAATTACTTCAACTTGAGGCGAAAGAGGAGAATTTTCTGAATCCTCAATTTGTGTAAAAAACGTCAAGTGACAAGTGTGACTCCATCCCAACCTTCACGTCTGTGCGTTGACTCTCCTCCTGGGATCCACTTCACAGTGACGGGGAACCAGAACCGAGTGGAGGGTCGGACCGGCAAGCAAAGAACTGCAGAGTCAGCTGATGATCTCTGCAGGTCCATCGCTACCCCCCCCCCCCCCCCCCCGCTTACATTGTCCTTTGGCTCATTACACACAGGTATTGATTGTAGCTGCTCTGATGTTTGCTTTTAGTTCGCCATGAATCAAAATTAAAAACCTCCTCTCAGGACTCTCCAGATGTTAGTCTTGAGCTCATGGGGCTTGATCCCAAATGTCTTTTGGCTTTTAGCAAATGAGCTGAACACGGGAGGAACGTTGTTACCCAGCTTCATGCAGCCAGAGAGCCACGCCCCCTCCTACCCCAGAGGGCCTGATCCTCTCACTACAGGCTCATTGGTTAGAGAAGAGATACACATTATTAACCCCACACGGGGACGATAAAGGGTCCCTGAAGAAGAAGAAGAAGAGTTAGCGTTAGCGTTAGCATGAACGGAGCCACAAGGCAAATTAGAGCAACAACAATACATCACAACCTGTAAGATGTGAGCTGAAGGTCATCGAGGGAACAGACGCTCCATCACGATGTTCACGACACGACGAACACGAGATGAAACCTGCAACTAAGGGAACCACCAGCCGGTTGTTATCTATCCAACACACACACACACACACACACACACACACAA